>CAJQZJ010037369.1:422350-504047 GCA_907164525.1 Lophiomys imhausi | reverse complement strand
ATAGATAGATAGATAGATAGATAGATAGATAGATAGATAGATAGATAACATATCTGGGACTGGCTGGCTTGGGCTTCTGAAACCCCAAAACCCACACCCATCCTATTAGTGTCATTCTGTGGTGACCAAGCATTCAAATCTCTGAGTCTATGGGAGCCATTTTTATTTAAAAACCACATTACTATTCTGTGCTGTTTCTTTCATTCGATGATGGAGTTTTTAATGGTTGCTGGAAAATGGGACTGCTTATGGAAACTCCATTGCCTTTTGCTAGCTTCATATCAATGCTACCATAACTCATTTATCTTTTGTCTTGTCAATGGTAGGTGGATTGTTTCAGGAGTTAGTTCTATATGATGGTGTCTTGAACATCATTATGCTTTTCTTAAAAGAACATAGCTAAAAAAGGCCTAAGATAGTCACAGTCTTAGGTATATTGAATAACAAAAATTAGACACCAAGGAGATAGATAATTTACTGGGTAAAAACATGTACTGTGCAAGCATGAAGACTTTATTTCTAATATCCAGCACCCATCAAAACCCAGGCATGGCAGCTCATGCCATAACCCCAGCACTGGGCAGAAGATAAGGATAAATCCCAGAGCACTCTAGCTATTAACCTAGATGTAATGGTGAGCTTCTAGTTCGATGACAAACTCTTCTCGAGTGAATAAGGTGGAGAGTAAAGGAAGCAGAACCCCAACATCCTGTTCTGGTTTTTGAATCCATGTGAAAGGACAAATGTTCTCACACAAACATGCACCTGCCCACCACACAGACTGACACACTTATACATCCATCATATACATAGAAAGAGTGCAAATAAATAAATAAATAGTGAAAATTAATTGTGATAGTTATACAATATTTATTCTTTTACAAAATGGTGTTGGGTTGTGTTATTGTTTTTATATCCTCAGCAAGCATCCTTTTCCTATTTGTGTGGCATCTTCCTATTTATGGCCTCTCTTTTTCTTTTCATTGTAATATTGTTCTTCTAAATAGAAGTTCTTAACTTTGGTGCAGTTAAATTAGCATCTTGTTTAAGATTTTGTTATACAAACTTTACCTTTTATCTTGCCTCTCTCATGTGCATATTTTAGAGGCATTGTGGTTTCTGTTTCATACAATGTCAATTGTCACTTGGAACATCCTGGAGTTTCACATTCTCTGAGGTCCTGCACATTTCCCACTGCCTGCGTTTTTGGGGATGAATTGCTGCACCCTCCAACTTCCACCCAAGCTTTGTTCTTTAGTAAATTATTCTCATTTGCTTTAAGTTTAGTGGTTTTAGTTGTGCTCTATCACATTTTGAGAAATGTGAGTTCTTAATTTACTGTTTTTAAACAAAAAATAATAATTAACTTGATGAAATATTCATAGACATAGATGACTGTCAAGTACCATTTGTAGTCCTATTGCTGTTTTGGATAAAGTGCCTGCCAAGACACAATCCCCTCCCTACTCCAGTCCCACCCTCCCACCCTCTTCCCCTTCAACCCCCATCCTCTACTCTTTTTTTTTTTAAGTTTAAGGTATATCGTTTCACCCCCCCGACATTTCCCCTTTCAGTCCAACAAATGGTTCTTTCTCTTATAACAATAAATACAATACAAAACAACAGAAATAATTAGGCCACAATTATGAGAGTTATATGGCTTAGCATACATTCCCAATGTCCAGTCAATATGTATTTGGCACCTGACTTTAACATTCTACTATCTAACCATCTCCATGAGTTTAAAGTTCTCTATCTAACTCAGCTTTCATACTAACTTGCATCACAATTTTAAAAACATCTTCTTAGATCCAGAACACTGTCTTGATTCCTAAACAACTCAAAATTTAACTATGAGACTCTAGCTATCTATTCTAGGTTTAGCTTAATTTCTTTCTTCTATCTAAATGCAGCCTGCATGTATATTGCCTTTAGGCTATCATTTATAACTAAACAGTACTACGTATAATTGAAGGGCTCTGTGGGAAGTGAGGGATATGAAACAGAGGCTTGCCAGTGAGGACTTGGGCTTGGTCTGTCAGTAATACTGTTATTCTCCATCCTTTCCTCCAGACTGGTAAGAGGTTTATAACATCTATTGTCACAAGTCAGGCAGCATTCTGGACTACCTTAAATCAGAACTCCCAGTTTTCTGTACTACTTCATAGAAACAAAATCCGGTTCATAGTTGGCATATTCAAACAGTTCCTTGTTGCAGTCCCTTCTATTTATCCTGAGTCTTCTGGACAGGTGACCTGCCTACAAACATACCACGCGAACTGACCACCACAGCACTGTTGCTAATAACCTCATTTCATATAATCTTGTCTGCAATGTAAAGAACTCTGGGTATGGTTTTGCACTTGAACTGTTTTTAAGAAAACCAAACATCGCTTTCCTTTTAAATTTACACCTTATTTGGTTTGCATCTTTGACAGAGGAAAGAACATTGGGGTGTCAAAGAAACAAATATTCATGACCTCTATTAAAATGGAAAGGAAGATTCTATTAAGGGCTCTGTCATAATATATAAGTGGAGCATTGCAGCAGGGATTTGAGGTAGGGAAGAAAGCATACTCAACTCTGAACACAACACAGGAAAATGGGAATGTACAGTCAGGATGGTATGAGGTAACTACATAGGTTACTACAAAGGTAACCACACAAAAACAATCTGACAAAGAAATTCCCTTGTATAAATGTTAGTCAGACACCTTTGAATACATTCTCCCAAGCAAAGAAAAGGGAACACTGTTTGCTACAACCAAAGTATGACCATGCTAGACTGTCTTTGCTTCACAAAATTTAAAATAAAAAGTAATCAGGTTTAAATTGTATCAGCCAGAGACTCCTATATCTCCTATATCCATATTTAATGACTCTCTAGATATGATGAGGGTCACCAGCTTATACCATTCAGAAAGCTATGTCTCATCACCCTGTTCTGCCTTCAAGTTGAGTAGGTGATTTTTTTTTTCTTACTTCTAGTATACCCTAATGAAAATTCTATCCATTAACCACACTGTTACTGGGACCTGCGTTCACACTCTTATGTTTCTAATCCTTATGATCTCCACTGAAAGAATTCCAGTAAGTGGCAAGGTGATGTATGGAAGACAGGCAGAGTTCATGACAGTAAACTGCAGTCCATTCTCAGGCTGAGAGCATCTTTTTCTGAGGGCCTTAGAGCACACTTGGAAGACATTATACCTGGACTCCCTCATTCATAGTTTGCAGCCTGGAAAACATCAGTTTCATTAAGTGCCTTTCTGGAATTGTCTACCAGAACAGAACTGTCAACCACTTGGACAGGATATGTCTTGTCCTCTGCCACTCTTCAGAATTCTTTCAGTGGAGATTACAAGACTGAAGACATAAGAATGTGGACCCATTTCTCGGGGACAGTGAGGTCATTAAATGGAAATTTTCTGAGAGGTATAAGAAAAACTCACCAGTCCAACTTGATCCCACAGGATTCCTGGTGAAGGCAGGACAGGGTGATGAGATATAGCTTTCAAAATGGTGGAAGCTGGTGAAACTCATCATAGAGAGTTATTAAATATGGATATCAAAGGCTCTCTTGATACACTTTAAACAGGATTATTTTTAAATTTTTGCAACGCAAACACAGCTTAATGTGGTCACATTCTGGTTTACAGTAAGTAGTGTTCCCTTTTATTTGCTTGGGAGGATGGACTCAGAGGAGTGTGACTAACATTTGTCTAAGGGAAGCTCTTTGTCAATAGGTAAAAGAAATATTATTCTGTGGTGTTTATATGTAAATTGGAGAGTGTAATTTTCAACTCTGACACATATGTGTGTTGTGAGCTAACTCCAGATCATCTCCCCAAATTCCTCTTTCCCTCTCTTGCATTGACTCACTCATTTTGTTTTTTTGTTTTTGTTTTGTTTTTGCAAAGAACCTCAAACTCCTTAAATTCTCTTTATTAGATAATTGAAAACAAATAGTTCAAAGAACAGAAGGCAATAGTGTGTATTCAGTAAGCAGCAGCAGAAGCAGACAAGACTGTCTCCCCCTCCCTACCAAACAGTCTGTGAATATGGTTTCCTATGAGAAAAATAATAATGCACAGTAATTATTCTATAATAATGCCTTTTCAAGTAAGGGCTGCCTCTAGCTGGAATTGTGTTCCCTTTCAGTGAGCTCTCTTTTTGCTGGCACTCCCAGCTATAGTAGTATTCCCTTTTCTTCCCTTTCCTTTGCCTTTTGTTCTGCCTTGGAAGGCTAGGAAATGAGCACAATGGTTGTTTTTCTTGGGCGGTGAGCAGAGAGTGAAAGCTCGGCTCCCTGTGGACTAAGCATTTTGATGCAGATTTACCCAGAAGAAAAAGTGCTGCTGATGGCTGCAGGACCCACCTAGAACAGGAGATGCTTGGCTGCTCCCTGTCTGGAGGCTGAGCATTAACTACAATGTGGAGCAGCAGGTGCTTCTCCTTCTCTGCACTCAGACCACATCAATCTCTAGAAAGGACAATGTCCCTCCAGGGAGTTTAGTTAACCCATAAGATGTGTGCGTGTGCGTGTGTGTGTGCGTGTGTGTGTGTGTGTGTGTGTGTGTGTGTGTGTGTGTGTGTGTGCGCGTGTGTGCGTGTGTGTGTGTGTGTGGGGGGGGGATATTTAGACCACAAGCCTGGCAAAACAAAGGTAATTGGAGCTATGTGAAAAGTATTTACATTACCACCATGCTTCCAAGCGACTGATTTTTAAGAAAGCTTTGCTTTTCAGGTCAAAAAGCAACAATTTCCTTAAATGAAAGCATTTGACTACAACACTGGAAAGCTTCTGTAATCCTAAATCTATTTCACTACAATCTTTATTGTATTATCAGTTTTTTTCTATGACAGCTCTTAGATATTTACAAAACTGACAGAGACTGAAAAGAAGATCCAGACTTGTATTTTGGACTGCAATTTTCTCCCCATTCTTATGAGATTTTCTAATGAGGAAATATTCTGAGAAGTCAGAAAACCACAGTTTCAAGTTCGTATGTTGAAACCATGAGAACCATATTGAATAGCTTTTATAAAGAAAGACTTGTATTATTGTGCATTCATGTTATTTTTGTGAAAAATCACTTAATAAACAAGAAGTAGAATTTTATTATATGGTATATTTACATGATATAAAAGATTGGTGGGGGAATGAGGAGAACAGGACTGGAGAGAATGCTCACTAATTTGGAGCACTTGCCATTTTAGCAAGACTTGGGTTCAGTGGATTCAGCACTCACACAATGGCTTTTAACCATCTGTAAATCCAGTTCCAGGAGATTCAACACCCTCTTCTGGACTCCATGGGTGCCAAGAATATACGTGTTATGCAAAACATAATGCATATAAGAATACATATAAATACAAAATAAATAAATCTAGTTTTTAAATTATAGAACTAAAAATATGTGTCCTTGTACCTAGTTACCTACTTCTATTGCAGAGGCAAAGATTGCGTTACAGTTGTGTGATCTGGCTTGGAAGTCTGTGTACACAGGCAGACATGTATAATGCGTGGACAATGTCAGTGCTTGTGAGTTAATATGTGATGCTGTACCCCAGGATGAGTCCCTTAGCATTCAACATATTCCCTACTTTTCCTCTATGAAGAAAACAAGTCGAAAACCCTTAGGAAGGCCTTTCTGATCACACATGGCAGGGATCAAACATTCCTTCCACGCCCTGAGACAAAGAACATTACTTCTGAAGACAGTATAGGTATGGATTTGAATCTACAGGTTGCCTTGTTTTCTTCAGTTTATGAGTAGACTACAGTTTTTATCCAGTTACATTGTCCACAGTCATCTATTTCTTTTCTAAGACTAACATAAGAGATGCATGGTGGCGCTGATTTCTTTACATCTTCCTTTTGAAGGCCCCTACTGTGCCTAGGATTGGTGGTTAACCTGACATCATCTACAATTAGCTAAAACCCAAGCTGCAGAGCAAGTCAGTAAGAGCACTCCTCCACAGCTTCTTCTTCAGTGCCTGACTTGTTAGGTTTCTGCCCTGACTTCCTTTGCTGATGGACTGTGGTGTGCAAGTGTAAGCAGAAATCAACCCTTTTCTCCCCTGGTTGCTTTTGGTCATGGTGTTTGAAGACACAAAAACAACCCAAGCTAGTTGATGTATCATAAAGCCTACATAGCATTTTGTTATGGGGTCTTCAGACAAGAATCTAGTACAAATGAACAAAACATTTCTTCCTTCTTTGACCTGGAAATCATACCATCTGTGAGACACCACCTGTGCAGCATAGACTGATAAATGACTTGTCCCTGGGAGCACAAGGAAGTCACCCTCTGTTTATTGGAGTGAGTGCATTTGGGCATATTGAAATCATATCAGAAAACAGCCCTCGAACTTACTGAACACAAGGGAAGAGGTAGAACCCCCTTTGCCTAGACACCCAAAAATGGCAGACATCTAGGAGTGCACAGAACAGGCCCCATTGACCTGATACCTGGTATGCATGAAGAATTGAGCTGTAACAGAAACAGATCAACTATACCATACATTTGTGCTGTGAAAGCCCATTAGGAAAGCTATTTCTGGGAATGAGTTGGTTGAATTGGATAGGGTAGCTACCTGGTTTAGGGTCCAGGTCTTAGGAAAGTGGAACCATCCCTACAAAGGCTGATTGACCTTAAATCATACTAAACATAGAGGAGCAATTATCCCTTTAATGAGATAATTTATTTTCTTTCCCAGAATTCCTACCCATCAGCACAATCATCCCAATACTTTCATGAGGATGGGGTTCTATATTATTTGCCCACCTTTCTACATCAGAAAGGTGTGACTTTCCCTTTTCCTACCTTTTCTTGTGATACTCTGGGCTTCCTTTCTCTTTCTCAGAAGTGCATCTACCCTTCCATAACATGCAGTTGCTTATCTTCCATGTAGTTGACCACCATGTCTAATTCAAATATCATGGTCCTCCCTCTCCTTCTGTCTCTCTGTCTTTCTGTCTGTCTGTCTCTACTACCTCTCTTTCTCCTATCTATAAATTTGTAACAAACTTCTCCCTAAAGCTGAGCCTCTATGGTCCATAGATTTTATTTTCTCTTTGAATTTTTAGACCAGAACTGAAAGTATTGGCTAGGGCAGCTTTGCTGGCCATTGAGTTTCTAGGACCTTTTCTGAACAACTCCCCAGTATTCTCAAAACAAAATGTGGATTTGGCTAGAGGAAGTCTGTTGGGAAAGACTCCTGCGTGGAAGAGAAGGGTATGAGTGGGAAAGGGAATGTTACTATTGGAAGGCAGCTTCACATAGAAATTAGGGGTTTCAAAGAAGGCAGCAAAGCCCCTTTGCCCATAAAAAGGAGAAAATAAGGATCAGGAAAGTGGATATTTGGAGAATGGGATCAGTAGATGGAAAAGTAACCAAGGAAGCCCTTTCTCTGAGGTCAGGTGATCCTTCAGAGGATCCATTCAGAGCAGCTCTGCTGCATTACAATGATCATTAAACTCAACTAAAGTTTGAGCAGCATGATCAGAGAAGCAACCTCACCACAGAAGAATTTTTTAAAAGACAGATTATCTTGCAGCCAAATACCAATTATCATGGCCCTGGTTTCTCCAAATGCCATGTTCCAATGAAGTAGCAATTCTATAAAGTTTTTTTTTATTTTTATAGTAACAGAACAAAGAATGCCATAACATAACAGAACATATTTTTCAAATTCATGGGTAGGCACAACAGTTAAGTGGTTTACAACAAAGAGGGGAAAACTCTGTCTTCATACAATCCAAAATTTTACCTAATTATCACAAAAGATGTTAGGATACATCTTTTTACACAGAGAGGGCAATACATGACTACTAAGCAGACTATCAATGCCTTAAAATAATTTGCTATGGGCGGGCAACATTCCAAACCTCTGCATATCACAGATATCATCCAATCATCCAATTAGCCTTTGCAGACATAACTTCATTCTAGGGATTCTGTTTCCTAAAGTCAAATTTATAGACTCTCCCCCCACCCCAACAAGTTTGGCTAATCATTTATCAGTCCAAACATGGGAAGTTTGAAGATGGCCTTTTCAAAGGTAAACGCAAGGTCAATTTCTAGTCTTGTATGTGCCACACAAGAAAAAAGAGATTGCCTGCAGAAATGATTTCCTAGAACACAAAAGACTGGGAAGATGTTTTAATCTTGTTTTCCAGGAGCACAGGCTCTAGTAAAAGTTAAAATCACTCAATCACTGCTGTCAGAGTATTTGTGTTTAAATTCTGATCATGCTTGTTTGTTTGCTGATCAGATTTTCTTTGTACCATAACAGATTCTCTTTGTACCATCACAGTATGTCAGACTATTTCTTCTCTTTCTGCCTTTTCTTATTGCTTTTGTAACCAGGAAGGCAGGAATGAAGATGTTTTGAAAAGACACTTTCATGTCCGGTAGTGTCCTATTTTGCCTTTCAGAAGGTTAAAACAATGGCCCCAAGAAACTGGAATCTTATGCTGGGAAACAAGAAGCCTAAATCCTGATGCCAGCCAAAGGGAAAACTAGCTCTTCATTAAGAATTCTCACTGAGCTAACAATTGTTAGAGCAACTTGCTGAAGAGATTTAGACATATGAAACCCTGGTACTCTACTTATATCTCCATCTCATTTCAGATCCACAAAGATAGGTTTGGGGGCTCCTAGATCTCTTTCCCAATATGGCTACATTTACTGTCTCTCCTTTGTTGGCTGTTTCATTTGACTTCTCACGGGTGAGTGGCACAACCTAGCTTCTGGACATAGACTATGATGCTGACTTGGTAGCACTCTTATTTCTCTAATTTCTGAGACTGTGTCTGTGTTTTCTCTAGGAATCGGTCTCTTTAAGAGCATAACACAGTTCTCATGTTTCTCCTTATTATCATTTTATCCCACCAACCAAAGAATTACCTAGTACAAACAGCTCTAGAACACTGGATTAAATGTTCAGTGTGAGTAAGATGCTCAGAAAATATTTAAAGATCTCTTCATGATAGGAGTTCATGATACTCAGAAACAGGTAGGAAGGTCTGTAACATTGCTAGCTTAATTTCCACAACTTACTGTTATGGTTCCTGGAGAGAATATGACCAAAAAGTTAAACAAGGCTAACAACTGTTTGCTGTCACTTCATATTTTGCAAGATCCTAGGATTGCCACACATGGATGGATATGAACTGAGCAATGTTGTCAGTTTTCTCTCTTTTAAAAAAATATTTATTTATTAATTATTACTTCAGGTTACATCTCCATCGCAGTACCCTCTTTCCGCCCCTCCCAGTCCTGCCCTCCCACCCTCTACCCCCTATCCCTTCCATGCCACTCCTCTGGAGTGGAGTGTCCCTACATGACAGTCCCCTGCCCTAGTTCAGCAGTCATATGAGGGCCAAGAGCCTCCTCATACACCGGGGGCATACAAGGAAGCACCACTAGGGCAAAGTGTCTCATTGACAGGGAAAAAAGTCTATATCCATGTTTCCTTTTGTGCATTCATTGTAGTATAGTTATCCTGTACCATATGGCTAAAATCCGACTATAAGTGAATAGATGCCATGTGCATCCTTCTGGGTCTGGGTTAGCTTACTCAGGATGAGCTTCTCTAGTTCCATCCATTTGGCTACAAATTGCATGATTTTGTTGTTTCTGATAGCTGAGTAGTATTCCAATGTGTAGATGTAACATAGTTTTTTATCCATTCCTCGGTTGAGGGACATCTGGGTTGTTTCCAGCTTCTAGCTATTACAAATAAGGCTGCTATGAGCATAGATGAGGAAACTTCCTTATGATTCCATGAGGAGTCATTTGGGTGTATACCCAGAAGTGGTATGGCTGGGTCCTGAGGCAGAGCTATTCCAAGTTTTCTAAGATATCACCAGACTGATTTCCATAGTGGTTGCACAAGTCTGCACTCCCACCAGCAATGGAGGAGGGTTCCTCTTTCTCCACACCCTCGCCAGCATGTGCTGTCATATGAGCTTTTGATCTTAGCTATTCTGACAGGTATGAGAGTGTTTTCTTAGAAACTCCTTAGATAATGCCTAATGTCTCTTTTGTTTGAGATCAGGGAAGCCATTATCATGCTAAGTGTACCAATTCATTGGGGGAAGGATGGCTAAGTATATGGTGCCTGGCTTCTCCAATTTGCCTCCTGAGATACCCAGCTCACTCAAGAGATTTAGAAGGTAGACCTAGGTAGATGTCTACTCCAAAACCACCTTTTTTTTTTTACTCACTATGGTTTAGTTCCACCAGTTTTGCTTTCATAAATATTGCAAAATGTGGATTCTGCTGGTTAGAAATAAAACATGCTATGGTGGTTTTATGTATTTTGCAATTTTCTCCATTAGCTGTTGGTTATGACATTCTGTTTATTGACACCACAGTTTTACAAGGGTGGAAGATATTCTATGCCTAGGAATGTTGACATTCCTGGTGTTATAGGTGAAAAAATGCATCTTGGATCACTGTGTTAACCTAAGAACATAATCTAGTCTATGTTTCAGAGGGGAGCACTCAACAACTCAACACAGACCTGTCAAGCATTCCCATTTCACTGAACATCATTTGTAGAAATTGAATAAAAACCATTTTTGGTATCATAGAAATTGAAATGTCGATTGCTAAACACATCAGTCATTTGGCAAGTATTGATGATTAGCTTAAACAGCAGGTAGTCTCTTGAAATAGATTTGGACATTTATTTAAAATTTGTAATCATTTTAAAAACATGAGAAGCAAATTATCCCCATTGCCCTCCACCACCCAAGGAAAAAGCCTCGCAGTTGTTACAGATATAACATGAATGTGTTGTGCTAGGGGAGTGACATGCTCAATGATTTCTCATTGAGAACTGGATGCAGTCACCTTCTCAAACAACACCAGAAGTTGACATATTGATGACATGTCAATGGAGTACTTGCCTCTCCAGGCTGATGACTCAGCAGGTTTTCCAAATGAATATTATAGTTCAGCTTCTGTGAATTTGTAAGTAATGATAATTTTTAAGAAAAAGTTTGCATCCTGCAAAAAGCTGCCAGGGACCAGCAAAAACTGAATGCTTTGCCTCAGTATCTAAGAGTTCAAAGTCTGTCTGGGAGATAATGTTGACAGAGGCACCCATCAATGCCTGGTTCTCTGAAAGTATCTGTTTTTTTTTTCCTCTGTTAAAAAAAAATACATTGGCATTATCATGATGAACTGTATCTTCACAGATATGTGCTGCTGTCAAGAGTCTTGAAAATGAAAGGGAAAACATTCGAGCAAGTGCTTGATGATCATTATCTAAAATGGGCTACAGTGCTGGGGAAAAATGCTTAAAAATCTGTGTGATAACTTCAGACAGAAACCTAGAACTCTCCCAGGGAGTTCTGTGGGTTTATCTGGGGATGAGCTGTCAGGGGAACTATGAGCTCAATGGTGAATTAGAGACCAAGTTTCAAGGAAATAGAAAGACAATAATTGTGGAGTAATTTGCAGGTGAGGAAAGGATACAGACTGGCTAGATACCTTTCCCATATGAGGCAGTTGCCAGGATCTGAGAGGTGGTGAGCCATCTCCTCAAAATAGGCAAAATCTCACACTCCAAGCGAGAAGACTCTTGGCACAGTAGGAAGTGAAATTTTTGGAGACGTGTTGTTGCTAAAGAAATGTTTTTAGCTGTTAACTTGGGCTTGAAGATGAGGGAGAATATTGACTTAAAATCTGAAAGAACTGCATGCATAAATTTAAGTGTCTCCCTCTCCAACACAAACATATGATTAAGAAGTGGTCTTTTCTCTGAAAAACAAAGTGTGGGTGGAGGGGCTAAATCTGGGTAGTGGCACTTGTCAGAATACTAGCCTAGCATTCTAGAGGCAGAGGCAAGAGGCATGACCATATGTTGCGGTCCAGTCTGGTCTAGATAGTGAATTCCTGGCTAGTAAATGACATATATCAAGAAACTATCTCTAAAATCTAAAAGCAAAAATCTGCAAAAAAAAAAAAAACAAACCACAAAACAATTATAAAAAGCGTGGAGCTTTTGTAATTGCAATCTGTTGGATTGAATACTCAAAAAGTCTCTCTCTCTCTCTCTTTCTCCTCTCTCCTCTCTCTCCTCTCTCTCTCTCTCCCTTTCTTTTTCTCTCTCTTGATAAATCCAGTATTATGGGAAAGTCAGGCATTTTGTCATTCATTGCCTAGTGAATATTTGGTGTAGTTCTCAGCTTCTCATGTGATTCCATGTTTAACCAGTCTTGAAAACAAGGATATAATATCATATTTTTTCATCTGAAAATATCTATGTTTATCTTAAATTCAAATTTTCACATTGAAGTGGAAAATTCCATTTTTTATTTTTAACTCAAAGTGCAAAACTTGTGTACAAGACTTACAAGATATGTTTTGAAGCCAACATGTGAAAATAATAATGCTGTAAGAGCTAAACTCATTACACTGGAGTCAGACTTTTCTTTCTTTCAGAGAGATGGTATAAGAGACACATACCTACCATCTGTATTTTTGAGTTACATACCCTATGTTCTAATCTGTGTTTTGTTATCATGATAAACACTAAGACCAAAAGCAACTTGGAGAGGAAAAGGTTTATTTAATCTTATACTTTATAATCCATCATAAGGGAAACCAAAGTAGACATTCTAGGAAGAAGTTTGAAGCAGAAATCATGAGGGAGTACTGCTTACTCTATGGTTCACAATCAGCTAACATTCTTATATAACCCAGGTCCACATGGCAGGGTATGTCACCTCCCCACAGAGGTATAGGCAAGCCTACATTAATTAGCAATTAGGAAGATGCCTCACAGACATGGCCAAGGCCAATCAGATCTGACCTATTCTTTAACTGAGGTTTCCTCTACTGATGACTAGTTCTAGGTTTGCACCAAATTATCAACTGAAGTTAACCACAGCATGTTAGCTCTTTTCAACTTCCACACACAAACATATTAATTTAAACTGTAAGTTTTCATTTCTTCTATGTACGCTAATATCATAAAACAAAATGCAGTCCAACTTTAAAAATTCCAGTTCTAAAAAAATCCATTAATTTAAAAGTCCATTTTCTCTTTTAAAATATAAACTCTTTCATCTGTGGGTTTCTGTAAAATCCAAACTAACTTGTGTACTTTTTTATTCAAAAAATAAAGAACCCATTATGAATAAATAAAATCAAAACCCAAATCTAAGTGTCTAAAAAAATTCAATATCTGATAACTGGTCCTCACTCATGATTTTTTTGGGATCCAAAGGGCTTGACAGTAAGTACTGACTCTACAGCTCTGACATTTGCAGCACATTTAACTTATCTAGTAGGCTTTGGATGCCTTCATTCTACAGAAGTTGCTGTTCTTGATAATCATCCCATGATCCTGGTATCTCTGGTATCTTGGGATCTCCACAGCAACTGATACTCTACCATTTCAAATGGCCTCTCCTGGGGTGTCTTCCAGGACTTTGACCCTACCACTTGGTGTCAAGTCTCAGCTACAATCTCTGACCCCTCCACTGCTCAACTCCCATACCTACCAAAACAGTATGACATGGGAAACTCTACACACTTTTAAATTTTGCTGGTGGCTTCAGATAGAGCCTTGATCCCACTGGATCACACAGCCTCTGCATTCTGACCCCAAAAAACAGCTTCCAGAAGATTTCTCTTCGGTGATGCTGCTCTTTTATTAACCAAAATTAACTCCTAATTCTCAACTCACCAACAACTGTTGTCCCAATAAAGCACAAACAGATTTTACTTCCACAGATTCTTAATTCAAATGTATCATATTAACAGTCTTGGTACCTGGTAAAGAACTATAGTAGTTGCTAATTAAATTACACCTTTCATATCTATATATAAGTCTTTTTCTAGGTCATTATTTTCTAAGCAACACAACAAATCAACTCTTTGTAATTAATGTTGTAAATGACTTCAATATGATTTAAAGTACATGAGAGGATATGTTATATGAAAATAAAGCATCATTTTATCTAAGAAATTTGTGTATTTGTAGAAACTCTGTATTTGGCATCTGTAGAGAGTATCTATAATCACCTCTCATCCCTATTTGCAGACGATATGATAGTATACATAAGCGACCACAAAAATTCCACCAGAGAACTCTTACAGCTAATAAACACCTTCAGCAACGTGGCTGAATACAAAACTAATTTAAAGAAATCAGAAGCCCTTCTTTATACAACAAATAAATGGGCTGAGAAAGAAATCAGGGAAACAACACCCTTCACAATATAAAATAGCTGGGGGTAACTCTAACCAAGCCAGTGAAAGACCTGTATGACAAGAACTTCAAGTCCTTGAAGAAAGAAATTGAAGAGGCCATTGGAAGATGGAAAGATCTCCCATGTTCATGGATAGGTAGGATTAACATAATAAAAATGGCCATCCTGTCAAAAGTAATATACAGATTCAATGTAATTCCTATCAAAATACCACCACAATTCTTTATAGACTTGGAAAAAGCAATTCTCAATTTCATATGAAACAACCTAAACCCAGAATAGCTAAATCAATCCTGTACAATAAAAAAAAAACATCTGGAGGTATCACCATCCCAGATTTCAAGCTGTACTACAGAACAATAGTAGTAAAAACAGTATGGTACTGGTATAGAAACAGACCAGTGGATCAATGGAGTTGAATCGAAGACCCAGAAATAAACCCACACACCTATGGTCACTTAATCTTTGACAAAGAAACAAAAACCATACAATGAAAAAAGGACAGCATCTTCAACAAATGGTGCTGGTCCAACTGGATGTCCACATGTAAAAGAATGAAATTAGACCCATGCTTATCGCCTTGGACAAAACTTAAGTCCAAGTGGATCAAAGACCTTAACATAAGGCCGGTCACACTAAAGTGGGGAAAACCCTCGAACTCATCAGCACAGGTGACAACTTCCTGAACAGAACACCAACAGCTCAGAGTCTAAGACCAACAATCAATAAATGGGACCTCATGAAACTGAAAAGCTTCTGTAAGGCAAAAGACACTGTCATTCGAAAAAAACAGCAGCCTACAGATTGGGAAAAAAATCTTCACCAACCCCACATCTGACAAAGGGGTAATATCCAAAATTTACAAAGAACTCAAGAAATTAAATGCCAAGAAACCAAACAATCCAATCAAAAAATGGGGAACAGAGCTAAACAGAGAATTCACAAAGGAGGAATCCCTAATGACTGAGAGACACTTGAAGAAATGCTCAGCATCCTTAATCATATGAGAAATGCAACTCAAGACGACTCTGAGATTCCATCTCACACCTGTCAGAATGGTAAAGATTAAAATCTCATATGACAGCACATGCTGGCAAGGGTGTGGAGAAAGAGGAACTCTCTTCCATTGCTGGTGGGAGTGC
Source organism: Lophiomys imhausi (assembly GCA_907164525.1). Lineage (NCBI taxonomy): Eukaryota > Metazoa > Chordata > Mammalia > Rodentia > Muridae > Lophiomys > Lophiomys imhausi. The sequence goes on along the minus strand of CAJQZJ010037369.1, from coordinate 488,666 downwards.
AGACTTGTGCAACCACTATGGAGGTCAGTATGGCGATATCTTAGAAAACTTGGAATAGCTGTGCTTGGGGACCCAGCCAAACCACTTGTGGGTATACATCCAAATGATTCTTCACCAAAATCACAAGGAAGTTTCCTCATCTATGTTCATAGCAGCCTTATTTGTAATAGCTAGAAACTGGAAACAACCCAGATGTTCCTCAACCAAAGAATGGATTAAAAAAACTGTAGTACATCTACACAATGGAATACTACTCAGCTATCAGAAATAACGAAATCATGCAATTTGCAGCCAAATGGATGGAACTAGAGAAGCTCATCCTGAGTAAACTAACCCAGACCCAGAAGGATACACATGGCATCTATTCACTTATAGTTGGATTTTAGCCATATAGTACAGGATAACTATACTACAATGAATGCACCAAAGGGAACATGAACATAGACTTTTTTTCCTGTAAGTGAGACACTTTGCCCCAGTGGTGCTGCCTTATATGCCCCCAGTGTATGATGAGGCTCTTGGCCATCATGTGACTGCTGAACTGGGTCTGGGGACTGTTATGTAGGGACACTCCACTCCAGAGGCATGTGATGGAAGGGATGGGGGTAGAGGGTGGGAGGGTGGGACTGGAGAGGTTGGAAAGAGGACACTACGATGAAGATGTAAACTGAATAAAAAAAAAAAAGAAAAGAAAATGTTAAAAAAGAATAAGTGATAGAAATATGCCAAAACTTATAAATTTCAAACACACACAAGTTTAAATTAACCACTATCAAATTTTAGTGAAATGTACTAATCTTACAGGGAAAAAAAAAACTAAAAAAAAATCAAATCTCATTTTGATTTTTCTAGCTATTTAGCAAGTCACTATATCTGGTTAGGGTTATAAGATTTGTGAGAGTAAAAGAATAAATCAAAATCTGAAAAATATGTTGTTTAAATATCTATTTAAAAAAGAAATCTCTCAAAATTTATTTCAGTTTAAGTTAGAGAATGAAAACTTTTGCAAAAACCTTATAGTAAAGTCCATTTTTACTAACTTATAGAGCAAGAATTTATGATAAGACTTGTAGGCCTCAAGATAGAAAAGAAATAAGATAAGAAATTAAGAACCAAGAACAGATATTACAATTGTAAACACAGAGCAACTCTGGATACTTTTACAAGAATTTGGACCTTCAACCTTCCATCAAGGAAAGGGGGGGGGCTTGCATTATCCCTCACTGCTCCTAAGGAGCTAATGACTGATAATAATTGCTATAGGAGAGGGTCTCATTGTTTCTTTTTAAGTTTTGTAGTAACTGGGGAACTAGTTGAGAAAATAAGAGGTTCAGAGGGAAAAAGAAGAAGAATAATGAATAATAGGAGTGACTGAATATAATCAAAATACATTGTTATTATAATATTATAAATGAATGAAACTGTTAAAAAGGCATAAAAGTATTTTAAAATCCAAACATGCATTTAATATTTCTTCTATTTAAATAGAAATACACAGTAAACTAGATATATTTCCATTTAAAATGGAAGAACATAGGAAAAAAAGATAGCCGCTAAGTTAGTGAAAATAAGTCAGTCCATAAAGGAATATTTTATATTAAATGAGTATTGACAATTATTATTATACATTATCTGTAGATTAATGAGAGGACCGTGTAGTAGCTGATTAGATTACATGATGTTATATGGTGTGACTGACAACATTTTCCAGAAGTAGCCACAAAACTAACTGTACAGTATGGCTACAAAATGAATTTGTTGTACCTTTCATGGATAGGTTGGGTGTTTCCTCCTTTAGTACAGTAATGTGCTACAACAGGAGCATGTGCTTTTTAGACAAGATCACAAATATTACCACCTTTCTGACCTATTCTCTTGGAATGTTCATTCCTTTAATCTGTTGCCAACAATGTGAGGAGGTCCTGATAGCATGAGGATGAGCATGTATGTAAGAAAATAAGGGGGTTGTAGAGGGCATGAAGTCCTTGTACTCCATGATAGGCACTAGGGAAACCAGGAATGTTAAACCCTTCAACAGAAGGGATTCATATTTCTTTTCATCAGGAAAGCTGAGAGTGGATGTAATTAGTAGCCTGGTAACCTGTGCTATTATCTCTAATGCCAAGCCTCACCTGAATTCCCAAGACTATTGTATTTATACCAGACTCTTTTTTATCAAACCTTTATTCTGATCATTGTTTCTGTCAATAGCCATTCTTTTTTTTTTTTTTTTTACAGGAACAGTTTTGTTCATTTTATTATGTTCTCAAATTTAACAGATTTGTTTTTGCCACACTGTGCTTTTGACACTTTGTATTACAGATGACAGTAGCAGTATCTCAGAGCTGTAGATGTGCCATTGTGTTTATAGAGACAAAAAAGCCAAAAACCAAAGGGAAAAAATTAAACCCCACTATCACCACCACAAAGCAATAAAAATTAAATTAAATTTAAAAACCCACAACACCCCCCCCCCAAACAAAGCCCTGTAAAGAGCAAACATACTTACTCAGTACTAGTCAGATTACTACTGCTTGGAGCCAGACCCAGCGACTTGTACCACCTTACACCAGGGCCTTATTCTTAATGACACCTCCTGCCAAGGAGGTTATATAAAACTGACTACCTCAAGATAGTGAGCTGTCACCTCAGACTGTTCAGATGTGGCCCAACACGACTGGCTCAGGGAGCAAACTTGTAGAACTTCTTTCTTTTAACTGTTATAAAAGAACCACATCATCCCATTTCATGCATGGGACTCTCTGCATATGACCTTGCCCACTGTGTTTCCATCCACATTGTCCTTTCCTTACTGAAAGTTTTATATCAATTCTCATTTGGAAAATACTTCTTCCCCTGTGCCTTGGACTCATCACTCTTGGCATGATAATATTTGCTAAAATAACTGTGCCACTCTTTCATTATGATGAAATACAAAGTGAATATTTTGTAGTGAAGGTATGTACATTGAACATTTGGGGAAAATAATAAGCCAGTGGCTTTTTTTTAAATACTTTATTTTTTTTTCTTCAAGTTACATCTCAGTCACAAACCCTTCCCTATTTCCCCTTCCTATTCCGCCCTTCCACCCTCTTCCCCCCAGAAGTTTCCCAAAATTAAGATTATAGTTGGCCACAATGGTATTGACCCTTGTATATGGACGTAATATTAAGATTGTATTGGGCTACATAGGCATTGATCTTTGTATATTGATACATAATTAAGAGTATATTTAACCACAATTGAATAGATCTTTGTATATTGATACAAAATTAAAGGTAACGCTTCCTAATGGTATCATACCTAGAGATACTTAAAAATAAAATGTGAAGCTCTGGCCTCTTGTTACCAACCATCTAAAACTGTCTAGGATAGTTAAGTAAAACAAACTCCTAGTCATGCAAACATGTCACTTTGTTAGCTACTATGACAGTCTATCACAGATATTCTCTAAACTACCCAGTAATCAAGTTCTTAAGAGACAAGCAACATTTGCTTATCTAAATACAAGAGATGGATAGGGCATCTTCAAAAACCCCAAGAGATCTGCAGAATATGGCATTCAAAGATGTTATCTTAAATTAAGATTTTCTTTTTTTTTTGTTATCGAGACATATCAGCTCCTGACAGCACCCCCTATTCTACTCCAAGTAGAAGATAAGCATCGAAGAATCTCCAGTGTGAGATGGTTGAATTAGTGGCAAGCCTATCTCTTGGCATGAAAAAACCCCTTGCTCCAACTGCAGACAGACTGCTGTCCAAAAAGGACAAAACTTGGTAGCAGGGAAGTCGACAGCCTAGCTCTGCCAAGACAGGGTAGGTAAGTCCTTCATAATCCCTGCTCTACAACAAATGTCTGTCAGAGAAACAGGACCCAAAGGCTGAAGACTGATGCAGGAATGTATGGAGAGAAAATGGGAACTGTCCAGGCAGTCACTGGTATGTCATTTCTTAGTTTTGGAAGCTGCAGGCCCTGCACTTCCTATATAAGCAGATATATTTATCCCTCTCAGGTCTCTGAGGTGATTGAAGAATAGACAGCTAGAGTCTCATAGTTAAATTTTGAGTTGTTTAGGAATCAAGAGGGTGTTATAGATCTAAGAAGATACTCTTAAAATTGTGTTGCAAGTTAGTATGAATGTTGAGTCAGATATAGACCTTTAAACTCATGGAGATGGTTAGATAGTAGAATGTTAAAGTCAGGGGCCAAATATGCATAAACTGGACATTGGGAAGGTATACTGGGCCATTTAAGTCTCATAAATGTGGCATATTTATATCTGTTGTTTTGTATAGTATTTACTGTTATAAGAGAAGGAACCATCTTTTGGACTGAAATAGCCATTCTTAAGGAACAGGTAACATATATTCTACAAAAGAGTTTTCATGTAGTCAAGTCTTAATCTTTATTGTGTTAATTCTTGCCAGGAAACTTTTTACCCCCAAATTTGTACTGTTCTTAAATATGTGAAAATAAACAGGATAGGTCAGATCTAGAAGCTTGTACCAGCACCAGCTAGAGGTGTGTTGAACTGGATTTCCTTCTTGCCTCACACAGATCATCACTTCATTGACTCTGGTATTTGCAGAGACCCTCTCAAGGGGGCACATTCCATTGACTTAAATTCCCAGGCCCCCAGCTCTCCAGGATCTCTTTCCCAGTAAGCCTTGTCTGTACCACACCTTCAGGCTAAACAGAGGGCTACCATCAAGCTAAGTTGTTATGTGTTGTAGATAACCTTTACAGGGATATGTAGGGGCTGATAGGTTAATATAAGTTAGATTTAGTGAATACCTAAGTTTCTCATACAGTCTTTTAATTCGGGGCATGAAGATCAACTTTGCTGTGAGCAATTAGCTTATCAGCTTATGGATGAAATCAGGTGAAATGAGGGGAGACTCTTTGGACTGAAAAACAAGGTTGAAACCAGGTGAAACAAGGAAAGAATTTATGACCTGGCATTGCTTTCAACTGCTAAGTGGGCAGAGCCCAAATTAAGCTGAAGCAGGTGGAACAAGGAGTGATCCTATTTAAGGACAAATGGATGAGCCCAGAGAGCTGCGTGCTAAGGGCCCCCCGATATGAGAGAGCTCCGAGAGTCCTGCTGGAGAAAGTTCTGGTAGACCAATGGCCAGATCTCCCTGAGGCAGAAGGAAGCTGGTGAGCAGAGAAAGCCTCGGCAAGACAGCAAAAGGCCAAGGACTAAACCCTGTGGCTCAGCTTTTGCCTAGAGGGGTTTGACCTGTCCGAACAGTGGCCTGAACGGAACTGTGGCCAGCTTTAAAGACTGAGGCAGAGCGGCAGAGTTGCTGATACGAAGGAAATAAGTTGGCTTACAGACGGCTGAGGTCTCCCAGAGAGAAGAAAGCCTCAAGCCTTATTTAAAGTGAGACTTCGATAGCCAATTTACCCTGACGAACCTGCGTCTGAGCTATTCCAGAAAAAGGACTGCTAAGTGCGTTAAAGAGTCTACCCCCGAGACTGGTTTCCTGACGACTGAGGACCTGCCCCAGAGACTGTATCATTCTAAAAGGGTATGAAAGTAGTTGTTATGATTATCAATAGGTTTAGTGGATAGGTTAAAGGGGTTGTAGGAATTTATAGAATTAATAGTTAAGAAATTGTTGGTGTTTGCTATAAGTGAATTTAGTAATAAATAAATAAGAGTTAAATAAATAATAATTTAAAAGTTCGGTTACAAGGATAAGTGACTAAAACTGGTGTTTGTAATGGCAGGGGGACATGTTATGACAAACACCTATCGGAGGAATATCAACACTGTCACTGTGATAGGGGAAATTCCTCATACAATTTGTAGTGAATTATTAACAAAAATCTGAAAAGGTTTTAGGAGAATGTTCATCGGAAAGGCTAAAAGAAAAAAAAATGTTCTTAGGGAGTGTGCTGGTTAGTTTCTGCCAACTTGACAGCAGCTAAATTCATTTTGGAAGAGAAAATCTCAGTAGAGAAAGTGCTGCCACCACTTTGGCCTGTGGGAAAGCCTGCACTGCATTTTCTATGTGAGGGCTCAGTTCACTATGGGTGGTGCTACCCACAAGCAGGAGGTCCTGGATACTATAGAAAAGCAGGTGAAGCAGGCCATGGAGAACATGTCAGTAAACAATGTTCCTCTATGATCTTCACATCAGTTCCTGCCTCCAGATTCCTACCTTGAGCTGCTGCTCTGGCTTCCATTCCCTGGATTACGGACTACAAGTTGTAAGATGAAATGATCCCTTCCCTTGCCAAGTTGCTTTTGATCATGGTGTTTTATCACAGCAATAGATACCTTCATAGCTAAGACAGAAACCAAGGTAAGAGGGATCCTTGTTATAGAGACATTAAAAAAAAAAAAAAGCTCACAACACTATCACCTGCGTGAGGCAGTAGGAGAAATGGAAATGTACTTGGCGAACTTGGTGCAGATAAGAAAACTTGAGAGTAGAATACTTAATTTCTGGCCTGCACCATCCTATCTTATATAGGAAATTTAAAGATGAGAAAGATACATAAAAAAAGAAACAACCCTGCAGTATTTTAAAACAAAATTTTAATTTTAAAGATTTATAGATAAACCAAGATTTAATGGGCTTGGAATTAAACCAGAAAGCTTTAGTGTTTCTATACTTTCTAGATGGCAAGCTGCCCTAAAATTAGAAAATAACTTCTAGTCAGACATTCCATTTAGAGTAGACTTGTGAGAGATTGGAGGACCTCAGAGATATTGGGTAATGTTTTACGGAGTTCTTCAGAAAGGCATCACAATGAGTCTGGCAACATATTAAATTGTGAGACTTTTAGGATTTGTGTGGACATTGCCTTACAAAATTTCACATGGAGGAAGAAGTTCAGAAGGGCTAATAAAGTATGGGACAGCTTTTGTTTAGTATGGTAGACTATAAATTGTGATAGATACTAAGCTTTAGTATTTTTGAAAAGGAAAATGGCTTCATTTGTACTAAAAATATCAGAGACAGAAAAGTAAAATAAAAAGTTGCCCTGAATATCCAAAAGCATGTGGGTAGGAAGAGAAAACTGGATGGACTATTTCTCACAGATGAGGAAGCCTCGCCAGAGAATGAAATCAGTGGTCCACAGTGTGGAAAAGGAGCTCCCTAGATAAAGCAATTCCTGTGTAATATATCTGAGAGCCTAGGAATAGTTCAATCTCCTATTCTAATTTCAGAGTCTGTATGTGCCACTTACTGCTCTGCTCCTCAAAGCACCCTGTTCTGAAAGGCTGTGTCAATCAGTTATCCTACCTTTGATATCTGTCACCCAGTTTGTGTGTGTGTGTGTGTGTGTGTGTGTGGTGAGTTTATAATTTATGTTTTAACTCAGTTCTTAAGATCAACAGAAATGGCATTTAATAAGTTATTTCTGAGTAATGTTAGGACACTGCATTCAGTCTTGACCTTGATGAGGTGACAAATCCTGGACTTCAAATGGATGCTGCAGTGAAGTAGGTGTCTGGGAAAGAGAATAGATTTTGTATGTGTCAGGAAATATGAATTTTGTAGTCAGAGAAGAAATCACAAGGTTACATTTTTCTGAAATGGCTACTCCAATTTCTTCTGATGCCTATACTCCTGTTACATGATTTGGTATTTCCTCGAGTGAATCCTCACTTCCATGTTCCTTTTTCTTGGCTTTGGATGGATTACTACTGTGGTAAAATTGACGTGCTGTGACTTCTGAGGTAGTCATGAGAAGAGACACTGTCTTGGTTTTGTTCTTTTGAGACCCTTACTTTTCCTAGATAAATACCATACCTGAGGAGAGGAGCTCTGCCTGAGGGGAACCGAGAGTACTGATTTATCAATGCTATCTGTGACTAGCAACACCCATGCCTTAGGAGATCTTAGCATTAGGAGATCTTCTCACTGAATTAAGCTTCCCTGGTGGATGGTACTGGGAACAGAAAAGAGCTGACCATGCCAAACCTCCCCAAATAATAAAGTTGGGAGGAAAAAAAAGATTTTATCTTTTCAGATTATCACATTTTGGTAACATTCATTATGTATACTGAGCAATTAGAAGATTGATCCTCTTAAAAGTGTGTTGCAAGATAGTATGAATGTTGAGTCACATATAGACCTTTAAACTCATGGAGTTGGTTAGATAGTAGAATGTTAAAGTCAGGGGCCAAATATGTATAAACTGGACATTGGGAAGGTATACTGGGCCAATTTACTCTCATAAATATGGCATATTTATATCTATTGTTTTGTATAATACTTACTGTTATAAGAGAAGGAACCAGCTGTTGGACTGAAAGGGGAAACTTCTGGGGGGAAGAGGGTGGAAGGGCGGGATAGGAAGGGGGAATAGGGAGGGGTTTGTTACTGAGATGTAACTTGAAGAAAAAAAAATAAAGTATTAAAAAAAAAAAAAAGAAGATTGATCCAAAGGAAGAAAAAGTAGAGAAACAGGCTCTAAAGGTATATTTCCACAGTGATGAGACTTACATTTTTGTCTAACAAGCTCTACTCATTTAATTCTGATTCCAATAATTTCTGTTAAATTTATTTCTTTTATCTCTTCAAAGACACTGGACAGGGTTTTTATGTAATTTATTTTATGATGTTGTATTTTGAACACATATAATGAATGATAGTTATGTTTCCACTTCAAATTTTTAAACAACTTATTAATTTTAGTGTATGAATCACAGTTTTGAAGAAAAAAAAACCTTCCCTTCCAGAATAGTTCTATAATAATTGCATGTGTATGTTGCAAAAGGACTGCTGAAATATCAACTCCATTACATGGTACCTGGAATAATGAAAATACTATCAATTGGTAATTGGCCTGACCCTGACAAGTAGTACATGCCAAATATATCAAGAAACATTTGAGTTTGAGGCAGTGAAAGCAGACACCTAGCTTAGAGGACTCCTGATTCTAAAACCTGGATTCCATAGTCCTGATGTTTATTTTATCTGAAAAACTAAGAATAGCAGTTTTTTCTGTAGAACTTGGTGTTGTGAGAATAACAAAACATAACAAACAGTGAAAGATATTTTCAAAATTACATTAATTCAGTAAGGAGACCAACTTCTGCTATTGTGTGGCTCCATCTTTATTGAGTATATTCAGTTTCCTTGAGCTAATTTAATATTGTCTCGTTAGCACCAGCTGCTAAACTTTTCCAATATTGAATTCTTTCCAAATGTAAAGGAAATTCTTGGCAAATCCTCTGTTTTTTATTGAATTATGATAGTTTGAGAAATGATTCTTTATTGAGAATAGTCTGTAAGATCTGTTAGCAAAGCTGGGTAAGAGTTCAAATTGTGTGTAGAAACTCAGACTAAACAATAACACCACGAGACCTCACCAGAGAACAAGAGAAAGCTGCCCTTGAATGTGGAATGTGGCATCTTCATTTCATATTTATGGACAAAAAAAGAATATGGCAATGCTTCTCCACTGGACTGGCAATCTTAAAAGGAACAGTCAGACAAACACTAGCTCAATGTAAAAAATGGGATTATGGCTTAAAATTTCCCATTTGCCACTGCAATTACAAATAAAGATCTACATTCTATTAGTTTTCTTAGTTTTAATTCCATCTTCATAGTTTCCTTCATCGTCATTTGTTGACTTAGATTGTTTATATCATGATTATTTTTTCTCCCAAATCTTTGGGACTCATTTTTTATTATTATTATTTATTCTTGTTTTCATACCTGCGATCCTGACTCTAGTTTCTCCTCCCTCCTCTCCTCCCAGCCATACCTATCCCCATTCACTTCACTGTTTTCCTTCAAAAAAGAGCAGTGCTTCCAGTAATGTCAATCAAATACATCATACAAGTTATAATAAGACTCAGCACAAATCTTTGTATTAGGGATGACCAAGACAATTGGGACTCAAAACTCACGATTTAAAAAAAAAATTTTCCTTTCTTTTTTCTTTTCTTTATTTTCTGCTTAAACCCTCAACAAGGAGCCTTGTATAATCATAGATGCTATCACTGAACTCTACCCCTAGGACTTTTAAAGCATATTGTTTGTAAACATCTTGTATAAGAAAAAAAAAAGATTCAGTTAATATCATATCTTAATATGGAAAGCAATTAATTCTTATTTTAAAAAGCATTTTCCCCCATGGAAGCATTCTCTGGTTAAATGCAGACGAAATTGTATGTAGGAAGCAGACAGGGTTTCAAATATTATAACCAGCCCTCTGTTTTACAACGCCATAGCCCATATGTGAGAGGACTATGGTTATCACAAACTTCATACCAGGCCAGAAGTGTAAACTCTGCTTTTTAGCAAAGAACTGAGTCATAGGCCTTCTTAGAACATTTTGTTCTTTGCTTAAAGGTTAAAAATAAACAGTAAATTAAACATACTTAAAGGACAAAATCAGCGAATTAGTGAGCTTAATTTATAAGTGTTTTTGAAGTTAACTGCTTTGATTTTTTGACAAAATCTAGGCTGTTGTAGTTGTGAAAAAAAAATCCCTGTACTTGATGAAGACAGGGGTTTATCTGCCTTCTAGTTAGCTGAAAGTCTAAGAATGGTTGCACTTCTGGTGAGGGCACCATGTTATGTATCATAAAAATGGTGAGTCTGTGTTTGGAAGCGTTCTGCTGGAGAACCTGGGACCAGCCAGGTTCACTGTTCAAAACAGAATGCTTTCTTGGAAGTCTCTCAGGTTCCAGGACTGTACATGCTTGACCCTTGCCAAGCATGGTGCTCTCCATAGACTGTCATCCCCACCAAGCCCTCTTTAAAAAAAAAATTATTTATGTATTTTTTAACGTTTATTTATTACTTCTAGTTACATCTCCATCACAGTCTCCTCCCTAAACCATCTTGGACCCACCCTCCCTCCACCTCCCCCAACTCCCACCTATCCTACTTCTTTGGTGTGGTGTGTGGTGCCGCCACATATCAGCCCCACCCACTTCATCAGTCAAATGAGGGCTAAGAGTTTCCTCTTGCACCGCGTGCAGGCTGATATGGCAGCTCCACTAGGGCAAAGTGTCACACTAACAGGTAACAAAGTCTATGTTCCTGTTCTTTTCCGTCTGTTGATTATAGGATAGTTGTCCTGTACTATATGGCTAAAATCCAGTTATACGGGAATACATGCCATGTGCATCTTTCTGGGTCTGGGTTAGCTCACTCAGGATGAGCTTGTCTAGTTTCATCAATTTGGCAGCAAATTGCATGATTTTCTTGTTTCTGATAGCTGAATAGTATTCCATTGTGTAAATGAAGCCCTCTTTTATAGATATTCCATCATGCTTCAAAATCCCAAACCCGTGGCAAAGCTTGCAGTACATGGAGCCTTTGAGGGAGATAGCTTCAAACCTTTTCTAAACTACAGAAGATGTTACAAGAAATTCTAATTCAAAATATAAACTATGAGAAATGTTGAATAATGGTTTAGTCAGGACTCTGCCTATGATTTATACACACAGAAGCGATGTTAAGGACAAAACATGCTGCAAAATCTTGTTTGCCTTTTGCACTTCAGGAAGTGTTGAGACAACACACCTACGATATCCAAGAAGCAATCGATAGGATTCTTTGTCAAAGCTTCAAAGTGCTTAGAGTACCGTGGATTGTTTGGAAATAGGTTTCAATAAGCCCTATTGAACTTCCAAGTGGCATGCTCATGCATTTGTGTGCCCAGATATTGAGCACACATTCACAGAACTAAGAAGAATGTGTTAGTCAGTCTAAAGTGCTCATGCTGAGCACTTAAAATAGATTACTTTTAACTCGTACAATAACCTTGAGAGAGAGAAATATTATCAACACTAGTTTACCATGAAGACAAGATAGATTATAAATACTATGCGTACTCAGAGCTTGTCATGGCCACGGATTCTCCTGGGCTGCCAAGGCAAGCACTAATTCTTCTGCATTCTGTCTCTTTAGTTTGATGATGAGGATGAAGACAGTTACAATTTTTCAAATCACAGTTAACTGCCAGGCTGCATACTTTGTGTACTTTTCCTTATATGGCTTCGTATCTCTAAATCCCTTTGTCATAATAAAAGATTTAAAGGACTTTCACTTAAATCTTTCATCATTATGAAAACTGAGAGTGGAAGCAGTTAAGTAATTTGTCCCAAATCATTCAGCACATAAACGGACTTTGTGGGATTTGTACCATGACGGAACAGTGAAAGACCTTTAACCTTCACACAGAATTGATTTCAAACTGAGTCTCTGAGAATGGGAGGAGAGCTAAAGGTATTTATATAAGATAGAGCAGTCCTTTTAAATACCTCTGACTTCTATTCAGAGAGTCTGTCGTCACTGATAATCCTATCTGGTGCTTGTGCGAAGGTTAAGATTTGTTCATTATTTATGTTTTAGCAGCTCATGATTTAAATCTCTGGATTTATCTTCAATTGTCTGAGATTATAGTGATTGGAAATCATGGGGAGAGGCTGGGATGAAATATTATGTTTGAGACTCTTTTGGATCTTGTGAGGAGGTATTTCTAGAAGCAATTATTTTCTTTCAATGTATAAAGTACTTGGACAATTAATATGAGACATTATATGGGTTTCTTTAACATCCGAAACATGTTTATCAAGCAAGGAGCAGCAGTGCAGCAGAGGATGCTTGTGGGTCCTGCAAGTTGTAACACTGTTGTTAGGTTGTCAATAGGGAAAAGTACAAATGCCTTAGTTCCAGTACAGTAACATTCACACTCTATAGGTTAATGATTGAGATTGTCTTCACGGAGCACAGAACTAGGTTGGGAATAAGATAGCAGAACACGTTCACACCACTGAATGCTGTTTTTTGATTATGTTGAGATGTAAGAAAAGGGACGCTCCTATCTCCTTTCTTACCACTTTCCTCACCTGTTGGTCCCTGTGCCTCCCTAGACAACAATATTTCTACTTTCAAGTCACTTACAAATACATATACAATTTTATATATCCATATAATTTAGGAGACTGAGTGTGAGGAACCACACAATATTCATCTTTCTACAATTGACTTAATGTGATGATCTCCAGTAACATCCATTTTCCTGCAAATGACATATCTTCATTTGCCTTTCTGGATGGAAATTATTTCATTTTATGTGTAAACAACATTTTCCTTATCCAGTCCTCTGTTGTCGGACACCTGCATAATTTAACTTATGAAGTAAGGTCTCATGAAGTGACAGACACTGAATTAAGTTGTGCTACATTAATAATAACCCCTGCTCTACAATGTCTGTCAGAGAAATGGGGCCAAACAACTGAAGATTGATGCTGTAATGTATGGAGAGAAAATGGGAACTGTCCAGGCAGCCACTGGTATGTCATTTCTTAGTTTTGGAAGCTGCAGGCCCTGCACTTCCTACATAATCAGATATACTTATCCCTCTCAGGTCTCTGAGGTGGTGGAAGAATAGATAGCTAGAGTCTCATAGTTAAATTTTGAGTTTCTTAGGAATCAAGAGGTTGTTCTGGATCTAAGAAGATGTTTTTAAAATTGTGATGCAAGTTAATATGAAAGCTGAGTTAGATATAGAACTTTAAACTCATGGAGATGGATGGTACAAAGCACCATCCCTACATTAGTGAGCCTTAAAAGGGACCAAGTGAAAATTTCAAAGCTAGGCTAGAAAGCAGGGTTTCACAGGCAGGATGGCTTGTTAAAAAACCTGGGCTTGTACAGTCTGCATTTTAACCTTCTCTGGTTTGCTGATTATTCTCTCTCTCATGCATCTGGACTTTGCATCCTCCCTAGAGTCCATGGCCTGTTTCTGAAAGAAAACCCTGAATTGATTAGTTTTTTACAAAGATATTTTTTTTGCTATTTTTCCTCTTTATTTTTCCCAGATGGGGTTACTCTGTGTAACAGGTCTCGCTGTCCCAAAACAGGCTTTGTGGGCCAGGCTGACCTTGAATTCTCAAAGATCCACCTGTCTCTGGCTCCTGAGTGCTAGGATTAAAGACTTGTAGACTTGTGCCACCAAAAAAAAAAAAATCTTAAATGAATTGTTTTGTGGTAGAAAGATGTAAGTTCTTAGGGTGATTTGAAAGCTGCTTGTATTCTATTGTTAGTTACTGGCTCCCCATAGTCTGGTGACATCCCAGATGAGGAGATTGTCACATGTACCTGATTTTGTTGTGTTGTTGCTCTACCTAATTTAAAGTTGATTGGTTGAATAAAGGCCAGCAGCCTGGATTGGGTAGAAGAGAGGCAGGTGGGGAAAAGGGTCACCATCTTTTGGGGAGGTATGAAGAAGCCACGAGGGGAGGAGGTGGCAGGTGGAAGAGAGAAGAAGAGATGATGAGTTAATGGAAGATATGTCTCCAGGTGGCCTGGACCATCAGAATAGCATGGAGGATAACAGCCGCGGGGACTATGCATATGTTATGGGGTTTTATTTGGGAATAAAATCATAAGAGATTTTAGATAGGCTAAGATTGCACAATCCATGGTAAGGCTTGTTAAAATCCATCAAGTGCCTCTGTGTGATCATTCATAAGTGGACTAAGGGATAACTCCATCATCCTAATAGCCATAAGTATCAATTACAAATAATTTAATTATTTAAGACTATAGTAAGTAACCAAAGTCTTTTCGTTGCACTCTTAGGAGGAGTTGGGAAAATAATTTAGCAACTATTTTTTTTCCCTGAACCTGAGATGTTCTGCTGGTATTTCTCCTGGATCTACTGCAATTCAGACAGGCCAATGTTCTGATCACCAGAAAGTAAGTCAGGATGAGGTCATCTAAAAAGACAGCAACAAGGATGATCTGTGCAAAAATCTGCTTCAATGACCTGAGACACATATTAGGCACTTCCAACTATTTAGAGGATTTCACTGATCAAACATTCAATTTTCTTTTAAAATTGAAGCCTTGTTTCAAAATTTAAAAGGTATTTTCCTTATAGAATTATCAAAATTTTCAAAAGTACCAGATAAAGTACACATTCTTTTGGTAGATATTCTTCATTCATTTTTGCAAGAATGTCTTGATTCATTTTTCTTCAGTGATGACGTCCCATTCTCACAAACTCTGTGCTCTCTATATTCATACCTGCTTTCTCCATCTTCTCTCAAATACACATTTTCCAGGCCACTGCTTCCATTAATTCCCAACATAGTTTATTGGGAGGAATTTTTTATATGATCTCATGGTAAAATTTATCAGCTCTGATGTGACAACCCAGGTGTTTTGTTGGGTTACAGTCTCCCCTCTTTTCATATTCTGGGGCTCTTTCGAACTAGGAAGACAATAAGACCTGACCTAACCCTAGTAAAACCTATAGACAACAGGTCATTGTAGTTTTCCAGCATCATTTCCTTATGTAACACCCACTAAGCAGGGACCAGGCATTCTCACTTCTCTGAGTACAAGTTGAGGGCCACATACTTGAATCCCAGTGGATTCTGAAAATAAGCAATCTTTCTTCCTTCTGCGAGTCCCTTCCCCTACAATGTTCAGAACCTGATTTTAGCAGCATAGAAGTTATTTTCAAAAATATGAAAATAGAAAATTTCTCAGAGTTCGAAAAGTTATTCCAGTGCACATACTGGTGATATTTAAAACAGAAAACAAAACCAGAAAAGAACCTTCCTTTATCATAATATAGTCAAAATATTAAATATACAAAACAAAGAGAACAAAAAACATTAAAAATAGAAAGAGATGAAAAAGTCACTCATAAAGACAGACTGATCAGATAATAGCAGACTGATCATCTCAAACTTTAAAAGCTAAGAGGCTCTGAAATGATATATTAAAAGCTGTGAAATATGACAAGTATGAACACAGAGCATTTACATCAAGCAGAGCTACTGGTTATACTTGAAGGAGAAACAAAAACTTTGCATGATAAAAAATACACCCAAAGAACTTTTGACCAGCAAGCCAGCTCTTTAGAAGATACTGAAGTAATCCTTTGGATTTAAGAAAAAGACAAAAACAATTTAATCCATGAGGTCATAGAAAAAAATAAGCCATGGTAAAATATAAACAAGAGAAGTACACACACACACACACACAGAAAGAGACAGGAAATAATGCATACCTTCTAGTAATAATTTCTATCAATTTACATGTCTTTATAACAAAAATAAACAGAAATATTAGAATTAACTAACATCATAAATATAATTGACTTAAAGACATCTACAGAACATTATATCCAAACAAAAGAAAAGAAAAAATTCTTCTCAGTATTCCATAGAACTTTCTATAAAACATGTTATAGGTCATGAAGCAGGCATAAAATATAGGAAAATTAAAATAATTTAAGGTATATATGAGCACAATATAATGATACTACAAATCAAAAGCAAGAAAATCCTAAAAATACAGAATCTCCTAAAGATTAGGCAACACACTAGTGAATGATGTGCAAGTTCTTGAAAAATGAAATAAAATTTCCTTGTACCAAATGAAAAATATATCAAATGCTATCAGATAAAATGAAAACTCCCAAGATTAATGTGACATCAATAACAATACAGGATATTAACTATGTGACATAAATTATATAATAAAACATATTAATTATATGTTATATATATGCACATATGACTCTGTCAGATTAAAACCTGTACTGTACTGCTAGCATATAACAATGATTCATTAAGCCATTTACTGACAAAAGTTTAGTCATTTCTTTAAATCTGGTGGGCAAGACACCTCCCTCCCAGTCTCTGATACTTCACCCTTTTAAGTGGTATTAGGCTGATTAATTGCTTACAGGTGAGCAACAGAGGGCAACAGAGATTCAGGCCACATTGTGAGCTGGGCTCTTCAGATTCTGCCTGTGGTGGATGGAGGCATACTTGCTCATTTCCCCTCACAGTACGACTGACTTACAGATCTGGGCAAGAACCCCACCTCTGTTTCACACCTCGGGGTACAGGAAAGCTTTGGAATAAACTATCGACTTACCTCTTGATTTTTATTCAATTTTGTAGTAAAGTCTGGCTGTTTCGGCAGCTCCTCCTTTTAAGGAAGATGCCCTAATGCCAGCACATCCTCCTGCCATTCTTGAGACCTAGTTGGAGTAGGATTTTAACGAGTGGTACCTAGGTTGTTGAATAATTGTTCTACCAGAAAGAAGGCACTCTTTTCTTTGTCAGTGATCTCAGTGCACCTCACAAGCTTTGTGTTTGGCACTCCTGAAGCAAGAACTGAATTCAACTGCAAATTAGCCCATAGGAGAAGGAGGTACAATATTAGTTGAGAATCTATTACACAAATGGGCTTTATACAAATTTAGTACCTGCAGTAGCTCCAAGAGGGGTATGAAGTTCCTCACCTACTTCATAGCATCACAGGGGAAGAGTGTGAAATAAATCCTAGCTTCTCACACTTCAAAGTGCTATGTCAACTGGTGCTTGAAAAACAGGATGCAGAGCAGAAATGCTAATGTTTTCAAATTACCAATCCTTCATGTTTCGTTGCTGGGTTGGCAAATGTGCTTTTAGATATGAACTATTCTTAAACCACATAATTGGATCCAAAGTTAATTTTCATTTCTCCAAATTACAGTTCGCACATGTAAGACTTCCATCATGACTAAACAAAGTTAATATGCATCTCAGTGTCAAGGACACCTTAAAGATTTCAGTGTTGAGTGAAAGAATCCTAAAATCCTGCCTGCTGCTTCCATGGCAACTAGAGGACACAGTGGCATTTGTCACATATATTCTATCCCTCCTAGGATTGCATACACCTGCATATCTTACTCATCCATGTTTCTCTGGCTCTCCAACCCTGAGAAACTTCTGATTTCTGTCTGGAAGGGACTCCAGCCAACCCAAGCATGGGAAACAGCTCTGCAGGCCTCGCCCTACTCCCCAGCCTGCCTTGTTAAAAAGAGTTAGATTACATCCCTAAAGCTAGCCACCAGTCAGACTAATCAGTGTCTACTTCCTTATTTGGCCACTTCCCCTCCTGAGGCTGACAAGGTAGCTAGTCTACTTTACTAGCTTGACTACTAAGGTCTAGCTATGAAAATATTCAAGTCCGTTGAACAAAAGTCCCCTTCAGCCGTCCAATCAAAATGAACCCGTCCAATCAAAATTAAGCACCTCATCTTAACATGAGGTTTACCCTTTTACATTTATAAACTACCATTCACCTATGTACCACATCTGTCTACTCTCTATCCAGAAGTAGTTCTCTGTGATCCCCTCCACATCCAGGACAAATATACCACCTCCCTCTTACCTTGTTCCTTTCCACCTTCTCCCTCATCTAGTGTCTCTTGCTTTTGTTTCTCATTCTCTTCCCTTTGTCCTTCTGGAGCAAATGAATCTCTTTTGTGCTGAGAACTTTGTCTTGGTGTGTCTTGAACCAACTTATGGGTCCCTACATGTCTCATTCTTAAAACTCTCTCGTGTGCTTCCTGTCCTCTTCACATGTATACTTCCCTGCTCACTCCACTGGAATATGAAGGGCTCCTGAGGGGATCACTCCAATGACTCCCTCAACAGTTTGTCAACACCTGTCTTAGCTCTGTTCACAGTATCCTAAAATTCTCACTTGCACTATTTTTTCTTCTGCTTCCACTCTAAGGTTCCCATTTATCTTTCTCCAGAACCAGACATAATCTAAGTTACAAGTCACACTCTTTTTTTTTTTAAACCCCAGCTCTACCCTCTAAGTTATTACTATCTATTGATCCCTATGTGTTGTTTTATGAAACTAAAATATCCCAGTCATTTGGTTTCACCAATGAAGACTCAGGAGACAGATGCTGGGATGAAAACCTGCTAGCTCAGAGAGGCAGAGAAAACACCCAGCTGATCTTTGCATTCAGCTGAAAGCCCTAGAGGAAAAAACCCAGAGCTAAAAAGCTAAAAGCCCACAGCTAAAATGCCTCTCCTTCTTCTCCATGGTGTCTTAAATACCCTCCAGGTCAGTGTTTCTCCTTTCTTTGTTTAATCCTTGTCAGTTTGTTTATTGCTCTGCCTCTTGACCTAGGGTTAATTTTGTTTAATCCTTTGTACAGAAAGCTCTTGAATTAAAGGTGTGTGCTAGGGTTGAGCCATGCTATAACCATTTGTTTACAATAAGCAGAAAAGTCTAGGATTAAGGTTGAGCCATCCCAATTAGAAACAAATTTTTTGATTCACAAACTCGGGGTGATCAAATATTCTACAACACCTATTTGTTTTTTTTTTTTTCTCTTATTTTCTATCGTCTAGCCATCTAAAATCAGGGGTGAGCAACCTACCATAGAACCAACTGAACATGTTAGTCAATTTTTGGAGGGATGTTGTTCACAGTGAATAACCACTGGGCATCAGAGTACAGGGACACCAGAAAAAGTTAATTTTGGGGATATCAGTTTCCTGAAAAGAGGTGAGATTTTGAGATTTTGCTGTACATCCAGATGTTTCTTGCCCAGGTATATTACTTTATGACAGGGTATCTTTGTTTGCTAGAGACAGGGTTTCTTTGTGTAGCCCTTGCTATCCTAGAACTCACTCTGAGACTAGGCTGGCCTCAAACTCAGAGATCTGCCTGCCTCTGTCACCTGGGTGGTGAGATTAAAGTCATGTGCCAGCACACCCAGATATGACTGGGTATCTTAACACAGGTACATAGAAGGAGGATGGAGATCTGAAGGAATAAATAGTCTGCAGTTGCTCATATTCATCTGGATAGGAAGGTGCCAGATATTTTTGAAGTTGGACAATACTCCTGTGTTGGGAAAAGGTCTTATGCATGGTTTTCAAAAAACTGGTTTCAATGTTCTGAGATCTGGTTACCACCGTTTTTGAGGTATTCTCTGCCTGGATAATAAAAGTTGATGATGGCCAATTATCTAGGCAGAAATAGTATAGGAAGGTGAGAATTCCTGGGAGGAGGGTGGGACTTTCAGGGAGGAAGAAAGTAACCCTGGGAAGAGACGGAGGAAGCTCTCTTTTTCTGCCAGGAGACATAGAACTGGACAGATTTGTCTGAGAGCTTGGGAAGGTACACCAAGACACATGGGTGGTTGGGATCTTGTAGTTGGGTTAACTTAGATGAGCTAGTTGAAAGTCTGCCCAGCTAAGGCCTAAGCATTGAAATATTAAAATGTCTTGGTATATTTATTTTATGGGCATGGAAGTGCTGCCCCTAAGTCTCAGGCCTTATCACCAGGAGACCTACGATGCCTACTACAACACTCAAGTTTTACTCAGAGTTAGACATAAATACAGAATTATCCTTTTGTCTTGATTCATCATGGTCAGAGTAGCCTTTTTTGTTTTGGAATTCTGTAAAAATTAATCTTGGAAAATAAAATTCCACACTGCTGAAAGTTTTTGACCTCCATCATTGTAATCATACATGGCACCTTCACAATTCTTAACCTTCATTCATTCCTATCCCCATATCCATGTTTGTTGACATTCTGTGGTTTTTTAAAACCAATTTTATTTTTCATGTATAGTACTATTCCCTCTCATCTCCCACCTCCACTTAGACCCACCCTCCATGTTTGCAACCTCTCCCAACAGAAGAAAAAAACATCTCATTTTGGAAGCTATAGTGTATCTCAGTGTGTCCCACAATATTCCCTTTTGTCCAAACTTTTTTTTTTTTGCTTGCAAATATTCATTATAATGACTAATGACTCCTGGGCCTGGTATGAGGTTTCTGACTTCTGTTACTTTGTCAATATTGGAACCTCACTGGGACTTCTCTCAGATGTCCTGTACATGAAAATCCTGTAGTTTTGAGTCTGTGGAACTGGTAGACGTTAGGGTAGGCAAACTTAAGCCCTGGTTCTGGGCCTGCAACCCTCAGGTCTAGGGCTATTTCTACTGTCCTATCCAGGTAAAGTATAGGGCCTTTTCTCCTGAGTGCTGCAACATGTGAGGGACAGGGGCAGCTGTGCTGCTCTTATGACCACATTGTGGCCAGATCTCCTGTCCATCACTGATGGTGAGTGCAAACGGGAGGGGAGAGGATCTCTCCCTTGCCAATACCACCACAAAACAGCAAAAAGGCAGGGCTGGCTCTCTCACATGCACACCCACAGGGCTGGCTCAACCACATCCCCCACATCCAGGGGCAGGCAGAGTTCTTCTAGTCTCTGGCTTGCTTCCTGTCCTGGGAGCCCATCTGGTACTTGCTTGGTGCTGGACTGGTGGTCATCACAGGCTGGCTCTCCATCTGGACCCCATGGAACTGAATTGGTGTTGGGATCTGGATTACCTTTTTCCAGGAATGTTAGGCTAATATTCATTCAGATGTTCATAGGCCAGAACACTGCCACCTACTGATGCATGTGTGACACAGCAGCCACATCTGCAATGCCTCTAGGGGTAGGCCAGTTTTTTTTTTTTTTTTTTGACTAAATAATGGCAATAAATAACCAACAATTGATCCTTAAGAATAAAATCTGAAAGTGAAAATAAGATCTACGTGAATGGCTTATAAATTCCATGAAGATGTAATACATAAAAACATGATATATAATTTTAAAAATTCTATCATGGTTTGCTATGTTGACAACTGACTTTCACTGAATTAAAGATAAATCTTTCCAAAAGAGTTGTTAATGCTATGCCAAGGAATAATTTAAAAGATTAAAATAGGAAAGATGACATCAAGTTAGACATAGGAAGGGGATTAATGAGTTGAAGATAAGTATAGGGATTTTTAAGTGTAAGAATTTCTTAGAGGTAGAGTTTTGCTTAATTAATAAATGTCTTAAAATTAGTAAAAAATAGTTATAGAAAGAAACTTGAGGAGGAAATTAGATAACTTATTTGTAAACAAATGATATAAAGACTTGGTATCATTGTACATAATACAAATTCCTTTCTGTTTCATTAAAAAAATATAGAAACATTTTCTATTTTCTTTGAGCACTGAATGCTACTTTACAAAAACGAAGATGGGGACTGGCTATTTTTTCTAATCTAAACTTTTTTTCTCTCACAAATATTCAAAGCATTCTCTATTTTCAGTATTAATGTTTTCTATGAATAGAATTTTAGGATCTGTACTTGATATGATATATCCTTGTACTTGCCAATTGACAGACTATAATCAAACAATTGAATAGATAATTAATACACTATGTAGGTCCCTTATAACTATTTTTCTGCCATAGGTAAGCTGGGCCCAACCTCCCAACACTGTGGCCTTGGGAATTAAATTTCAAACATATACATTTGGGTAAATAATTTTTTGGGAATTAAATTTCCAACACATAAATTTGGGTGAATAGTTTTAAGACATTCAACCTATGTCTTCATCTACATTTCTTCCTAATTTTGATGAGAAGTACAGAATTTCTTCTGTTTTACTTCCCATCATCTGGAGGACCAGTACGGAAAAGAACCTAGGATCAGCCGCTGCTTGCAGAGGCTGCTTCTGTTAATTGTCCTCTATCAGGATTTGCCCTTCTTGGTTTGAGGAGTTTGTTTTCATTTTCAAGTGATGTTCTGGAATATTAACTCATTGCCTCCATTCAAGATGCAAGGCATCAAGCCCTCACTAAGGTCAGAGAGCCAACCCTGAGTGTGTGCTTAGCTCCATGCTGCAGAGCACATATGAATAAGATGAATAATGCATGAATTATAATTAAGATAAACTATATGCTGAACTGTGTTGTCTCCTAACTTTACTGAGACAGGTGGGACAGCAGTTCTACTCTTTCATTTCTCCACCCTCTGTCTGTCTTCATTCTCCTCATTTCCTCTACAACCCATCAGGGGCCTTGGCTTTACCTACTGTGTTTTCATGAACTTTGCCCTAAATTTGGTGATTACTAGTGGTATCCAAGATCTTTGCTATTAGTGCTCTTTTATCTACCTCCAATTATGGCAGTGAATTGGAAGAAAATGGAAGACATCTTTCTGATGTCTTCTTTACTTCTCTTAGTTATCAATTTCTTTATTTGAACACATGATTATTTTACTATTTTTAATGTATTTTATCCAATATGGAGAGGACCACATTCAATGACCCACTGTCCTTTTTTTTTCTAAATTGAACTTGATATGAGAATGAGTCTATCATAACTAATGATCTCTGAATTTAAATCTGTTTAATTGCCAGTATGTGTTTAAATGATTATATAATTCAAATGTTTTATTTTCTGTATAGAACTTTATTTTATTGTGAAGTAGAAAATAAGAAAAGAAACTACAGTAGTGCCTGAAGTCTATATGGCTATGAAAATTTAACTATTCTTGCCAGATGAAATTCCTCTTTTTATCTTTCCCCCTTTTATATTACTTTTATTTTCATTGGTTTTTCTCATCCGTTTTTTCTCCTTCATCTTTTCAATTCTTATCATCCACTTGCCAGCATTTATTGATCACCTTTTTTATCTCTCAGGACTAAATAGAGGAAAATGAAAAAGATTCAGGCTACAAGAGACAGCTAACTATTCATATTGGATAAGAATATATAAAAAAACATTTTTATCATTTAATTATTAATTGATTTATTGTTATGCTTTCTATCATAAGAGTTTCTAAAAACAGAATATTTAATATACTAATCATACTCTAAATAGTATTGCTTCTATTCATGGACATATCTTTGAACTAAAGTTCTATGAGAAGTTCTTTTTAGTACATTGCATAAAACTTTAATGAGGTAATATGGTAAATGACTCTTCTATTAAGTTCTGACAATGATAAGAGCTGTCCAAATATTTTGCTAATAAATTAAAGTGGAATATTTAGCAATAACAATGATTTCACTCCATTGTTTTTGACTGTTCTTATCTATGAGGTTCTTGGTTGTAAATTAAAATATCACTGAATTTTGTCAGAATTAATAATAGTTATAGATTTCTGTTATTGAGCACCATTAAGTTAGATATGGACACAAATTTTAGTAGATAAGCCTTGTTTTAGAATATTGGTATCATATTTTGTCTTAGATTTCAGGAAAATTGCTAAGATTACACATTACACTTTTTTTTTCTAAAGTATACTCGTTTCTTCTTCCTTAAATAGATTATTTTCTTTATTTTGCTAGGTTGGAATCATAATTTGGAATTTTCATATGTTGTGACTAAGATTTCTTCTTTTTGAAGATTAAATGTTACAGCACCTAAATGACTGCAATAATTTTAATAAGGACATCATTATGGAACAATTAGCATCAAGAATATCCATCAAACTATAAAATATAATAATTGTTATTTGGCAAAGTTAGAACTTAGTTATTAAAAAGAATAGCCAAAGTTTTGGGGCAAGTATTAAAAATCTGAATATAGATTGAAAACATACACTCATTTAATAATTTACATAACGTGAATTTCTCTGGTTTGGATACATTTTTTTTTAAATACTTTATTTTTTTTTCTTCAAGTTACATCTCAGTCACAAACCCCTCCCTATTTTCCCCCTTCCTATCCCGCCCTTCCACCCTCTTCCCCCCAGAAGTTTCCCCTTTCAGTCCAACAGATGGTTCCTTCTCTTATAACAGTAAGTATTATACAAAACAACAGATATAAATATGCCACATTTATGAGAGTTAAATGGCCCAGTATACCTTCCCAATGTCCAGTTTATACATATTTGGCCCCTGACTTTAACATTCTACTATCTAACCATCTCCATGAGTTTAAAGGTCTATATCTGACTCAACATTCATACTAACTTGCAACACACTTTTAAGAGTATCTTCTTAGATCTATAACACCCTCTTGATACCTATACAACTCAAAATTTAACTATGAGACTCTAGCTGTCTATTCTTCAATCACCTCAGAGACCTGAGAGGGATAAATATATTTGCTTATATAGGAAGTGCAGGGCCTGCAGCTTCCAAAACTAAGAAAGGACATACCAATGACTGCCTGGACAGTTCCCATTTTCTCTCCATACATTCCTGCATCAGTCTTCAGCCTTTGGGTCCTGTTTCTCTGACAGACAGGGATTATGAAGGACTTACCTACCCTGTCTTGGCAGAGTTAGGCTGTCAACTTCCCTGCTACCAAGTTTTGTCCTTTTTGGACAGCAGTCTGTCTGCAGTTGGTGCAAGGGGTTTTTTCATGCCAAGAGATAGGCTTGCCACTAATTCAACCATCTTACAGTGGAGGTTCTTCGATGCTTATCTTCTACTTGGAGTAGAATAGGGGGTGCTGTCAGGCGCTGATATGTCTCGATATCAAAAAAAAAGAAAATCTTGATTTAAGATAACATCTTTGAATGCCATATTCTGCAGATCTCTTGGGGTTTATGAAGATGCCCTATCCATCTCTTGTATTTACATAAGCAAATGTTGCTTGTCTCTTAGCAACTTGATTACTGGGTAGTTTAGAGAATATCTGTGATAGACTGTCATAGTAGCTAACAAAGTGACATGTTTGCATGACTAGGAGTTTGTTTTACTTAACTATCCTAGACCGTTTTAGATGGTTGGTATCAAGAGGCCAGAGCTTCACATTTTATTTTTAAGTATCTCTAGGTATGATACCATTAGGAAGCGTTACCTTTAATTTTGTATCAATATACAAAGATCTATTCAATTGTGGTTAAATATACTCTTAATTATGTATCAATATACAAAGATCAATGCCTATGTAGCCCAATACAATCTTAATATTACGTCCATATACAAGGGTCAATACCATTGTGGCCAACTATAATCTTAATTTTGTATCAATATACAAAGATCAATACCGATGTAATCCAATACAATCTTATTTTTGCACATTAAACAATGGTCAATACCACTTTAGCCAAATAAACTACTAATTTTGTATCAATATACAAAGGTATAAGGGCATATTCAATAATCTGCCCATTCTTCTTGGACCTTCCTGTGCTATGTCTATATCTCATTTTTCTCAAGCCTATGCACTCCTACATAGGAGAGGAAGAAGGATACAGAAAAGGAAAAGTAGGAAGTCCCTGGGGCTAACCTCCAAAACCCATTAAACAGGACCATTTATCAGCTTGTAATCTCTTCCCCTAAATATCGGAGTTTTCAGTTATCCTTTAAATAGCCAAAAAGAAGGGCGGAGAAACACCTTCCCCACCCTCTGGGCATGGGACGTCGCTCTCTTAAAGTGACTTCCTGCTGATTTGGGTCGTAGTAGACCTGTTTGGGGCCTGAACTCAAATGGAAAAAATGGTTAAAAATGTTAGTACACTCCTTTTATGTTCAGTCCTTCTGTTCTCAGCTGTTTAGATGACCTAAGGGGTTTGTAGGGAGAAGCTGATCTTGCAGGCTTCACTGAGGTTCCTGCTGTGGCATTGTGTAGAGCTGGATGGTCCCAGCGACATTGGATGGCCGTGGTGGTTGCAGGCCCCCGATGGAGACAGCTATTGAGGAAGTCTGCCAGGAAGAATCAACTGGGTCACTCATCCTCCTTGGTGCCTGATTCTGCTCTCTGCTGAGGTTTCCGCTGTCCAGCCGTCGCCGGGCTCCCCTAATGGATGCTTCAATTCTCCTAGAAAGATAAGAACAGAGCCCTGCCCTACTCCCAACCCTGGGACAATTGCCCTCTTTTTTTTTTTTTTTTTTTTTTAGAGG
Source organism: Lophiomys imhausi (assembly GCA_907164525.1). Classification (NCBI taxonomy): domain Eukaryota; kingdom Metazoa; phylum Chordata; class Mammalia; order Rodentia; family Muridae; genus Lophiomys; species Lophiomys imhausi. The sequence goes on along the minus strand of CAJQZJ010037369.1, from coordinate 462,212 downwards.
GGGGGCTAGGTAGTACTTCTCCTGTAGCAAATTTGGCCTTCCGACAACATACAAAGCGTTATCTTTCAATCCGGGTTAAAGAAAAAATCATTCTGTCACCTTGGAGCTAAACCAGCTCTGGTGTATATATTTTGAGATCCCAAAGGACAATCTGCCTGCATCGAGAAGGCCTTTTGTAAGTAATCTCCAAACCTAGGTCCCTCCAAATCCCATGTGTGTGTCTCTGAATTCTAATTATTGGGAACAGAGACCTGTGTTTTCCATCTGAAGGGATCAAAGATGTGTTCCACCACTCCTGGATCGACGTCTTTCTCTATTTAGAGTTTGCCCAGCATCAGGCTGACCCTGAGCTCTGGGATCTTCCCGTTTCTGTCTCCAGTGTGCTGGGAGCTGGGACCAAGGGTGTACACTTCTTGAATGGTGGGACCAAGAGTATGCACCCTCACCATCCCGCTCTGTATGACTCCAGAATACATAAGACCACCAACTCTACAGTGCTCCCCCCGTCTCCGCTGAAGTCAAAGGCATGGGCCAATACCACAATTCTTTTGTATTTTACATTAGCTCCACGTCTTCTCGACACCTGGAGGTCTGCAAAACCAGGCCGAATGGCTGTATCCTCTATTCCATTCACAGTGTTTCAGCCCTGCCACCTGCCTTTTTTTTTTTTTTGTTTTTAGTTAATAAATTTATTTGTTTGTTGCTTCAGGTTACATCCTTATCATATTGTCCTCTTTTCCTGCTTCCCAGCCCCACCCTCCCATGCTCTACACCCTGACCCTTCCATCTTGTTCCTCTGGGATGGAGTGTCCCTGCCTAACAGTCTCTCACCACAGATCAGGAGTCATATGAGGACCAAGAGCCTCTTCATTCTCCGGGGGCCTACGAGGCAGTACTGCCAGTGAAAGGTGTCTCCTTGCTATTGGGGGAATACTCAAAAAAAGACCAACAAACACACAAACCCACAAAAACAAAGAATATCAACAAAAAAAGAGAGGAAAAAGAGAAGGGAAAAGGAAAAAGAAAAAAGAAAAAAAAGAAGGAAAAAGAAAAAGATAAAAAAAAATTATGTCCATGTTCCTTTTGGGGTGTTGGTTGTAGTACAGATATCCTGTACAATATAGTTAAAATCCTACTATAAGTGAATAGATGCCATGTGCATCCTTCTGAGACTGGGTTAGCTCACTCAGGATGAGCTCCTCTAGATCCATCCATTTGGTTGCAAATTGCATGATTTCATTGTTTCTTATAGCTCAGTAATATTCCATTGTATAGATGTATCACAATTTTTTAATCCATTCTTCATTTGAGGGACATCTGGGTTGTTTCCAATTTCTAGCTATTACAAATAAGGCTGCTATGAACATAGATGAGGAGACTTCCCTATGTCTCCGTGAGGTGTCCTTTGGGTGTATACCCAGAAGTGGTATGGCTGGGTCTGAGGCAAGGTTATTCCTAGAATTCTAAGATATCGACAGACAGACCTCCATAGTGGTTGCACAAGCCTGCACTCCCACCAGCAATGGAGTAGGGTTCCCGTTTCTCCACACCCTCGCCAGCATGCGCTATCATTTGAGCTCTTCATCTTAGCCATTCTAACAGGAGTTAGGTGGAATCTCAGGGTCGTCTTGAGTTGCATTTCTCTGATGATTAAGGATGTTGAACATTTCTTCAGGTGTCTCTCAGCCCTTAGGGATTCCTCCTTTGTGAATTCTCTATTTAGCTCCATCTCCCATTTTTTGATTGGATTATTTGGTTTCTTGGCTTTTAGTTTCTTGAGTTCTTTGTAGATTTTAGATAATAGCCCTCTATCAGATGTGGGGTTGGTGAAGATTTTCTCCCAGTCTGTTGGTTGCCGTTTTGTTCGAATGACAGTGTCCTTTGCCTTACAGAAGCTTTTCAGTTTCATGAGGTCCCATTTATTGATTGTTGATCTCAGGTCCTGAGCTGTTGGTGTTCTGTTCAGGAAGTTGTCACCTGTGCCAATGAGTTTGAGTGTTTCTCCTACTTTTTCTTCTAGTATCTTTAGTGTGGCCGGCCTTATGTTAAGGTCTTTGATCCACTTGGAATTTAGTTTTGTACAAGGTGATAGGTATGGGTCTAATTTCGTTCTTTTGCAAGTGGACATCCAGTTGGACCAGCACCATTTGTTGTAGATGCTGTCCTTCTTCCATTGTGCGGTTTTGGCTTCTTTGTCAAAGATTAGTTGGCCATAGGTGTGTGGGTACATGTTTGGGTCTTCAATTCGATTCCATTGATCCACTGGTCTGTTTCTATACCAGTACCATGCTGTTTTTATTACTGTTGCTCTGTAGTACAGCTTGAAATCTGGGATGGTGATACCTCCAGATGTTTTTTCATTGGACAAGATTGATTTAGCTATTCTGGGCTTTTTGTTGTTCCATATGAAGTTGAGAATAGCTTTTTCCAGGTCTGTAAAGAATTGTGTTGGTATTTTGATAGGAATTGCATTGAATCTATATATTGCTTTTGGTAGGATAGCCATTTTTATTATGTTGAACTTACCTATCCATGAGCATGGGAGATCTTTCCATCTTCTAAAGGCCTCTTCCATTTCTTTCTTTAGGGGCTTGAAGTTCTTGTTATATAGGTCCTTTACATGCTTGGTTAGGGTTACTCCCAGGTATTTTATGTTGTTTGTGGCTATTGTGAAGGGGGTTGTTTCCCTTATTTCTTTCTTGGTATATTTGTTTGTTGTATAAAGAAGGGCTTCTGATTTTTTTGAGTTAATTTTGTATCCAGCCACCTTGCTGAAGTTGTTTATCATCTGTAAGAGTTCTTTGGTGGAGTTTTTGGGATCGCTTATGTATACTAACATATCATCTGCGAATAGGGATAATTTGACTTCTTCATTTCCAATTTTTATCCCTTTGATCTCCTTTAGTTGTCTTATTGCTCTAGCAATGACTTCAAGTACTATATTGAAGAGATATGGTGAAAGTGGATATCCTTGTCTTGTCCCTGATTTAGAGGAAATGCTTCAAGCTTCTCTCCATTTAATTTGATGTTGGCTACTGGCTTGCTGTATATTGCCTTTATTATTTCTAGGTATGGTCCTTGTATGCCCGTTCTCTCCAGAACTTTTAGCATGAAGGGGTGTTGGATTTTGTCAAATGCTTTTTCTGCATCTAGCGAGATTATCATGTGGTTTTTTTCTTTCACCTTGTTTATGTGGTGAATTACATTGATAGACTTTCGTATATTGAACCATCCCTCCATTCCAGGGATGAAGCCTACTTGATCATGGTGTATGATACTTTTGATGTGTTCTTGAATTCGGTTTGCTAGTATTTTATTAAGTATTTTTGCATCTATGTTCATGAGGGAGATTGGTCTGAAGCTCTCTTTCTTTGTTGGGTCTTTGTGTGGTTTAGGAATCAGAATGACAGTGGCCTCATAGAATGAGTTTGGCAGTGTTCTTTCTGTTTCTATGTGGTGGAAGAGTTTGAAAAGTAATGGTGTTAGTTCCTCTTTGAAGGTCCTGTAGAATTCCATGCTAAAGCCATCTGGCCCTGGGCTTTTTTTGGTTGGGAGTTTATTAATGACTGTTTCTATTTCCTTGGGTGTTATTGGGCTGTTTAAGCTGTTAATCTGATTTTGATTTACTATTGGTAGGTGGAATTTATCGAGGAAATTGTCCATTTCACTTAGGTTTTCAAATTTAGTGGAATATAGATTTTTAAAGTAATGCCCGAATATTTTCTGGATCTCCTTAATGTCTGTTGTTATTTCTCCCTTTTCATTTCTGATTTTGTTGATTTGGGTTCTTTCCCTTTGCCTTTTAGTTAACTTGGCTAGGGGTCTGTCTATTTTGTTGATTTTCTCAAAGAACCAGCTCTTGGTTTCATTGATTCTTTGTATAGTTCTTTTTGATTCTAAGTTGTTGATTTCAGCTCTAAGTTTGATGATTTCCTGCCTTCTGCTCTTCTTGGGAGTGTTTGTTTCTTTTTTTTCCAATTCACCCAGCTTAGCTGTTAGTTCACTAATATGAGCTGTCACAATTTTCTTTTTGAAGGCACTTAGTGCTATGAACTTTCCTCGTAGCACAGCTTTCAATGTATCCCATAGGTTTGGGTATGTTTTGTCTTCATTGTCGTTGGATTTTAAGAAGTCTTTGATTTCCTTCTTTATTTCTTCCCTGACCCAGTGGTCATCCAGTAAGGAGCTGTTCAGTTTCCATGTGCGTGTAGGCTTTCTGTTGATTCTTTTGCTGTTGAAGACCAGCTTTATTCCGTGGTGGTCTTATAAGATACAAGGTGTTATTTCAATTTTCTTGTATCTATTGAGACTATCCTTGTGACCAACTATGTGGTCGATTTTGGAGAAGGTTCCGTGGGGTGCTGAGAAAAAGGTGTATTCCTTTGTGTTTGGGTGAAACGTTCTGTAGATATCTGTTAGGTCCATTTGTTTCATGATCTCTGTTAGACTCAGTATTTCTCTGTTTGTCTTCTGTCTTGATGATCTGTCCATTGTTGTGAGTGGGGTGTTGAAGTCTCCCACTAAAATGTGTTGTGATCGACATGCGCTTTAAGTTTTAGAATTGTTTCTTTTACGAAAGTAGGTGCCTTTGTATTTGGGGCATAGATGTTCAGTATTGAGATTTCCTCTTGATGAATATTCCCTTTAATGAGTATATAGTGCCCTTCTTTGTCCTTCTTCATTAACTTCAGTTGGAAGTCTGTTTTGTTTGATATTAGGATGGCTACTCCAGCTTGCTTCCTGGGTCCATTTGCTTGGAAAACCTTTTCCCAGCCCTTTACTCTGAGGCAGTGTCTATCTTTCGTAGTTAGGTGTGTCTCTTGTATACAGCATAAGGAAGGGTCTTGCTTGCGGATCCACTCTGTAAACCTATGTCTTTTTATTGGGGAGTTGAGTCCATTGATGTTGATAGATTTTTGTGATCTGGGGTTGTTATTTCCCATTAGTTTGGTATAGGTGGTGGTCCTGTGTCTCTTTTGGTTTAGTTGCTGAGGGGTTTTCTATTCCCTTTGTTTTCTTGGGTGGAGTTTTCTTCTCTGGGTTGGGATTTTCCTTCTAGGATTTTCTGTAGGGCTGGGTTTGTGGGTAGATACTGTTTAAATTTGATTTTGTCATGAAATATCTTGTTTTCTTCATCTATGTTGATAGAGAGTTTTGCTGGGTAAAGTAGTCTGGCTGGGCACCTATGATCTCTCAGGACTTGTAGTATATCTGACCAGGCCCTTCTAGCTTTTAACGTTTCTGAGGAGAAGTCAGGTGTAATTCTGATGGGTCTGCCATTGTATGTGACTTGACCTTTTTCTCTTACATCTTTTAATATTCTTTCTTTGTTCTGTACATTTGGTGTTTCAATTATTATGTGGCGAGAGGAGTTTCTTTTCTGGTCTAATCTCTTTGGTGTTCTGTAAGCCTCTTGGATTTTTATTGGCATCTCTTTTTTCAGGTTTGGGAAGTTTTCCTCTATGATTTTGTTGAAGATATTTCCTGTACCTTGGAGTCGGGAGTCCTCTCTTTCCTCTATACCTATAATTCTTAGGTTCCGTCTTTTCATTGAGTCCTTGATTTCTTGGATGTTGTGGGTGAGAGATTTTTTAGCCTTCTTATTTTCTTTGGATGTTGTACTGATTTCTTCCACTGAATCCTCTTTTAACTCTGTCTGTGTTTTCTTTATTGTTTCTATTTCTATTTTCATGTCTTGTATGGTTTTGTTCGTTTTGTACATTTCCTTCTCCAGCTTGCTTGTTTTTGTATGAAAATCTTTCATAGCCTTGGCCTTTTCCTGTTCAAGCTCTGTCACCTTGGCTTGGAGCTCTTTAATGGTGTTGTTCCTTGTTTTGAGTTCTAGAATTGTGGCTTCTTTGAATTCCTTCATAGATTTAAGTTCTTCTTGCAGGGACTCTATCACTTTCCATAATGCAGAATTGTCAACGTTTTCATGTGATTCTGTTGGTGTGAGTTCATCCGAATTGGATGAGCTAGGATAATTCTGCTTTTTTTTGGAGTCATATTTCCTTGATTTCTATTTTTTTTTTGACCTTTGGCCATTGGGTGCATTTAGCTGTCTGTTCTTGTCATTTTCTGTGCTTGGATCCACAGTGGATGCTTTGGTGCAGGGGACGAGTTACTTGGCTATCTGTCGTTGCTTACAGGGGGATTTCAGGGTCACTGTGGTTTTAATCGTCTGAGGCACTGCAAGCTGGTGCAGCCTAATTCCAGGTTGTGAGTAATGGACCGGAATTGTTTCACTGCTCCCAATTCAGACTTCTCTATGTTGCACTCTGAGTTATCAGCCTGTAATGGTTCTGATGGTATGGACCTGTTTGCCCAGGCATAGATTCTGTGGGCTTTGTTTGTCCTCACGGAGGCTGACAGGGTCTGGCTCCACAGCTAATATGTCTGGATTTTCCAGAATACAGCTATGGTCCTAATTTCTGGTTTCTCACTAGGCTTCTCGCCACAGGCTTGGCCTCTGAGCCTGATTCCCTCTCTGTCTGCATAGCCACGACACTCCACTCCCTCCCTGGCTGCTTGGCCATGGGTGCACAGTGCCCCGGATCCCCCGGCCACCTGAGTGGACCTCTCGCCCCAGCAGCTCAGCCGTGGGTGCGCGGATCCCTGGCCCAGCCCACGCCTAACTCTCTCCCCAGTTGTCCTGCTGTGGGTTCGCGGGGATTTGGCCCTGCCAGCCGGGCTCCCTCCCTAGCTGCGCTGCCGTAAGTGCACGGTATTCGGCCCCTCCCGCCCGCCTTTGTGTTCCCGGTTTCCCGCACTCTGTCGGAACCTCCTGCCCTCCACTTCACGAGCGGCTGCAGACCACCCGCTGAGCCCCCTGTTTGTTCCTTGCTAAAAGTTCCACTATCTCGCAAAAATTTTTAAGTGAGTATAAGTTCTACCTGAGGTGTGGGGAGTCCAATAGGCTAGTGAACTATCGCCAAGTGGCCTCTGATCCTGCCTGCTGTGTGTTGGGATCTATCTTACCAGGCGCCTCTCCAAATGGAAGTTCCCGAATCCCGGGTTTAGTGGCTTCCCTGTCTGCAAGAGATGGGGAGAGAGCCTTACCCTGGGACTTTTAACAGTCCCTTGGGAGCTGTGAGTGTTCCCTGGGGGGTCTAGCCCCTCCGGTTTTTGCACAGTGCCCAATAACTCTGTGTTTTTTATGACTCTTTTTTCCCCACGTTCAAAATGCATCAGTGTAGGTCGCCACCATCTTCCTTCCCCCCTGGATACATTTTTTTGAATAAAAATCTTGAGTTTATTTTATTATTTTTGAGAAATGTGCATTTTCCCCTTTTGAGCAATACTGGAAGAAAATAAGATGCATTAGGACAAGAAGACCGCAGCTAACTAAATTTTCTTAGTTGAATAACATAACAGTTACTAATTCAAAGCATTGTATTTGAAAGAAAAATGAAGTTTGTTTGTTTATTTATTGGGAAGTCTTGAAAAACCATATTGAAAATTAGTAACCTCCAGTTTCCACTTCTTTTCCTGCTACTGTTTTCCTAAGCTTCCACTTCTTTTCCTGCTACTGTTTTCCTAATTTCGATTTAGCATCCTGATTGCAGTCCTCCAACACACCATTATTGTAAAAGCAGATACAACTTAAAAATTGATAGCAATCAAGAAGAGAACTTTTATTTTTTACAAAACAATTTACATAATTTCACCTTAATAATATGATAATTGCTACAATTTGATGTAATGTTTAACAATTTAGGGAAATGTAATCTTCTCTGTTCAGTAAATATTATTTCTGTTTTAAATATAAGGACACTGAGGAACAGAAAGCTTAAACTATCTGGTGAATAGTTTCTTTTAAGGCATGGTTTTCTTCTGCCCTTCAACCATGAAGGCATTTTCTGAATGCCTAGGTGAAGTGAAGCAATTACATGAAGCAGCGAGGTTAGTGATTCTGCTTCAGACATGCTCTGCTCCAGATGACAGGATGGTGTCTATACTTGCAATCACACACTTTCTAGATCCCACTAGGAGGCCATCCTGTTCCCTGGTGCAGAGATAGATACATGCGGTTTATAAAACAGTTCTGAGAAAATTACACTGAAGCATTACTGAGTGTATGCACTAGTTTATACAGGCATACCAGTGTCTGCTTTGAAATCCTCATTAGAAGTGGAAATATGAGAACGGTAAGGAAAGACAGTAATTGATCATAACCCAAATTATGCAGACCACTCTGTTTCTGTAAGGGCTCATGAGCACAATTCCTTTGAGTCCGATAACAAGATAACCCTTAGATTAAGTGAGGGAAAACTCAGTTCTGCCCCACTACCTGCCCTGTGGTCACTAGTTTAAAGCATTAGGTCTTCATTTTGTTCCTTCAACAGACTAAATAACTACAATATGTATGTTGGACACAACATTGACTTATCTTTGATGTTATCTTACTTGTAGAGTCACTGATTCTCTTTTTCCAAGCAAACAAGATTCTCACAACTACAAGCAGCCCACAATTTTCTCACTTGAAGTTTCTTACTTTGAAGTAGCGCCCCACACTCATCTTTCTATACCCACATAAATGGAAGCATGAGTTGCATAGTTTAATAATTTGTATTTGCCTCGGGAATTTTTAATCTAAAGATGGACTATGTTCCCTGAGGTTAAAGGTACCATTTCTGAGCCTTTTGACTCTGGGCTGAATTACAAAACAATTGGCTTTGTTTTTTATTCCTCACTGTGATGTTTGCACCTTTGCAGATTGGTGCTATGAGCCCAGTATGAACATTTTCTAGTCAAGTGTACCTTAGCCTGTGCAGAAAAAATTCAGTATTTATCATTAACATGGAGTTTTTGCTGAAGAAAAAAGTCAGGAAAATAAAAATGTCAGCAACTTATGCATTTAGATTTCCCTCCCAGCTGAATTTCAATGTAAATATATTAAAATGCATTATGTAAATATATTTAAATATGCACCACATATTTACATTTAAATGCAAATTGAAATAATTTACATGTTAGATTTTTGAATGTCAGTCATTAGAATACAGTGATTTCCTGACCCAAAGCTACCAATCAGAATGATGTATGCATATGCTTCTTAATTAGCTCCAAAGGTTAAAATGCTGACCCAGGTATCCATAAAAATTTAGAGTGAGTTTATTTTTGAAGATACTGGTGGTGGGGAAAGTATAGGTGAGTTCAGAACTAAATTAAGAGCTGACAAAGGCCAGGAGAAGGAATATGAGTGTTCACCAAATATTGTATTAACCAGCCTTAGATGTCCTAAGAAATACGGAGTTCCATGCCATGATGACTTTCAGCATCTAGTCCTTAGAGGTATGGGTAAGTGGCAAGTGGTGACTCCACATAGGTAACAAGGTAAATAGAGGGTAGACAGGTGTCTGAACTGTCTGGGAACATGTGCTCTAAGAGTTTTCCTGTGAGAGTCATGATCTGTGTAATCTCTGTTCAGACTCTCATTTCCACCCTGCCTATTACCCATGCCTTCTCCCGTTTGCCTTCCCTGTCCATAGTGTGAAGGTGCTGTACACCCATCATAGCCATTTCTCCTTACACTTGGCTTCACAGTGTTGGTAGCCAGTTACCTACAGACAACTCTCCCCTAACCTCCATTTCACCCAGTAATTCTGTCATTTCCTCCCTACCTTGAGAGCCATCACAAGTCTTGATCCAAGCATCTCTTCATGAAAGCACATTGCACTGAGAATGTCTGATTTACGTCCTGATGGGGAGTTTCTTTGAAAAAATAAGACGTTGGATTTTAAGAGTGAGGCTGGTTCAAATTGTTTTGGCTGCTCTCCGATTTAATTACATCTCCTAGACATAGATTTCTTTATGGTTTCTGTCCACAAGCAACATGATGCACATAGCTCCACCAGAACTTCTCTAACACGGTCAAGGGAGAAGAAAGCAGATATCTTAGAGGAATTGTGTTATCTTCCTGAAGAAGTCATAAATATTCCATCCAGTTATTTATATACCTAACGTTCCTATCACAGGGAAACACATAACCTCATTTTTGTCTCTAGCTATGAAACCAATCACTTGGTTCAACAATTTGTTCAAAGTGCTCACAGAATTCTGTCAAAAAAAAATCTACTTACCATCACTGGTTTATTATAAAGCATACATGCTGGGAACAGTCAGATGAAAGAAATGTATGAAGCAAAGGTGTAAAGGGAAGAGGGTGTGCAGTCTCCCACCTTCATTGGCAACACTACCTTCCCAGTGCTTGAATGAGTTCATAAGCACCGAGCATGCTGGATGCTATTATTTAGGCTTCATTATACAGCAGTGCCACAAAGTAAACATGACTAGCTTAATCATCGACCATTTTGTTTAACTCATCCTCCAACCCTTCCTCCCTTCTCAGAGGCTAGAAATGGGGTTGCAACTTGCAGCCCTGTAACCATGCCTCCTTTCTGGTGGCCAGTCCCACCTGAAACTACCTGAGATTCCCTGTTCCCCAGACATGTCACCACTCCAAATGACAATGTTTACTTTGGGGATTTCAAACATCATAACCATTAGCGACTAAAGCTAAATGTTGAGGAAAAGGACATTTCTATCAATGTATCACTCAAAACTTAAGAGACTCCAGGCACTTTGTGCCCAGCATCAGAGAAAGATACATAGACGTGTATCTTCCTATATGACAAGATCTTGTTCCTTTACTCATTTCTGTCCTTAAGTGATTCAGTTCATATTTGGCTACAGTATTCTTCCATTCAATCCTTAACTTTGAGATTACCACTCTGATGTATTGGAATTTCTGAACACTCTTTCAATACAATGTAAAACATAGAATAGTAGTCAAAGTGTCACCTTCTGTTATCCATTTATGACATTCTGATCACATTACTTGGCTGCAACTTCTCACTGGCACAAGACATTCTCTTTCTCCAAAATGGGACACTCATTTAGTTCTTTTCCTGTAAGGGAGAACAAATGCGTTTCTCTTCAAAATTTCCTTTAACTTGCCTAATACACTTTCTTTTGCGATTCCTCCCATCAAAGGTAGGTCCAGACAGAGCACTTTTGTGTTTAAGTATCTTAATCTGCTTCTCCTCAATTGGACTTCTTCATCAAATTCCAGTGGTGAGGCACTGCATGCAGAGCTTTCACTTCCTGGTTGTTTCTTCATGCTGTAGAGGAGAAAGCTTTGTGATGTGCTCACCACCTACTAAGAGAGATCACCCTCTATGAATCACTGAGCCTTTGTATGGTAGATTAAACAGAAACTACACAACTTTATTCCTTCTCAATGAGGAACTTCTTAGTTGTGAACTTATACAAACCTTATTCCTTCTCAATATTGATGGCTTTGAAAACCATTTTATGTCAAAATATTCGGTTTTCCCCAAACTTCTATTCTCCCCAAATATAATAAGCACCTCCTTTTAAAATTTCTGATAAAGTATTGTATCCTAATTACTGGGAATGTTCTCTAAGTACACACAAACTCCATATTGGGTGAATGGAAATAACTACATGCAAATACAGATTGGTAACCACATTTCATTGAGCTATGCCTAATATATTTTTATATTGAAAACCTTGTGTTATAATGCCACATGACTTAGGTTTTAAAAGTAAGCAGTGAGAAATAATGTATATGTAAACTGAATTTTCTTATCACATCATCATCTCCTTTAGGGAATGAAAAGAACATCTCTCAGATATGATCTTTGTGAATATTAACTGCTGAGCACCACCATGCAAAGGTTATTATTGCTTAGTCATGTATCCTATTGAAATGCTATTATTCTCCTAGCTGGATTACCAATATTAGCATACCTGTTTATAGACTCTCACACTTCGCTGCCAGAGTCAGCTAGACACTCATTCCAATTCAGAAGAATCCAGGTGTTTGGGGTCTGAATCCGCCAATGGAAATGGGAAGCATGTAGAATATTTATTAAGCTTTGATTTTTTACTGTGTAGTTTGGAACTTAGCTTTTGCCATTAATCTTAACTTCAAAATTGCATACACAACTAATTAAGCCATGAGATGCCTTATTGTGAGGCTATTTAATTACTTGCATCTTATTTTGAGGGCAATGGTTGTTAATTATCAAGTTGCAAGAGAAATTAAACAGGACGCTCCTTTCCCTGCCAGGCGAATTGTGATTGAAAGGAGAGGCTAAACTAGGTCAAGCTGAAAGATCAATGTTAGATAAAACACTCTGATTGCCTTTAAATTACATAGAACAGTTTTATTTAAGGTTTGGTGGCAATTTGAATGGGGGAGAAAAAGGAAGAAGAAGATAGCATCGGAGGTGAAATCTGTCTGGTTTCTTGTTTTCTAGTTATAAATTATCACACCAGGAGACTCCTGATCCTCAGAGCTTCCCAAAGTATGCTCCAGGGAAGAGAAGAAGGCTTTTGAAATCCAATAGTTGACACATTTTATAAAAGGATTTCCAAGGACAAATTTAATTGCAAAATTCTTAACTAAACATAATATTTACAATTAATGTTTTAATAGTATTTGATCTGAGCAAGGACAACAGTTTTCTCAAAACATGTTAGAAATAGGTGGAACAGAGTCTCTGGGTTCTCTAGAACTTAAAAACATTTTTATTATTCTATATTCATAAAGTTCTTGAATATGGATGTTACACACTCAGCAGATTTTGGGCTCATGTCATTAAACAGTTTAGAAGAAAAGACCCTGTAGAATGTTTGCATGCTAACTTCTGTGTGTTTTAAATGGTATTGTTTTGGACAATTAATTTTGTTTTTTTAAATTAAAAAATATATGTTTTGATTATGTTTTCATCCCTAACTCCTGCCAGTTCTTTCCCACCTTCCTACCGATCCAAGTTCAGTTTCTTTTCCATCTGTCTCAGAAATTAAAAAGAAAATCAAAACAAACAAAACCAATAAGACAATGATATGTCAAAACAAAACAAACCCACCCCAAAAAGAAATCCAGAGTGTGTTTTGTGTTGATCAGCTGCTCCTGTGCATGGGGCCTGTCCTGGACTGTGGTCCATATACCCAGTGACACATCACTGTACAAAACTGATTCTCTCTTTGCTAGCCAGTATGAACTGTAAATAGCATCTTACATAGGGTGGGACTCTGCGTTCTTTGCTTCCTTTTCAGTGCTGGAATTTTGCCTGGCTTGAATTGGTGCAGGTCTTGTATGTGCAGCCACAGTCTCTGTGAGTTCATGTGAACATCAGTCCTGTGTTGTCTGGGAAACATTGTTTCTTACAATTTTTCCACCTCTTTTTTTCTGCATAGATCTCTGAGATTGAGGGGAGGGGTTTGAAGACAACATTACGTTTAGGACTGAGTGCTCCTAAGTCTCTCACTCTCTGCACATTGTCCAGTTGTGGCTCATCTACTACAAGAAGAAGATTCAATGATGAGGTTTGAATGAGGCATGAATCCATGGGTATAGCAAAAATGTCATTTTATTGCTATGTTACTTTCTAAGAATAATAGGTTTCTCCTAGGTCTCAAAATACAGATATTGTATTTTTTCATTTATTTGTGATGTTAGCTTCTAAGCTTTCCATATGTGTGCTAAAATCTGAATAACAACAAAGGTTATGTATCTCGTATGAGACAAGCAGGGAAGAGGGAATTTCTTAAAGCATGGAAAATAGAATAGTGTTACAAAAACATAAATGGGAAATTAGAATAGTAAGATTAATTGGTCAGGTATGAGAGATCATGAGAAAGGAGGAATTATGGGGAAAGTCAACTAACACTAAAGGCCATTTGAAAAACTATAGGGAAGTATACTACTGCAGAAGCTTCTTAAACTACATACATACATGAAAGAAATTTAAATGGAATGACCTATCACCATATAATGGGGGATTGAATGCTCCAACTGGACATCTTATGTAACTAAGTAAAACTAAAAAAAACTTCAGTGTCAGGAATAGATTGCATCTTGAATCATTGTCTAGAACATTTCCATGAACCCATCCCTAAACATGACAGGTTATTGCCAATGGTGTTGATTGCTGTCCACAGCCCAATGATAAAGCCCCTTTGCTGATAACAAATCCTTACTTGTGTCATTGAACATGAAGAAGTCAAGCTAGTACCCAAAGAGAAACTTAATTTTCTTAAAGACTGAAAAAGTGGTTTCAAATTACTTAAAACTAGGATAGTCTATAAAATAGGTACATTTCTCTGATTGAATTGCTTTCAGACATGTTATATGTAAACTTTGATAAGTTTTGCACACATTTTCATGTAACCGTGCCTGTCATGCCACATTCTAAGGTTCAAGGGAGTTAAGATGTCAGTGTATAAATATACAACAAACACAATACAACCCGCTGCCATCTGTCTGCATCCTGTGTTCTAGAGACCTTCCCATTAAAATAGTGGTACTCACATTGAATTACCTAGACATCAAAACAGAATATTCTGATGTAATATTCATGGATTTGGTGTAGAAATTGGCTTAAAAACTCAGCAGATTCATTCATTTGTTTGTTTTTTTCCTGGGACTTTGGAGATCAAACTTAAGGTTTTACTCATGCTATGCAAACTCTCTGTTTTGAGTAACATGTTAATTCACCTTTCACAGACATGTCCTTCAAGTTCCACAATACAGGAGAAGAGCTAGAAAGGTAAGCTTAATGGATTTTTTCCCATTTGTTATTAGTTTTTACCATGGTATCTAAATCTGTTACTATTAAATTACTTGCTACTGAGTGAAGAAAACACAAAGAAATGAAATGACATATAATGTGCAGTGGGATGTTTAAATAGTACTCAAATTAAAATGTAAAAGTAAAGAAATAATTAAATTCAATTAAATGTATAAAACAATTTTTAATTTCAGTGGTACATTTCCGAATGCAAAATGCAACATTATAAAATAAATGAAACAAACTGTTTTCAATTAACCAAAAGTTAAAAAAATAACATAAAAAGTTGGATTATACAATTGAAAAACTAGGGGCTGGAGAGATAGCTCAGTTGTTAAGAGTACTAGTTGCTCTTGCAGAGGACCCAAGTTTAATTCCCAGTACCCACATAGCATCTCAAAACTGTCTATAACTCTGGTTCCAGGGGATCCAATAACCTCACACAGACATACATGCAGGCAAAACACCAATGTACATAAAATAAAAATAAAATTGAGAATTTGTACTTGCAGGCTTACACTGTGTGTGTGTGTGTGTGTGTGTGTGTGTGTGTGTCTGTGCTTCTGAGTGTATATACTATTTTCTTTTTTCTTATAAAAGTGGAGGCTCTAGAGGACCATGGTTCCTTACATTTTGTTCTTCTTTTGAGGTGAGCAGAGCTGTTAAGAATTAGGGAGCAGTATTAGTAAGTGCTGAGACAACAGCCTGAGCCCATTTGGTGTTCGCAAATACACCCTTTTTCCCTTAGGTAGACTCCTTAAAAGTTTTGTTCTTCTGAAATCATTTTCATTCCCTATAGTTACCTACATAATATTGACTTCCAACTTGTAATTCTAGTGGTATTGACTTCTAGTTGTAAGACTGGGTGGTACTGAGCAAGCGATGTCAATGAATGGTCCTGACTCCAGATGGTTTCACTAGGTAATAATGAGCTCCAGGTACTATCTTTGGGTGGTATTAATTCTAGGTGGATTCACTGGTTGGTAGTGAATCTAGGTAGACTCACTGTGTGTTAGGTACTTCTATGTGATATCACTGTGTAGTATGGATTTATAAGTAGAATTACTTCTCCATTCTATTATCTCTTTATGCTTCCTTTGCTCAATTCTTGATCAATACTGTCAGATTACTTTTGAGAGAAGCTGAACTCTATATTCTACTAGGTTTCTTACTGATTAAAAAGAATGTAAAAATGGGCTGACGAGATGGCCCAGCACTTAAGAGTATTGACTGCTTTTTTAGAGCACCTGAGTTCACTTTCCAGTATCCACATAATGTCTCACTAGTGTCTATAACTACACTTCTAAGATATCTGGGTCCTTCTTCTGGCATCCATGTCTACTTCCTGCTTGTAATACATAGATCTATACATACTAAACATCCACACATAAATTAATAAAATAAAATTTAAAAAATATGTAAAGGATTTAATATGAGAAAATTTGAAGCAAAAGAAAGAAACTTTAGGGATGAAAATAATCTAAGCATGGAGATATAAAGAGGATGCTTATTGAGGCAAATGTTCACTGTGAGATTCAGGATGATCTTGAACTCTTTATTCTCTTAGTCTCCATAGTGCAGAAATTCTAGGAAAGTGACACGACACCTAGTATCATAGGGTTATCTTATGCACTGACATGGTTTATGAAATTGAATTTTAAGAATCTACTTTGTGGCCAGGCATGGTGGCACACATCTTTAATCCCAGCACTCGGAAAGCCGAGGCAGATGGATCACTGTGAGTTTGAAGCCAGCCTGGTCGACAAAGTGAGTCCAGGACAACCAAGACTACATGGAGAAACCCTGTCTTGAAAATTAAAAAAAAAAAAAAGAAATAAAAAATAATCTATTTTGTGACAGGCCAAGACAGTGCAAAGATTTCTCCATATTGTATTCTTTCTGAGGCCATTTTATGATTAGCTAAAATTTGATTTCCTTAATGGAAAGGTCATGGAAAATGAAAGGGCTCAATTTTAGGACCCTTAGGTCAAGGGTCCTGCTAGCTTATTTTAGCTTTGGTTAAATTGCCTCCTTGGGCAGAAGCTCCCTGCTTCAGCTAAATACTTATCTTAGCTTCTGTTAAATTGCTTGCTTGCACAAAGACTCCTCGTGCAACTGCCTAGCAAGTTAACAGGATGCGGTTTTTGCTTGTAAAAAAACCCTTACTTAGTCTAAACAGTTGGTGCTACTCTTGGGTCCGAAGTACCTTAGTGTAGTCCCCATAAACTAGAATAAAGACTTTCAATTGGTTATAGATTGTGTCTGAGTGGTCTTTTCTGGTGGGCTCCCTTTAACAACTTTAGCTGGCCTTTTCCATCATAATTTGTATGTTAACTGTCACCACAGAATCATATTTCCACTGTGTTTAACCTGTTGTTGCTTTAACACTCTGTGTCTACATGTAGTTTACATTTCACATAGTATATATTCATCCATAAAATCAATTGCTGCAAGTTGGCCTCTGACCTCAACATGCTCATGCCAGTGCCCAAGTCCACATTATGCATACACATCTGCACAAAGTAAAAATAAGAAAAGAAAAGTGTAGAGATTTGAAAGAACAAGATACTAAAATTAAGAACAAGGTATAGTTCTTAGCCTCAATGTGAGGTCTTGATTGTCTTTCTTCTGATGCCCACATTAGGTGTGTGATTGACAGGAAAGTTGATAAAGGTTATAGAGTACACATGTAACATCTAGGACATTGTCCTGAGAAAGGAGATCTTGCCTCTTGGTAGTGGACAGGTGCTAGAATGTGTGCTAGAATCTATTGAACTATGGAAGTGTTGACATATCTGTCATGGACACACTCAGAAATGTCAGGCTTCAGACCTAAGAAAGTTTTTAAAAATGTATTGTAAACATTTATAAATGTGTTTGTCTTTACTTTCTGTATTTTATGGGCATTCATTATACTGAAACTGACCTTGCCATTGTCATACACATTACAGTGTCCAGCTCACCTTTCTTTTTCTATCCTCACTCATTGCAGGGGTAGTACAAACTGTACTTCTGTTGAAAGAAGGACTCCCTTTGAATGCCACAGTCAGACAATGTACATGGCTTTCAATTTCCTGTCAGTAAACATCAGTCTTTGTTGACCAGTCTTTGTTGATCTCTCCAGGCCTTCCTTTGGCATTTGTATTGTGTCAGAGGAGCAGCATCAACTGTGGTGGTCTTCTCCATAGGGGTTTTACAAAGACATACATCATGCTGGTGGGTTACTGTGCATAGCTGATTCAGAGACATGAAATATTATCAAGAGAAAAAACTTACTTTTTATTTCACATATTTGCTGTATTACACATGATTACTTTTTAAATTAAGCTCTTCTGGTATTAACTTTTTGTTCACTGATGATAGAAATACCAAGAAATATAATTTCCATATGATCCAACTATAATATATTTTTCCATATGGTCTCTGGTAAGACAGATATCTCACACTACATTTTGGTTTGTTCTTTCTTTTGTGAATAAGATATTCCTGTTATTGTCCTGCCCACATAGACAGCAATGACAATGTCATTTTGGAATTCAGACTATACATCTTGTCATTGTACATAGGCAAATAAAAGAAAATACATTTTAGCTATTATAGAAAAAAGTGTGTGTGTTGACAGTAAGCACCTATAATGAAAGAGATCATGCATGGCATTCAGTGATAGTTGGTGCTAAGGCAATAACAGCTTCTTTCAGATCCAGGTAACTTCATTTGACAGGAGTAATGTTTCTACTTTATCTTCATTTAGGACAGCTCTGCTTCGGTGACTGGGTAACTTGACAAATATCTGTAACAGCCAGCACTTCAAAGTGGTTTTCCAGAAGAATCCTGAGGTGAGGCTAACAAGATTACTTTTTGAAAATGTGGAAAATTAATAGTTTCACAAGTTATTCTTTTATACTATGATTAAAAAAACACTAGATGTACTATGATAACTGAAATCATAATAGAAACTATGATGCATATTAAAAATAAGTTTAAGTAAGAAGGACTCTTAATTTAATGGATGGTTTGGTTAAAAAATATCTATCAAAGACATGTGTCGTGCTGTAATGGCTGTATTCAGCTATGGAAATGGACTCCAAACAAAATAAGTATTTGTAGATTTCCTTCAGGACTGAGGCTGAGCAGAAAGAGTCTACACTGAAAATGTCAATGGAGATATGAAGTTCTCTGATGACTTCCTAATTTTTCAGAAAAACACAAGATAAGACTATGTTATTACAACTCAAGCCATGTTTAGGAGATAGTATTCATGTTCTCTTTGTCAGTTGCTAGTTATGTGACTTTTAAAAGTTTATCAATTATTTGGGTAAGGATAGTTTGTTTGGAAAATGAAAGAGTTGGGATTTGTTTGTTTCAAGGGGTCTTTTGAAGGCACTCATTGTGTGTGTGTGTGTGTGTGTGTGTGTGTGTGTGTGTGTTGCATGAACAGAGTGTTTTCTTGGTGCTATAGGTAAAGTAGGGTTAAGATTTCTAAAGAGAAGCTAATACATGTTACAGAAACATATCACAAAATGCTGAATGGTTCATTAATGGTCAAAAGTTATTTTAAAACCCTGTTATAGGATTGATGTCAGTGAACACAGCACCTGTGTATTAAGATTACTGGCAGCATTCACCCCCACATCTGAGATGATCTAATTGTTCCTTCCTATGCTACAGTATAGGCAGTGAGATTATGATCTATTAAAATGGCACACCGATTCTACCTGAAAGAGCAGAGTAGAAGGCACAAGCTATCATGAAAACTCAATACACAAAAATTATCTCACACAAAAATAGAGCAAGGCTTCTGAAAGCTGTTTCTTACCCACTCCTCTCCATCTATCAAATTGTGTAAATAGGACAAGTAATACAGGTACCATTTCTATGACTCCAGAGAACCTTAGCTTCTCATTAGTTAGGATCTTCCTTGACAGCATGCATTGTGGCTGAGGGAAAGTACCTTCTTATCTGTTTACTTTTAGACCACAACAAGGACCAGGCAACTTATCAACTACACATTACCATCACTTACATGTCAGCCATGGGAAAGCTGAGGATGGACAAAAACTAATATTTGAGAACTTGAAAAGCCTGCATTTGACATGCAAGCACCTCAACTTCTGGTCTTTCCAATCTTTCCTTTTCTATCAGATCAGACAACTTTATCAGTATTGTATTACAAATAAGCTTAGCCAGAATTTAACACAATAACGTTTTTACTGAAACTAACTCTGTTTGGATATAGTTACAGTTCTATATCCACTGTTTGTAAAAAGACTGAGGGAAAAAAAACGATAATTAGGTTTTCATCAACAATTACGAACTGCCAAGATAGAGGCCATGTACAAATGAATTGCTTGCAGGATTAAGGCAATCAAAGAAAGACAACGATTGAAAAATTTTCAGCCTAAATACTAATTGAATGAATATTTTAAAATCTCCCAAAATTAATGCTAACACTAGCAGACATCACATCATCAAATCTTTCCCAACGTCATATTTTCTGTGGCCTATTTTTTATAGTAGCTTAACTAATGCACGCTAAATGTTTTAGTTTCGAGTTTACAAAAGATTTTCAAAATTTTTTTCTGTCCTTGGATTCTTTGTTTTCTTTAGGTTGTTCTTGTTTTAAATCGTGATTTTTGTAGGTTATTTTGGTTCCTAACTAAGATAAAGGCACTTAAACTGTTGTAGAATGCTTGTACATTGAAGAGTTAGCCTTGAATGAGGAGAGCGCGGGTGCCCTTTCTCTTGCTCTTATAAAATTCTCTTTCCAAAAGCAACTTAGGGGAGGAAAGGTTTGTGTTAGCTTATAACCCCAATTCACAGTCTATAACCGGCAAGAACTTCAGGAATTGGAGTTCTGGCTTGGAATTTGAAGGCTTCTGACCAAGGAAGTCATCTCACAGTCAGGAAGTACAACAGGAACCATGGAAAATGCTGCTTGCTTGCTGATTGGTAGGCTTCTACATAGCAAGCTTTCTTATACTGTTTAGGACTATCTTCCTAGAAATGGTACTTCGTACATAGGCTGGGCCCTGGCTTTAGTCAATAGTCAAGAAAATTCCCCACAGACATGCCTGTAAGCCAATCTGGTCTAGGCAATTCTTCAATTAAGTGTCTCCCCTCAGATGACTGACCCTAGGCTGTGTCAAATTCACAATTACAGTTAACAAGGACAAAGATCAATGTGAATATTTTATCTGTTGTTCCCTCAGTGCAATAGCCTACTCTTTTTCTTTTCCTTTTTTTCAGTTCTTTATTTTTTTATTTTATTTTTTTTAATAATTTATTTTTTATTTCTTCAAGTTACATCTCAATCACAATCTCCTCCCTACTCCCCCCTCCAGTCCCACCCTTCCACCCTCCTCCCCCTCAAACTCCCATCCTCTTCCCTTCTTCTTCTTCTTCTTCTTTTTTTTTTTTAGTTTAAGGTATTTCTTTTTCCCCCCAACAGCTCTCCCTTTCAGTCCAAAAAAATGGTTCTTTTTCTTATAACTATAAACACAATACAAAACAACAGAAACAAATAGGCCACAATTATAAGAGTTATATGGCTTAGCATACATTCCCAATGTCCAGTCCATATGTATTTGGCACCTGACTTTAACATTCTACTATCTAACCATCTCCATGAGTTTAAAGTTCTATATCTAACTCAGCTTTCATACTAACTTGCCTCACAATTTTAAAAATATCTTCTTAGATCCAGAACACCCGCTTGATTCCTAAACAACTCAAAATTTAACTATGGGACTCTAGCTATCTATTCTTCAACCACCTCAGAGACCTGAGAGGGATAAATATATCTGATTATATAGGAAGTGCAGGGCCTGCAGCTTCCAAAACTAAGAAATGACATACCAGTGGCTGCCTGGACAGTTCCCATTTTCTCTCCATACATTACAGCATCAATCTTCAGCCATTTGGCCCCGTTTCTCTGACAGACATTGATTGAAGAGCAGGAATTATGAAGGACTTACCTACCCTGTCTTGGCAGAGCTAGGCTGTTGACTTATCTGCTTCCAAGTTTTGTCCTTTTTGGACAGAAGTCTATCTACAGTTGAAGCAAGGGGTTTTTCTTGCCAAGAGAAAGGCTTACCACCAATTCAGTCATCTCCCACTGGAGATTCTTGGATGCTCATCTTCTACTTGGAGTAGAATAGGGGGTGCTGTCAGGAGCTGACATGTCTCCATATCAAAAAATCTTAAGTTAAGAAAACATCTTTGAATGCCATATTTTGCAGATCTCTTGAGGTTTTTGAAGATGCCCTATCTATCTCTTATATTTAGATAAGCAAATATTGCTTGTCTCTTAGCAACTTGATTTCTGAGTAGCTTAGAAAATAACTGTGATAGACTGTCATAGTAACTAACAAAATGACACGTTTTCATGACTATTAGTTTCCATTTCTTAATTATCCTAAACAGTTTATGTCGGTTGGTAGCCAGAGGCCAAAACTTGACATTTCATTTTTAAGTATTACTACGAACAATACCTTTAAGAAGCGTTACCCTTAATTTTGTATCAATAAACAAAGATCAATACCAATGTGGCCAAATATAATCTTAATTTTGTATCAATATACAAAGATCAATACCGATGTAGCCCAATACAATCTTAATTTTACATCAATATACAAGGGTCAATACCATTGTGGGCAAATATAATCTTAATTTTGTATCAGTATACAAAGATTAATACTGATGTAGCCCTATACAATCTTAATTTTGCCTTAATATACAATGATCAATACCAATTTAGCCAAATATAATATTAATTTTGTATCAGTATACAAAGGTATAAGACCATATTCAATAATCTGTCCTTTTTTCTTGATCTTTCCTCTACTATGTCTATGTCCCATTTTTCTCAAGTCTGTTCACTCCTACGTAGGAGAGAAAGAAGGATACAGAAAAGAAAAAGAGAGAAGTCCCTGGGTCTAACCTCCAAAACCCATTTAATAAGACCATTTAACAGCTTGTAGTCTTTTCCCCTAAATAACAAAATTTTCTATTATCTATCAAATAACCAAAGTGGGGGGAACACCCTCCCCACCTTCTGGGGATGGGATGTTGTACTCTTAAGATGACTTCCTGCTGATTTGGGAAGTAGTAAACCTGTTTGGGGCCCAAATAAGAATGGAAAAATGGTTAAAAATGTTAATAGAATCATTTGATGTTCAGTCCTTTTGTGCTCAGCTATTTAGATGTCCTAAGAAGTTCATAGACAGAAGCTGATCTTCAGAGCTTTACTGAAGATCTGGCTGGAGTAGTCTGTGAAGCTGAACGATCTTAGCAATTTTGAGTTGTTGTGGTTGTATACTTTTGAGGAAACTGCTATTGAGGAAGTCTGCAAGGCTGGATCATCTGGGCCACTCATCTTCTTTGGTGTCTGATCTGTTTTCTGCTGAGGTTTCCGTTGGCCAGTTGTCCTTGGATTCCTTGAATGGATGCTTTAAATCTCCTGGAAAGATAAGAACAGAGCCCTGCCCTAATCCTAACTCTGGGACAATTACCTTTTTTTGGGGGGGGCCAGGTAATATTTTTCCTGGAGCAAATTTGGTTTTTCGACAATATATAAAGTATTACCTTTCAATCCGGATTAAAGAAGAAATTATTTTGATATTTTGGAGCTAAACAAACCTTTAGTGTATATATTTTGAGATCTCAAAGGACAATTTGTTTGAATTGCAGCCTGCCTTTTGTAAGTAGCTTTTAAATTTAAATCCTTCCAAATCCTATGTGCCTGTCTCTGCATTCTAAGTTTTGGGATCAAAGACATGTGGTTCCCAACTGATGGCATTAAAGATGTGCTCCTCCACCCCTGGATCAAAGTTTTTCTCTGTTTAGAGCTTGTTTTGTATCAGGCTGACCTTGAGCTCTGAGATTTGCCTGTTTCTGTCTCTAGTGTGTTGGGATTAAGGGTGTATTCTTCCCCAATGATGGGACTAAGGGTGTGCACCATTACCACCCTGTTTCTTGTAACTCTAGAATTTATAAGACAACCAACTCTATAGTGATCCTCCTGTCTCTGCTGGAGGTAAAGGCATGGGCTAACACCATGCATTATTTTACCTTAGCTCTAAGTTTTTTCAACCCTTGGAGGTTTTAAACCCAGACTGAACAGCTGTCACCTTTAATTTATTTACAGTGTTTTAAACCTGTTACCTGCTTTTTAATGCCAAACCATGGAAATAGCCTATACCTCTCCAAAAAAAAAAAAAAAACCCAAAAAAACAAAAAAACAAAACAATTTTTAAGCTGCTATCAAGTTTATGTATGTGGCCACCTGCAGTCTAACATTCTAATCTGAAATTAAGGCCATTTTCCTTTCATGCCAGTAAGGCAATTATACCTTTGGTAAATTATAGTTTGAAAATTTTATATTGTATTTTTATTATATTTTTAAGAGTATTAACTCTTTTCTTAAAAAAGTATTATTTACTTCTACAACATAGTTTCCTCCCTCCTCCCCTCCTGACCCCTCCCTTCCTCTCTCCTTCCCTTCCTCTCTCCTTCCCTCCCTCCCTCCCTCCTTGTTCCTCTACTTGGTACTCTCCTTCTCCTAAGATGAGGTGGGCCCTCACATATGATACTCCCTCAGATCTTGCGTCATGTGAGGCCCAAGAGCTTCCACTTGTACTGGAGCTTGATAAGGCACACCATCTAGGGTGTGGGGTTCCACTAACCTGCAGCAGATTCCATGACTCACTGGTGGGCAGAATTTTTCCTAGGATAGATATGTTAGCTTCCTATCTATTTGGGTGTGTGGGTTGTAGGATAGTTATCCTCTGATGTATGGTTAATATCCATTTGTAAGGGAATACATACCATGTTTATCTTTCTGGGACTGTGTCAGTTCACTTAGGATGAGCTTTTCTAGTTCCATCCATTTGGTTTCGAATTGCATGATTTCCTCATTTCTGATAGCTGTGTAGTATTCCATTGTGTAAGTGTACCACAGTTTTTTTATCCATTCTTCAGTTGAAGGACATCTGGGTTGTTTCCATTTTCTGGCTATTACAAATAAAGCTGCTATGAACATTGTTGAGGCAATGTCCTTGTGGTTTCATTTCGAATCTTTTGGATATATGCCCAAGAGGGGTATGGCTGGGTCTTGAAGTAGATTTATTCCCAATTTTCTAAGATATCTCCAGATTGATTTCCAAAATGGTTGCACAAGTTTGCAGTCCCACCAGCAATGGGGGAGTGTTCCCCTTTCTCCACATCCTCGCCAGCATGTGCTATCATTTGAGTTTTTGATCTTAGCCATTCTGACAGGTGTGAGATGGAATCTCAGAGTTATTTTAAGTTGCATTTCCCTGATAACCAAAGATGTTGAACATTTCCTCAAATGCCTCTCAGCCTTTAGAGATTCCTCTTCTGTGAATTCTTGGTTTAGCTCTGTACCACATTTATTGATGGGGTTATTTGATTTTTTGGTGTTTAATTTCTTCAGTTCTTTATATATTTTGGATATTAGCCCTCTGTCACATGTTGGGTTGGTGAAGATCCTTTCCCACTCTGTAGGCTGCTGTTTTGTTCTAAGGACAGTGTCCTTTGCCTTACAGAAGCTTTTCAATTTTATAAGGTCCCATTTATTGATTGTTTGTTTTAGTGCCTGAACTATTGGTGTTCTATTCAGGAAGTTGCTACCAGTGCCAATGAATTCAAGGCTTTTCCCCACTTTCTCTTCTATTAATGTTAGTGTGTCTGGATTTATGTTGAGGTCCTTGATCCACTTAGACTTAAGTTTTGTACAGGGTGATAAGTATGGATCTATTTGCATTCTTCTACATGTTGACATCCAGTTAGACCAGCACCATTTATTGAAGATGCTTTCCTTTTTCCATTGTATGTTTTTGGCTTCTTTATCAAAAATTAAGTGACCATAGGTGTGTGGGTTTATTTCTGGTTCTTCAATTCGATTCCATTGGTCAACTGGTCTGTTTCTATACCAGTTCCATGCTGTTTTTATTACTATTGCCCTGTAGTACAGCTTGAAATCTGGGATGGTGATACATCCAGATGTTCTGTTGTTATTGTACATGATTGATTTAGCTATTCTGGGTCTTTTGTTATTCCATATGAAGTTGAGAATTGTTTTTTCCAGATCTGTAAAAAATTGAGTTGGTATTTGGATAGGAATTGCATTGAATCTGTATATTGCTTTTGGTAAGATTGCCATTTTTATTATGTTGCTCCTACCTATCCATGAACAAGGGAGATTTTTCCATCTCCTGATATCTTCTTCAATTTCTTTCTTCAGGGACTTGAAGTTCTTATCATACAGGTCTTTCACTTGCTTGGTTAGAATTAACCCCAGGTATTTTATATTATTTGCGGCTATTGTGAAGGGTGTTGATTCCCTTATTTCTTTCTCAGCCCATTTATCTTTTGTGTAAAGAAGGGCTACTGACTTTTTGAGTTGATTTTGTACCCGGCCACCTTGCTGAAGGAGTTCATCAGCTGTAGAAGTTCTCTGGTGGAATTTTTGGGGTCACTTATGTATACTATCATATCATCTGCAAATAGGGATACTTTGACTTCTTCCTTTCCAATTTGTATCCCCTTTATCTCTTTTAGTTGTCTTATTGCTCTAGCTAAAACTTCAAGTACTATGTTGAAGAGATATGGAGAGAGTGGGCAGCCTTGTCTTGTCCCTGATTTTAGAGGAAATGCTTTAAGTTTCTCTCCATTTAGTTTGATGTTGGCTATTGGCTTGCTGTAAATTGCCTTTATTATGTTTAAATATGGTCCTTGTATGCCTGATCTCTCTAAGACTTTTATCATGAAAGGGTGCTGTACTTTGTCAAAAGCTTTTTAGGTATCCAGTGAGATGATCATGTGGTTCTTTTCTTTCAGTTTGTTTATGTGGTGGATTACATTGATCGATTTTCTAATGTTGAACCACCCCTGCATCCCTGGGATGAAGCCTACTTGATCATGGTGTATGATACTTTTGATGTGATCTTGGATCCGGTTTGCGAGTTTTTTATTAAGTATCTTTGCATCCATGTTCATAAGGGAAATTGGTTTGAAATTTTCTTTCTCCGTTGGGTCTTTGTGAGGTTTAGGTATCAGGGTAACTGTGGCCTCATAGAATGTGTTTGGCAGTATTCCTTCTGTTTCTATGTTGTGGAAGAGTTTGAAGAATATTGGTGTTAGCTCTTCTTTGAATGTCTGGTAGAATTCTGTGCTGAAACCATCTGGGCCTGGGCTTTTTTTGGTTGGAAGACTTCTAATGACTTCTTCTATTTCCTTAAGGGTTATAGGACTGTTTAATTTGTTTACCTGTTCTTGATTTAACCTTGGTAGGTGGAATCTATCAAGAAAATCATCCATTTCATTTAGATTTTCCAATTTTGTAGAGTATAAGTTTTTGAAGTAGGACCTAACGATTCTTTGGATTTACTCAATGTCTGTTGTTATTTCCCCCTTTTCATTTCTGATTTTGTTGATTTGGGTATTTTCCCTCTGCCTTTTAGCTAGTTTAGCTAAGGGCTTGTCTATTTTGTTGATTTTCTCAAAGAACCAGCTCTTGGTTTTGTCGATTCTTTGTATTGTTCTTTTTGTTTCTAAGTTGTTGATTTCAGCCCTGAGTTTGATAATTTCCTCTCGTCTGCTCCTCTTGGGAGTGTTTGCTTCTTTTTGTTCTAGCTCTTTCAGGTGTGCTTTTAGGTGGCTAGTATCGGAATTCTCCAGTTTCTTTTTTGAAGGCACTTAGATCTATAACCTTTCCTCTTAGCACTGCTTTCAATGTGTCCCATAAGTTTGGGTATGTTGTGCCTTCATTTTCATTGAGTTCTAAGAAGACTTTAATTTCTTTTTTTATTTCTTCCCTGACCCAGAGGTCATTGAGGAGAGAGTTGTTCAGTTTCCATGTTTTTGCAAGCACTCTGTTGTTTTGGTTATTGTCGAAGCCTAGCTTAATTCCATGATGGTCTGATAAGTTACAAGGAGTGATTTTAATTTTCCTGTATCTGTTGAGGCTTGCTTTGTGACCGACTATATGGTTGATTTTGGAGAAGGTTCCATGAGGTGCCGAGAAGAAAGTGCATTCTTTTGTTTTGGGGTGAAATGTTCTGTAGACATCAATTAGGTCCATTTGATTCATGACATCTGTGAGGTTCATTATTTCTCTGTTTGGTTTCTGCATTGTTGATCTGTCCAGTGGTGAGAGTGGTGTGTTGAAGTCTCCCACTATTAATGTGTGAGGTTCAATGTGGGATTTGAGCTTCAGTAGTGTTTCTTTAATGAATGTGGGTGGTCTTACATTTGGGGCATAGATGTTTAGTATTGAAATTTCATCTTGGTGGATTTTTCCTTTGATGAGTATAGAGTGTCTTTCCCCATCTCTTTTGATTAATGTTGGTTGAAAGTCCAATTTGTTGCATACTAGAATTGCTACTCCAGCTTTTTTCTTGGGTCCATTTGCTTGGTATATCTTTTTCCAGCCCTTTACTTGGAGATAATGTCTATCTTTTTTGCTGAGGTGTGTTTCTTGTAAGCAGCAGAATGTGGGATTCTGTTTTCTCATCCATTCTGCCAGCCTGTGCCATTTTATTGGGGAATTGAGTCCATTGATGTTGAGAGATATTGATGACCAGTGATTGTTACTTCCTGCCATCTTGATGTTGGTAGAAATAGTGTGTGAGTGAGCTTCTTTTCTTTTGGTTTTGCTGCAGGCATGCTATTTGCTTCCTGTGCTTTCTTGTGTGTAGTTAACCTCTTTGGGTTGAAGTTTTCCTTCTAACATCTTCTGTAGAGCTGGATTTGTGTATAGATATTGTTTGAATTTAGCTTTGTCATGGAATATCTTTTTTCTCCATCTATGTTGATTGACAGTTTTACAGGGAATAGTAGTCTGGCCTGGCATTTTTGGTTTTTTAGGGTCTGCAAGACGTCTGTCCAGGCCCTTCTGGCTTTTAGAGTCTCTGAAGAAAATTAGCTGTGATTCTGATAGGTTTGCCATTATATGTTATTTGACCCTTTTCCCTAGAAGCTTTTAAAATTCTTTCTTTGTTCTGTACATTTAGTGTTTTGATTATTATGTGGCTGGAAGATTTTCTTTTCTGCTCTAATCTATTTGGGGTTCTGTAAGCTTCTTGTACAGTTATAGGCATCTCTTTTTTTAGATATGGGAAATTCTCTTCAATGATTTTGTTGAAGATATTTTCTCGTCCATGGAGGTGGGACTCTTCTCTTTCTTCTATTCCTATTATTCTGAGATTTTGTCTTTTCATTGTGTCCTTGATTTCCTGAAGGTTTTGTGCCAGGACTTTTTTAGATTTGACATTTTCTTTGACAGATGTATCCATTTCTTCAATTTTATCCTCTGAGCCTGAAATTCTTTCTTCCATCTCTTGTATTCTGTTGGTGATGCTAGTGTCTGTAGTTCAGATTCTTTTCTTAAGGTTTTCCAGTTCTATGGATGTCTCAGATTGGATTTTCTTCATTGCTTCAACTTCCCTTTTCAGGTCTTCCATTCCTTTAAGCGCTTTATTCATTTCCATCACCTCCTTTGCAGTACTTTGTTGTTGCTCTCTGAGGTATTTGATTTCCTCCCTTAGGCCTTCTATTATTAATATAAGAGTAGGATTAAGGTCATTTTCCTTTGCTTCAATTGTGTTCGACTGTCCAGAGTTGTCTGTAGCATTATTGCTAGGATCTGGAGACATCCTATTGTTTTTTGTTTTTTGTTTTTTTGTTTTTTTTTTACCATGTTCTTGTGCTGACCTTTTGTCATCAGATGGACACAGGTGTTATCTGTTTGTTTCTTTTGTTACCTGACCTTGGTGCTCAGGAAAACTCCCTGCTCTGGGGGTTGGCTGATCCTGAGATCCTGGTGTTTACCTCCAGATGGCAGGCAGGTTCCTGTAATAGACTGACTGGCTCTCAGAGAGGAGGGTGGCTGCCGCTCTCCTCAACTGCTTGTGACCCAATTGTACCAATATAGAGGGGATTGGAGTCGGGAGAGGGCTAGCCTCTGAGGACCTAGGAGCTGACAGGTCTCCTCAGAAAGGCAGGTAGAGCTGTGGTTGGGTCTGTGTTCTCCTCTCACTGACCCAGTCATTCTGGATCCCCAGCTAGGCTGACTATGCAGGCAGGGAGCTCCACCTACATCAGATGTTGGCCTCAGTGTGCCTGTTGCTGACTGCCTCAGATGCTTGGGTGCTAGGGTGAGTGACCCACCCGCCCCTGCCCCTGTATTTGTGGAGAACACACTGTCGCGGGCTCTGTTTGCAGGTAGTCTTGGCTCCTAATTGCTTTGCTGTGACTGGGTTAGGTCTCTGCCTCTCCGCTACAGTGCACACTGTGCCGCCATGTTGGAAACTCTGGAAAAAATAATCTCACTTACCTTTGCTCTTGTGGTGCGGCTGTTTTTCCCACTTGGGTGTACAGGTCCGATTGTAGGCTGGATATCAGACAGCCGGGGCCGCTGGTCTGTGGCTGGAGCCGTGGGCTGGATCCATTCCTGGGCTAGATCTCCTCTAGCTGGAGCTCCTCTCCAGACCGGTGATGGAGCTGGCTGATCTCAGGGTGGTGTTCCCAGGAACTGCGTGGGCTGTTTTACCTGGTGACCGGTCTCAATGTTCGCTGTGGGAATTCAGACACCGTCTGTGTTTCACTGTAGGCTAGGGGACCTCACATTCACTCCACAGTGACTAATCTCATTCACCTACTACTCAGATGCACTGCTCTATGGTTGGCACCATCTTGGATCTCTCTCTTTTTCTTTCTTTTTTTGCCTTGAGCACAGTTTCATCAGAGAGGTATACTCTTAAGTCTTGAGGTGCACATTTAGGTGGGTATCTGACTCCCCTTTACATGTGTTTAAACACTGTGAGGGGTTCCCATATCTGTGGTAGACCTTTATGCTTTACTTGTAGAGATTAGTTTCACTGATCTGAGGTTTCTTTTTTCTTTTTTAATGTTTATTTATTACTTCAGGTTACATCTCCATCACAGTGTCCTTTTTCCACCCCTCCCTGTCCCACCCTCCCACCCTCTATCCCTTCCATCCCACTCCTCTGGGGTGAAGTGTCCCTACCTATCAGTCCCTCCTCTAGTTCAGCAGTCATATGAAGACCAAGAGCCTCCTCCTACACTGGGTGCCCACAAGGTTGCCCTCATCTCTCTTTATATTAAATCTCTAGATTTCTGCAGAATGAGTTAGTGATTAACTGACCAGGCTGACTCTGAGAGAGTTCTGAGGATTGATTGCATTGTTCCTTGTACAGACTTGCCAGCAGTCCTCTCAGCCAGTGCCTCAAGACATTATAATACAAGCTCCTCACCCATGTACATGGAGTGGTCTTTTCTACCTGGCACCTGCAACTTTTTGTTTCCAGATGTATACATTTCAGTGTACACACATGCACGTGAATCTGCATGTGAGTGTATGTGTGTGTGTGTGTGGTAGTATGGGTATTTATGGTTGTGTAGTTGCATGTGAGTGTGTGAACCAGGGTCAATGGACAACACCAGATATTATTCCTCTGGAAGCATCCAACTTGGTTTTTGAGTGAGAGTCTCTCATTATCCAAGCAGACTGTGTTTGTTGGCCAGTGAGCACCAGAGGATCTGGTTTTCTCTGCCTCCTCTATAGCAGGACACCAAACACATGCCCCTGGCTTTTTCTCCTGGGCTTTGGGAATTAGACTCAGATCCTCATGCTCATACCAAATGCTTTCCCCAGTGAGTTTTCCCCATCCAGTGCATTTGCTTCTTGTAGTCTAAATTTTCATTTGTAATTTTCAGGCCCTTTTGAACATTTTCATAGTGTTTATTTGTTTCTGCTATTGTTGTGACATAATCATATTAGAAAGAGCTTAAATGCTTAGCAGCAATCTCAGTACAGCAAATCCTTTAAAAAATATGTTAACTTATTTATCTCATATAAGTTGTCTTAAATAAACTAATTCTCTTCTGAGCCTTTGCAAGCTCCATGAAAATGGGATTAAAGAGAAAAGAAGAGAAAAAAATCTTAACATACCCTTAAGTGATTTTACTAGTATTATTCTTTTCAGGGTCTTGAGATATGTTCTTCCAGGTGAAACAAAGATTGCCACTTAAGGGTAATAATGCCACACATTCCATTGCTGAAAAGATCAAATCATATACTAGAGACTTTAAAATGATTATTTAGTGGTTCACAAATATGAACTAGTTCACTAGTACAAATGCATCAGGACACAATATGAAGACTATGAATCAAGCAGAAATAAATGACATACACTGTGGCAGAGCAATTAGTCCTGCTAGATTTGTTGTTGTTGCTGTTGTTGAATTTCTTTGAATTGAGATTGTTTTTACACTGATAAGCTCCAGACTATATGAATCTACAATGGTCATGCTCAACACTCTTCTAGTACTGGGAGAATCATTATTTTCAAGTCTTTGATTCTACAGTTAGTGACTGTGAGAATTTGAAAATTAAAAGCCCAGTTTGGTTGAAATCTTTAGCTGCAAGTTATAACCTATATTTAAACAACTGTCTAGAAGAAATATAGCATCATTGATAATTAATATGTGTAATTCATGTTGAATTTCAACTTATCTTTGCCTTGACATTTGAGAGGCTTTAACTGACAACATGACTGGTCAGCTAAATTTCAAGGTACTTTAATGGTCATAAATTAGTTTCTTTTTATATCACAATAAGGTAATATTACATTTTTTCTTTAAGTATACCATAAAATGAAAATTTTGTGATAAATGCTATATAACAATACTCTATAAGAGGTGTGTCTCCATTGATGTGTTGCTTATTGAAGAATACCATTATTGTCAGAATATAAGAGCTAGTAGTGTAATACTTTAAAAAATAACTAATATATTGGAGCTGAATGTAAGATTCAGTAACAAATGTAACTATTGTACATTTGACACTGATTATATTCAGGCATTACAATTGATTT
Source organism: Lophiomys imhausi (assembly GCA_907164525.1). Lineage (NCBI taxonomy): Eukaryota > Metazoa > Chordata > Mammalia > Rodentia > Muridae > Lophiomys > Lophiomys imhausi. Next base: position 429,691 of record CAJQZJ010037369.1, on the reverse strand, counting down.
TTATAAAAATTATAATTATGCACAGAAAGATAAATCTGCAAGAGACTATATTGCTTTAGTAATAATGGTCAGAAAATGGACTGTGGAAAATAAAAAATTATTAACCAACTAGAGAGTTTCTTACATAAATACCCATCACAAATAACAACTTATACTTATAAGAAACTTAAAAAGTCAGGTGAGTTTTAAGTATATTTGCCTATTCAGCCTTAACTCTATAATTATGTCTACAATCTCATGTAGTAATTATTCCAACACAGTTCACTTAATTGTTAAATCCCACTATAGCTAGTGCACTGGAATTCCACATTTGACCAATGATCATCCTCAGAGCCACTGCATGAGTGCATCATGGCTCCTTGTGATGGTGAATTTCTACATGGATATGGCATAAAGCACTCAAAATCTTGAAAAATGAAAGGTTAATTGGAGGTAAGACTTAGCACATGACCCACAGCACCCATTCATTTCATCCTAGAGAAAGCTGAGGTCTAAGACAGACACATTGGGCCTGGGATCTGTCACCTAACAACATTTGCACAACAGTGTAGGGAAGTACTTCTCTAGCAGGGAAAGCCAAATGTGCAAAGATCATGAGGGAATGTGGAGCATGTTCAGGGGTAATATAGCTCATTGTTCAGGAACAGAGGGTGTATTCTTCTGTTTTGTCAACTGTTGTTGTGAAGGCCCAGATATGATAGTCTTAACACCTATTCCTTTAGATATATTCATATAGACCATCAAACACTGGTAAATTCCTAAAGATGGTATACATGTGTAAATACACACACATACATACATACTATACATTAACAATATACATGTACTTGCATATAGTAAATACAAATGCTTGTCATCTCTATTCATACATCATATAGTAAAAACTAACTTGGAGTCTTGGAATTTGCCCACAAATACTTATCTGTATTTGGAGACAACAAATAAATTAATAGTGTAAATACTTCCTTACCTTGGAGCTTTGCTTTCATGTTTGTTCTCTTTTGTTTACAAATGTCTGAGTCAGAACAGGTCCACATCATTTACTAGGGTCTCAATGCATGACATAACCTGCCAATAATAGTTTTTGTTAGTATTTCAGCATCTTCTTTTTAATGTGATTAGGTCTGTATTGATGGTATATTGTCTTACTGTAAAAACATCTCTTTCTTGGAGAAAAAGGAAAATGCCAACTTCTATTTTCTTGTAGTTCATGCGTGTTTATGTGATTAGTAATAACCCTCGCCTGCAATTTCTCTGCATAAAGGAATGCTTTTGCTAAAACAGATATAGTGCATGTATGTATGTATGTATGAATGTATGTATGTATGTGTGTATGTACTCACACCCACACACACCCACACACACACATATACATACTATAGCCAGGGACACAGAGTGTTTGCATCACTGCAGGTTTGAAATTAGAGAAGAAATGAGGGCTCCTTTCTCAACATCTCTTAACACTTCTTTCTTCATGAGTCACTGCTCATAACTAATGTGTCAGTTATTAGCCTAAGAGCTGAACTCAGAGAGATCATCATATGGAGCCATATATTACGACTAGAAAGAGTAATCACTGATGTTTTCTATCTGTCATCGTTGGGTGATTAGATTTTACCTTATTTTTTACAGCTTACAAAATGATAGACTTCTGAGTGGAATTTTCATATATATTTCATTTAGTTTAGTTTCTTTCCCTCAGTTTGCTCCCATCTCCATATTACGCTTTCCCACTATACCTTTTGTTTCCCAGTAAAATAACTACAACAGGAATTTAGATCAGTTTGGTTTTTGAAAGGTGACTATGACAGACCTCTTCCAGACACTTGTCCTACTTCACCAAGAGGAATAGCCTGTATCTTCTTTGCTTGACAGAACCTGTGACTTATTCAACCCCAAAGAAAGTCACTTGCAAGGCAATGTAGCTCCATTATAGAATTTGCTCTCTCTCTGTATCTCTATCTGCCCCCTCCTTTTGTCCTTCCTACTTTTCTCCTTTTCTTTCCCCTTCCCATTTCTTTCCCTGCTACCTTGTTTTTACTTCCCCTCAGATTCCAGCCACTATACTAGGAGACCATGTGTACACTGTTGACATTCCACTTGACAGATGACAACTGCCAGGTCTAAAATTATAGAATCTTTTGAAGGTTCTTTTTCTAGCCTTCTTCCACCACCACAGTTGAAGCTGTCTAGCATAAAGACAGTCTGTCCTACCAAACCAGTCTGAATCATATATTCATGAGCTAGATGAATTACTGTCTTTTTTTCCTAGCACTGTTTGTGGTAGCTGATAACAGAGCTTGCAATAACTGGAGCAAGATCTTAACTAATTTTGTTCACTTTCCTTTAGTGGAATATGCTCTGGTCATCCTTTGAACATATTTGACTTAAGCTGTAAGTATAGAAATAAAAAGTAATTAAGGTTTGGAGAGAAGGGCAAATATTCTTTCTTCTTGATTTTAAAATACAAACTGCTGTCTAGAAAGATGCAAGTCTCTACACATCAATTACATAATCACTGTCCTTTCTCAGCCCACTGCTACATTTATGTCTGGGATAGTGTGTGGTGGTGTTGAAGGTGGTGACATATAAACTGTTATCAGATGTAAATGAAAAATTTTTAGTCATGGCCTGGAACCGGAGAGGAAAGGGAATTTAGTGAGTTGGATCACAGTGATATAGGAATCTGCCATATGTATTCCTTTGGAAATACTGAACATTGGAAAGCCTCAGAAACAATTGACTTCTTTACTCTTCTGTGCTTGGTGCAGAAACAAACTGTCTCCTGGGTATTGTGTTGAGGTTGGGTGTTGGCAGCTCAGCTCCTGGTAGAACCTCTTTTTCATAAAGAAATAATCGGTTTCTTGACACTGCAGTTGGTAAACCATAGTATGCAACGTGCTTCCTCCATCAAAGCAAAAATTCATTTTGTTGGAAATGTCATGTTCTGTCAGCAGTGCAAATCTGTTCATCAAGTTTCTACTTATACTGAAATGTAATTCCAGCTAGTAGGTTGGATGCTCTGTGAAAGTTTTCAATTGCAAGTCTTTTTGACATTTAAAAATAGTGTGCCATACTGGCCACTACTTTATTACATTAGCTATGCAGTGTTAATGCAATGTTTGATATACAATCAGGTCATGGATTAATGTACTCTTAATGAAGTCTATTTTATTGAATTGGACATAATTTTTTATTGTGTAGTTTTAAGTTACTTGCTTAGTGGATATCTTAATTATTTTTGATATCAAGTTTGTCAAAGTAAAGTATTCCTGCATTATGATAACAAGCCCTAGTAATTAGTCTTGCAATTTCAGGTGATATGAATTTAGGAGGGTTTGCATTTATCTCAATTCATTTAATTCACTATGACTATTAAAGATGGGTCCTGTTTCCCTTGTTTTAACAATGTGATACTAGCTAACATCTATTCTAATATTCCTCACACTAATTTTAGTAATAGTGATAAAGTCTCAAGAAACTTTCAATTTTGAAAATGGACTTTGATTATTAGCAGTTATATATGCACAGTAAAACTGAGTGAAAAGTAAGAGATTTTTCATATACCCCTTTCCTCCTTGCTGACACACTTATACCACTCTCAGTATCCCCCACATGAGAAGGTTTTTTTTAGGAGCTGGCCTAGATTAGTGTTCAGTTGAATAACCAGATACAAGAAACTAGCCAAGTTGAGATTCAAAACTAACATCACAGAAAATTTTTATCAGTTCGAGGGATAAATAAATATTGAAGCCTTTTAAAATCTACAACTAGTGACAATAGCAAATCCCATTCCACTAAATGGAATTCAACAAATCTGCATATAACCCAAAGCATGTGTTGCTTTCTTCAGCAAAGGACAAGAGCACCTCACTCTTAAATTGACATGTCGTACCTTACACAGTAACAGATCACCATCATCTGCTCACATTATTATGGGGAGTAATAGGGGGATGGGTTAACATTTTGTTTTCTGGTTATATTCACATTCATATAAATATCTACAAAAACCTGAGGAAGAACAATTTGAAATCCTCAGTCCCAACATTGGTCATATGATCACAGGCTTTGCTACTGATGAGAGGATCAGATTCATTTGCCACACATTCCATATTCCTTAGTTCCCAGAAAGCACAGACTGCCTGTGGATTTTCACTAGTACGGCCCCAACCCTTCATTCCATAGCTGGAATTTGTCTATCAAAGTAAAACTTGCTTTTATTTTTAAAATATTGTATTAAGTATCCTGGAGAAATGTGAACAAACTTTTCTTTTCAGTCCTATCTTGATTTCTTCATGTTCAGCAATATGTATTTATCATCAAATTTTGATATGCTACCAGTAGCAGTGGCAACAGCATGTACTTATGGGAGTTTTTGGTATCTCCCTAGTCAACTTATCAGTGGGAGTCTGTTAGTGGCTTCCTGTGTCTGTGAAAACTGACAAAAGTAACTTATAGAAAGAAGTAACGACACATCTTGGCTCACATTTTGAGAGGTCAGTTCATCATGGCAGGGAAGGTGGGAAAAAGAAAGTGTATCTAGCTATGGTGCTGAGAGCACAGGATGCTGGTTACACTGAGTCAACAGTCAGAAATCAGTGAGAGATCAACAATCCATTCACATTCTCCTTTTCATGTAGTCCAAGTTCCCATCCCAGGTAATGATTCCACACATATTCATTGTGAATCATGCCACTTCGGTTAAAAGTCTTTGGAAATATCCTCATAGATATGCCCAAGAGGTGTGTCTCCTAGGTAATTTTAAATCCACTTGAGTTATCAGCAAAGATAAATCACCACTAGGGCAAAGCTTACTCCTGACACTGGGATTTTATGAAGTAACCTTATGATGTTGGAAGGTGCTTTTTACAAATGATGGAGAATACTTTCTGCATTTTTTTCTTTTAACAGGCATAGGCTGTTGTAGATTTTCCTTAGTAACCTTTTGAGTATAGTGACTATAGCTTGATGATCAATGGGAACCACCTTGGTGTGTTTCCAGGGCCTCCATGGTGGCCACTTACTTTGGGGTTAGCTCATAAGACCTGCCAGGGCCCTACATCTTCCAAAGTTCAGAAGTAGGAAGTGGTGGTGGTAATAGGATTCCCCAGAATTTCAACTATGCCTGGTTTGTGCTCCTAAAAATTATATTAGCAAGGTTCAATACAGCATGGAAAGATTCCATCACCTGCATCCATTTTCCCCTCAAAATAGCAATGTTGAGTTTACCTGTATGGGTGGAATGAATTATTCTTGAATAATCCACAATAATTTTCAAACAGCCATCCCACTTCCTCATCCTGAGACACTGCCATGGACCACTGTACATCTCCACAGAGCTCCTTAGAGCCAAAGGAGAGTGGGTCTTCAACCTCATTTGCTGTTTCCTCTCCACCTTTTGAAGGTCTGAGAGGCTCCATGCCAGCACTCTTGCTGACTGCCGTCTCTGTGTTGCATCACTAGGCTACTGGTAAGACACTTGTCTGAGAAAGCAATCTTCAGCCCAGCAAGCTTTCCTGTAGAGAGAAACGTTCACTGCGTAGTTGGAGGGTGTGTCATAACTGCCCACTCACATGAAACACTGTCATTTTTACCTGCACACCTCTCTCCTCATAGATCACTGGCACGCATTGCTCCTGATGCTCGCAAGGTACATTGCTTGCACCTAATCACCCATCTAAGCCTAAATAGTCTATGCATTAGTAGGAGGACAATGAATACACAATTAAATTGAGACCTCTAGTCACTCTGCATAGCTGTTACCTGCTGGACACCTTGAAGACTGGTTTCAGAAGTATTACAAAAGCTTCTCATCTCTGAGACCTGCCTCCATAGCTGTGAGCACAGTAGAGACCATGTTTACTTCCTTGGTTTTAGCCTTTAAGGCCTAATTAAGCTCACAGGCACAGCATTTGGCTTTCTGTCATCTCATCTGTCGTGGTTTCAGTGTAGGAACTTAATCTTGACACAAATCTTGTCACATTTGCTTTTGAATAACCCAGATAGGACTCACCATCTATTCTCTCCTCTCCTTTTTATTCTCTTTTGACTGTTGTAGCACTTTATGGACCAGATTAACGTTCTAGTATAAGACACCAAGGACCTTTCCTATCTTGTAAAAATCATGACTTACCACAGGGCTCAGCAAAGTCACAAATTCCCACATGGGTCCTGAGATCCCCTCTAGTTGTTCTCCTTGTTAAGCTTCAGGTGAACACAATGCTAACTGGCTCAGTAAACTGAGACTAAGATAAAATCTCTACAGTGTTCAGTTCCATCCTTTCCATTTCACCACATTTTATCCCTCCTTACTCTTCAAATCTTCCCAGTGGTTGTAAGGTTTGGATCATGGAAGGGACAACTTACCATAGACCCAATCTCTTTTCTATTGTCCTTAGTTGTCGATTTCCCACCCAGAAAATGACAAGCATTTCCTTTATCTTACCCTGTCCTTTTCTACTCTGTTTGCCTTGGAGGATATTACCATATTGTCTATTTTCTCATGGTAGTTCTCTTATTTGGACAGACCGACAAACCTCAGCCGCATAGCTTACCATCCATTACAGAGGCAATTCAACTTGGAGCATGGCCTTACAGTATTCATCTGTACTGGCTACTTTCTCATTGTGTGGGCAAGCCACCCCAAAAAGCAGAGCAATATGGCCACACTTTCCCTCTGGGAAGATAGCTTAGTCTCCGATGCATATGTGATCTCCTATAGCAGGGACAAGTCAACTGTTACTACAGCAGGCAGCGTTCACATTCCATGTCACTTGAAAGACACATCTCAGGCAGCTGGACTCCATGGAATCTCTACCTGTAGATAGTTTAGCTTTATGATTTATCACATATAATAGAGGCAATACAACTGCTTTTCTCACAATTCATCTTCATTCTGTTGTTTTCCTACTCAGGCCTCAAGTGTTACCTTACTTTATGGAGCAGATGTGAACAAACAGCTCTAGGTATGGTACACAACAGATGAAAAAAAAATCATTCCCTTCATGTCCATCTTAGGAACCAATGAGTTTATTAGAATTATTCACAGGAACATGGGGAAAGTCTTACTTACAGAATGACAAATGGCCACAAAACAGCTCCATCATAAAAAGGCTATCCCAGCATGAGTGATAGTCCCCTGAAAGTTGCATAATCGGGGTGCCTCCCCAGTGAACCAGGTCCTGTACACTTTAGCACCTCCCAAGATAATACATAGCAAGGCAGGCTTATATGAAGCTGAAAGGTGAGTGAGTGAGTGGCTGTAGTACCAGGTAAGGGCTTTGATAATGGGACAGTCACTGGTGCTTTGATTTCAAGATGGCATTAGCATGTCATACCCAG
>CAJQZJ010037369.1:382492-422340 GCA_907164525.1 Lophiomys imhausi | reverse complement strand
TTTTTTTTAGGGGGAGGTTATTACAAAAGAAAAGGTGATCATGATTCCTTTATGCTTTCCTTAGCAGACACAGAGTTTACTTAGATGATCATTTTGTATTGTAATACTGGAAAGATGGGTTTTCTCCATCCGTAAATAAGAGAAACAGGAAGTTACTGGGAAGAGCTCTTGCTCTATGCATTATAATGTCTCTAGCTTCTGTGGGAAGGGAGGGCAGCTCCTGTATCTCTCCTTTCCATTTCCTGACCTCTTTCTTGCCTCATGGGCTTCTTTTCACACTTGGGTGACCTGTCTGCCACCATCATCCATAATGTACATTATAAGCTTGCTAGTGGCTATATTTAACAAGTACACATCACACACTTACATTGGAAATTTGTGAGAAAGAGGGATAAATAATAGAAATAATACTTTGTGTATTGCTCTATAGAATTATATGTATTAAAGAATATCTGTGGCCAAAAATCTTACAAAACAAAGCTAAAGCTTAAAATGTATTATAGAATAGTTTTTAAAATTCATGCAGTACAATATTTAAAAGAACATAATTTCAAAATATTACCCAGTCCAATTTTTGAATAATGTAAAAAGAGACAAAAGACTTTTCAGGTCCTGTAGAGAGCTCCTATTTAAAAAATCCTTTAATGTTATTGTATTATTTACTGAGTGCAATTATAAGGTGAAAAAACACAAAAGGGAATTTTTGAAATGTATTTCTTATAGAATGAGCTTTCTATTTATTTTCTATAGTTCAAAGAGTGGATTTTTACTGAATTAATAAAATTTTCAGTCTTTAGATGGTGTTTGTGAGATTTAGGTGATTAAAAACTTTCATATAGCATAGAAAGTTCTGCCTACATCAGGACAAATCCCCCCTTTGACCTTTGTATCTTACCAGCACATGGTGGATTCACACACCTGAGGGCAGGGTTTTTATTAGCAAGATTAAATTTTATCCTTAGTGTTTGTAAAAGGCAACAACACACTGAATGTCTGGAAATGATTCCTTCACCCTTTCTGACAGCTATTCACAAGTTCTTTGGCATCTCAATCTCTCTATCACTTCCTCCCACCTCTCTTCTTCCACTCCAGCCTTTGTGTCCTTGTTAAAGCTATTGCCAGGGATGCTCTACTTTCACTCAAACCTCCATGCAGAGAACCCTGCAAGCCCCTTCCTCCTTCAGAGAAAGTGGGGAAAAGCCTCGAACTTGTTAGCACAGGTGAAAATTTCCTGAACAGAACACTAATATCTCAGGCTCTAAGACCAACAATCAATAAATGGGATCTTATGAAACTGAAAAGCTTCTTTAAGGCAAAGGGCACAGTCATTAGAACAAAACAGCAGCCTACAGATTGGGAAAAGATCCCTCACCAACTCCACTTCCGACAGAGGGCTAATATCCAAAATTTACAAAGAGCTAAAAAAATTAAATGCCAGGAAACCAACTAATCCAATCAAAAATGGGATACAGAGGAAAACTGAGAATTCGCAAAAGAGGAATCTCTAATGGCCAAGAGACACTGGAAGAAATGCTCAACATCCTTAGTAATCAGAGAAATGCAACTCAAGACAACTCTGAGATTCCATTTCACACCTGTCAGAATGGCTAAGATCAAAAACTCAAATGACAGCACATGCTGGCAAGATTGTGGAGAAAGGGGAACACTCCTCCATTGCTGGTGGGAGTGCAGGCTTGTGCAACCATTATGGAGGTCAGTCTGGCGATATCTTAGAAAACTTGGAATAGCTCTATCTCAAGACCCAGCCATACCACTCCTGGGCATATATCCAAAAGATTCTTCACCAAATCACAAGGACATTACCTCAACTATGTTCATAGCAGCTTTATTTGTAATAAGATCAACATATAAAGATCAACAGAACCAACTAACCTAGGCCTCTAGAGGCTACAGAACTGAAACACTAACCAAAAAAAAAAAAAAAAAAGAGAACACTCTTAGATTTGACCTATATCCCCCTAAACAAATATAGAGGATAGGCAACTTGGTCCTCATATAGATCCCTTAGCAAGTAGGGGTGGGGTGGTCTTAGTCAAAGACTTTGTTAGTTGTTAGTGGGACACTTTACTGTAGTGGAACTGCCAAATCAGGCCCCAGAAAAAGAGGGGAACTCTTAACCCTCATGTGACTGATGAACTGAGGGTGACTGATATGTGGGGGCCCCCACACCAGAGGAGTAGGATTGGTAGGAGAGGGGGTAGAGGGTGGAAGGGTGGGACCTGGGACCTGGAGGGGATAAGGGAGGGGGCTGTGATTGAGATGTAACTGCCCTCTACATTTGCAACCTCCTACCCCAAAAGAAAATGAATACAAAAACAAAAACAAAAACAACCCCCTAAAGCAACAAAAACCCATCTCGTTGTGGAGGCTGTAATGTGTCACAGAGTGCCCCAAAAAACACTCTTTTGTCCACACATCTTTGTTTGCAAATGTTCACTGCAATGAGTCATTGATCTGGTTCAAGGCTTCTGGCTTCTGCAACACCGTGAATACTGGATTCTCACTGGGACTCCTCTTGGCTATTGTGTTGTTGTCCTGTGTCTTGGAGATATTGAAGCTTTGGATCAGCAGGACCAGCAGTTAATAAATGGGGTAGATATTGGGGTGGGCCAACTCAAAGTCCTGGATCTGGGCCTGGGTGGAAGTTCATTTGGTCAGCCGGTCATCTCCCCCACAACTGCACTACCAGCAGGCTCTCCAGCACTGTCCCTGTTAGCTTACACAGTGCTGCACCTGGCAAGTGGCAGGGTCAGCTCTTTTGTTCTGATGCCCTCTGGGCTGGGTCACCCACATCCATGCCAACATATGTAGTTCTACTGTGCTGCCCAGTTGAATTACAGGGCCCAGTCTCCTGAGTGCTATAGCAGGTGAAGGGCTGGACCAGCTCTCCAACTCTCACACCCTTGTGACTGGCTCACCAGTGCCTTCACCATTAATATGAGCTCCACTGTGCTGTTCAGTTGAGTTGCAGGGTCTGTTCTCTGGATTGCTGCAGCTGGTGAGAAGTGGGTCTACCTCTCCAGAGTGTTGCAGTTGTTGAGAGGCAGGCCAGCTCTGCACAGCCCTTGGGCGTCTACATGTTCTAGGCATAAGCCCAGACCAAGAAATGCTGCATGATATTTAGTGGTAAGATGAGCCACAGACATTGACCCAGATCGACACAGCTGCTGTAAGGCCATAAACTCAGACATGGCCCTCAGTGGTAGCATGGGCTGGGACTTCATCATGGTTTCAGGTGGAAGGGCAGGATACTCACAACAGGCTACTCCTCTTCACCATCACATCTCCATTTCAAACACTATTCCTAAAGCTCAAACTATCCTACTTCTCAATCTCTCATATCTGTCAATAACATACTTGTACATTGTATTGGTGGATGTTCTTGCAGACCACATGGCAGGTGGGTCTCTGGATGTCTTCTGCCTGCCCCACACTGTGTGGCATGACTGTGGTCTAGGATTTCACATGATAGTTAAAATTGTTACAGAGTAGGAGTTAATATTATAAGGGACTAAATAATCTCATGGAATTTTCAATGAAAACTTCAAAAATATCATGAGTCATCCAGCTAAATTAATGCTTTAGGAAAAAGCTTTAGACAAAATGAAAGCAAACTATTCATCCTAATCAGATGGAATGGTATCTATCGCCCTTGATATTAGTGGAATCATCTAAATTTCTTGTAATAGAGGAAAACTGTCTAATAGACATGAGAACAAAACAAAAACAAAAAATGCCTCCAGAATGTGAGCCACCAGATACAAATGTGAAGTTTGTATGACCTTTTGTATCATAGCATGTGTGATGTATTCAGAATCATTTCTTTTAATGGCCACTTCATATTAAAATAGACTCAGCTCCTTTTACTCTGTTAGTCATGCAATTTGCCTTAGGATGTAAGGTTGACAACCCTTGGATTTCTGCCCACAAGGAATTCTATCTTGTAGGTAAGTCACATTCAAACAGATGCAATTCCTGCTGAAAAAACCATGATAAATACCTTACATATATTATAGTGACAGGAAAGTGATCAATTATGTAACTATTTCTAATGACTGGAAGGAAGGTTGGGTGAGGATGCGGGAAGCCCACATTTCTGTTGAAAGCCGTGAATGATGAGAAGTAAATATCTTGCAAGTATTCTGGATTACAGATGTTGACCTGCCTTGTTTGTTTTGCCAAAACTTCCATGTACATTCATGGGATATTTTATTAGGTGGAAGGATTTATGAAAATGATGAAAGAGGCATATTTCATAGCTCATATCTTTTGTATCATGATGTCAATGCCACGCCAGCTTGAAGTAGCTACTCAGATTTCAGGAGTACCTGTAATAGCCTGCCTGATGACTCGCTCCTTCCATTCTGATAATATGCCTTTAAAAACAATGTCCTTTAGGGTTCAATGGACCATGAAATAGTCTCTGCAAAAGTACCCCTGGTGCCAGCACCGAGACAAACATTCATTGTGGCTGTCAGCTATAAGAACCGGGAAGAAATGAAGCACATTTATTATGTACTGATATATTCTGACTAGATAATCCTTTTTAGTTGGAGGCACCATAAAAAAAGTGCAGATTACAGTTGGCAAACTAGTAAAAAGTAAAATTCTGTTCAGGCACACCAATTTTACTTCCAATTTCACAGCTGGATAATCTTCTTTATAAACTGCAATTTAAAAGTTTTGCTGGCAATGAATACACTATTAAATAAACAATTTATAATATTATAGAGTCAGATGAAGGGATGGGCTTCCAAGTAACTTTTCATGTTTTCAAAATATGATAATTCTGCTATATGTTCAGTAGTTTAATTAAGAAACCAATAAGAATTGGCATTGGTATTTGCATGAAAATTCTATTAGAGTTAAAATTTTATAAACCATTTTACTTTAGGTAATGTGAAATGGCCACTTTTTGTGCTTTAAACTGTGAAAAATGAATTCTAGGTAGTAAAGTTTTATATTATGAAATACAAACTAAAATAAGTGAATTAATTTCTCTGTAGCTATAATCATTAAAAATGGTGACAAACATTTTTAGAAAACAAACCAGAGAGATCTGTTAGAATATTTCAGCACATAGGAATTTCCAACAAAGCCCAGCAACAAATTGACTCGAGGCAATCTATCCAAAAGAAGATGCCCACACTTACTTGTACTTTTTATAATGGAAGGGTTCCCAGAATTTCTGTAAATTACCATGTTTTAAAATGGAAGCTTGCTTCTTTGTCAGTAACTTAACCATAGTTAACACTATGTCATCTTTTTTTTTTTCTGTGACACAAAGCCCTTTAGAATCTCACACTGTGTTGAGTGTTTTCTATTCAAGAGCAAAAAAGCATGGCTTAGAGGAATCTCAGAGTATTGTCATCGTAACTAGACAGATTACTGTAGCTGTATTGTCATCATAACTAGACAGATTACTGTAGCTGTTTCCTTGTAATCTACACATTACCTTCTGTATGAAGGAGGAAGCTTCGTGGGACTCTGGAAGCCAATAGAATGTACAAGACCCACAATGACTTGCTCCCAGTCATTTTCTTCCATTGCTCAGCCACTGGTGAGTTACTCATGCTCCAATGGATAGCTACACATTCATGCACATGAAACTGGTTCTGGTTAAACTCAGTGATCACAAAACAAAAACAAAGACAAACAAGATATGAATGTAGAAAGAAGGTTTATTCTGCAAAGGACAGAAGACTTTCAGAAGGATGGGGCAGCAAGTATGACCTAAATGTATTACATATGTGTACAAAGTTGTCAAGGAAGAATTTTTTTTTAAAGGATAGCAATACAAAAGAAAGAAGCAAGTTAAGGCACCAGTAATGAAAAGTTTTAAACCACATTTGTTTTGTCAGAAGCAGGATTAAAAATTGACACCATTGTTCAACCCAGGAATTAGTGTAGCATAAAAACAGAGTGACTAAGTTGTTTCCTTGAAAGCCAAGGAGACATATCATTGGCCAAGGGCAACATAATCAATATTACTTGCTCATGACTTCCCTTTCAAGATGGTAGCTTAGAATATACTATTGTAACACACTTTTAAGAGTATCTTCTTAGATCTATAACACCCTCTTGATTCCTAAACAATTCAAAATTTAACTATGAGACTCTAGCTGTCTATTCTTCAACCACCTCAGAGACCTGAGAGGGATAAATATATCTGCTTATATAGGAAGTGCAGGGCCTGCAGCTTCCAAAACTAAGAAAGAACATACCAATGACTGCCTGGACAGTTCCCATTTTCTCTCCATACATTCCAGCATCAGTCTTCAGCCTTTGGGTCCTGTTTCTCTGACAGACATTTGTTGTAGAGCAGGGATTATGAAGGACTTACCTACCCTGTCTTGGCAGAGTTAGGCTGTCGACTTCCCTGCTACCAAGTTTTGTCCTTTTTGGACAGCAGTCTGTCTGCAGTTGGTGCAAGGGGTTTTTTCATGCCAAGAGAAAGGCTTGCCACTAATTCAACCATCTTACAGTGGAGGTTCTTCGATGCTTATCTTCTACTTGGAGTAGAATAGGGGGTGCTGTCAAAAGTGTGTTGCAAGATAGTATGAATGTTGAGTCACATATAGACCTTTAAACTCATGGAGTTGGTTAGATAGTAGAATGTTAAAGTCAGGGGCCAAATATGTATAAACGGGACATTGGGAAGGTATACTGGGCCATTTAACTCTCATAAATGTGGCATATTTATATCTATTGTTTTGTATAATACTTACTGTTATAAGAGAAGGAACCATCTGTTGGACTGAAATGGGAAACTTCTGGGGGGAAGAGGGTGGAAGGGCAGGATAGGAAGGGGGAATAGGGAGGGGTTTGTTACTGAGATGTAACTTGAAGAAAAAAAAATAAAATATTTAAAAAAAAAGAATATACTATTGTAGTTTGAATAAAAAATATTTCCCTGGCAGCTCATATTATAAAGAGTTGGTCCCCCAGGTAATAGCTCTATTAAGGTAGATTCTGGAAAACTTCAGGATGTGGGGCCTAGCTACAGATGTAGGTCATTAATGATATATATGACTTTGACAGTTCTAGCTGGTCCTCACTTTCCTCCTTCATTTATGTGTTTTTCTTTTTCACCATTAAGTGAGCAGCCTCCTCTTCTACATAATTAATTTATGATATTCTTTCTGGCAATAGTATCAGAAATAGGAGGCCAAAAATAATTTCTTTTTCACTTTAGATGTTTGTTACAGGTATCTTGGGTGATGATTTTGCAAAAGTAACTACCATAGAAACACAAAGATATCATAGAGTTTAATGACACTACTCAAGGCTTAATGCAAAATGAGTGGAGAAAATATCATAGAATAAAAAGAGGAGGAAGAGGGGGAGAAAGAAAACTTTGTAGTCAGTAGATTCATTTTAGAGCATTTTCCTAAGGAGGTCAGAATTTGAGCTTTTTTCTCATCATTACCAGAAAGAAGAGATAGAGGCAGAAAGTGGGGAAACCAGGGAGGGAGGGAGAGAGAGACAGAGAAAATACACCCTCAGAGCTATATCACAGTGGTCTATTTCCTTCATCTAGGGCCTACCTATGAATTGCCTATAACTGCAGAACTAATCACTGCCTTTGTTCACCTATGATGGTGGGTCCTTCATAATCCAATAGACTCAGCCTCATCTCTGAACTGCTGCCCCAGACACCACACTGCTGCTTTTTGGTTATCCAACTATTGGATTTCTTGATTACCATGGAAGATTGGAGAGACAAATAGTAACACATCCATTCCCTCACATTCTTAAATCACTTTTCGGATTCATGTATCAATACAAATTGTAGAGAGCTGCGACTTGCCGCGCCTTAAATATGGCGCCGGTTTCTGCCTTCCACCAGCCCGATGGTGAGCGCTCTCGGTGGTAAACAAGTCCATATTTGGCTAAGACTGCTGATCTGGCTTGCTTCCACATATGTGGGCCTCTAAGATAGCACCATGTGGCTTTACTTGATTGGCTGTTCATATAGTATTTAGCCTGTGGGTTGAGTCTGCCCGGGCATTCGGAAGACTGTTTTCAAGGGACCTGAATAAACTGCTTGAGAAGAGCTTTTGCGAGTTGCGACGTCCTTGCTGGTCGAGGGGGACGCGACAACAAATGTTATAACTCCAAAATTCTGCTCTTTTTTTTCATTTGAAAAGTCTATATATCTGTGTCTTCCTGTAGTAATTCTACCACCTTCCTTCTCAATCTAACCATGTATGCTACCTCTACACACACACATGGGTATCTACCCATTGGCCAGTCATCATGACTGCTTCAATATCATGGTGTCTTGTTTGCTATGCTTGGCATCTGTTCTTAGAGACGATCCCCAGCCAGTTTGTTTTCTTTTTAGCATGTGCCATTCATACACTGCTTAGTGAACAAAATTATTCTGGCAAGCAGACGTTGACTAATGACTATAGTAGACACCAGCTGGAGCTAATGTCACATGATTAAAAACTATTTTTGCTTGGTGTTTCTGTGTTTTGATGAAAGCATTTTTCCTTATTAATGTAATCTGAGACTTAGTTTTCAGTCTATTTTTCCCCTAACATATAATTTCATTGAAATTGGTTTTACAAATACCAGGGTGCATAAAAACAAATAAACAAAATGACTGCATTACCATTCCTGTCAAACTGAATTTCATTACTAATTTGTATAGTTTAATAAATGCACCATGATTACTTTTCATTCTTTTTCAAGAAAGATGTCAAAATCAGATTTCACTTCTGCAATGTTTCTCTTCTACCATTCCTTTGAGTAGTAGCCATACTGTAAGGATTCTTACTGGATCATCTTTCAAGTCGCTCACCAAAGAACTACTAGATTGTCTTTCTTGAAGTACAGATTTAAATAACAGGTAAATGGTTAAAAGGCTGATTTCTCTCTATTGTCAATGTTATATTTCTAGACATTCAAACTCCCATTATCTACTTTGAAATATTTGATTGTCAGACACAATTATCTTTCTGTGCTACAGGACATTAGATATCTTTTTTTTTTTCCAACACAACCTCACTGCAAAAGCAGCTAGCCACCCTGCCCCCAGTTCTGTATCCAGGACACCTTCATCAAGCTTTAGAAACCACCAATCTAATTTTTACTTCTTTGAGATTAACTTTACCTTACACATTTAATAGAGATCACGTTACCCATATTTCTGGGGCTATCTTTTTCACTTAGTAAAATAAGCTCCAGATTTTGTATTTTGTACATTGTAGTAAATAAAAGAACACTACTCTGTTTATAAATGAAAAAAATATTCCATTGTATATCTACACTGCATTACCTTAATTACTTATTTACACGTGGATACCTAGACTGATCCCATGAATCTTAGCTACTGTTTGATCATGTGATGAGTGCTTCAACAGTAATGATGCCACCCCTGAGGGCTGCATAGCTCCTCCTGTAAGTAATAAAATACACAGATCTAAATAGGGATGAGTTGCTAAGGGTAAAAAGCCTAAGACAAGGGAGATTTATCCATGCCTCCTATGAAGCCCTGGTCCCTACCTACTGTAGGGCTAACAAGACCCTGTAAATCAAAGTTCCCTCTCTCCCCACAACCCGTGGTTGTAAGTTATAAACTTACTGAGTAACTCCAAGTCCAGATGCCTCCAAGTCACATATTCTCTATATTAAAGCCATATTAACTTAGAGTGTCTGACCACTCATTTCTGAAAAGTCACAACAGTGAGCACTTCCTTTTGTATCGCAGGTTTCTCATCTTCCCCTTTACTGGAACCGAAAGTCAAGTCTGCATCAGTGTGGCCAATGTGAATAAAGAACCTGCTCCACTTTAAATTAGCACCAGCACTTCTCTCTTGAGTAACCTCTCTCATTGCTTCTCTGACAGGTATGTGTATAATGTTGCAATAAGCATGTCAGCATCTCTCCAACATCCAGATTTCACTTCTTTTGGACACATGCTGTGTTAGCACTGCTGGTTTATTCTTTAGCTTCATTTTCATTTTCCTCAGAAATCACTTCGTATTTTCAATAACGGTTATACTAATTTATATATCCATTATTAACATAAGCGTTCCTCTCTTCCCACATTTTTGTTAATGTTAATTTTTGTTTTTTATTTATTTGTGTTTCTTTTCTTTTTTTTTTTTTTTTTTTTTGGTCTTTTTGTTAGAAGCCATTGTAACTGTGGTGAGACCATACATCACTGTGGTTTAGATTTGAGTTTCTTTGTTGGCTAATGGTGGTGAATATTAATATGTACTTTTGCTGGATATTTGCATATTTTCTTTTCAAAAGTGTTTATTCACGTCATTTGATCATTTTAAGTCACTTCCTCTGTCTCTTCTTTTTTCTTTGGTTGTTGAATTCACTCATAATTTGCATATCAATCTTTTGTTGGATTTGTAAATGCTTTCTCCCTTTCTGTAGTTCTAACTATGTTTAACATTTCTGATGTTTTTCCTTTAGTTTGATGGAATTCTATTTATATGCTTTTCTAAACTCTCTGTCTAGATAAGGCTGTGTACCATTATAGGTTTCTCTATCTTTTATGAAAACTGCGATTTTATTTAAGCTGAAATTTGACCTGAGAGATTCCCTTTTACAAGTGGCTTTTAACTCCAGTTTGAGAGTGGAGGATGATCGCAGTCCTGGATAGACAAGCAAACAGCTTCATTACCACTAAAGCAGCACACACTGATAAATGACCATCCCCGGAAGAAGAAAAGATGGTGTATTATGAATGTATTGAGGTAGACTTAGACTATATGAGCACCTGTGTGTATTGGAATCATATTAATGTAAGCCAGCTCAAGAACTTTTTGGAGAAGCAAGACTCAGGAAAAGGTGGAACTCCTTCTGCCCGATCAAAAGTGATGGGCACCTAGTACTGCAAAAGCAAGACCACATACAAGTCTCTTATCAGATACCTGGTGTACAAGTGAAGGCCCAACTTACAGAAAACCTCCAACTCTTCTTTAGGCTTCGGCTCAGTCTTCCTGCTCTTAACAGGAGCTACTCCACTGCCAAATGTCCTTCCACATGCTTACACATCTAGACTTAAATTCACTTTTTCTTTTTCTTTTTCTTTCTTTCTTTCTTTCTTTCTTTTTTTTTGTGCTCCAACCTGGTACTGCTTTTTCATTTCTGTGGTTAATTACATCTTTGTTCTCACACCCAACTCTGCTCCATCCTGATCTCTTTACATTTGTGGCTTCCTTGACAGGCTGGTCTGGGTTCTTTCCCTTAGTGACACAGAGTCTACTTAGATCTCACAAGACCACATACTAAACTCTGAAGTAGCCTCTTCTTGTATTCTTGTATTCATTCTGTATTCTGCACTTACACATACATTGATATGTGAGTTTTTTTATGCTGTGTGGTATGTGAGTTAATATTCACAATTGACCATTTCCAATATTAATCCAATTAAGATTGGAATAAATGAACCACATTTGCCTTGGTCAGATTACTAAGAAGGTGGGGTTATCTGGCATACTATTGCTATAGGAACAGCTGAACCTTGTAAATTTATTAATATTGAACAAATCCTAATGTAATGGAAAGGCACAAATGTGTTCATCCATTTTTCTAGCACAATGCCATCATGAAACCTTCTCCAAATACTGTTAGAGGTAAAGTCTAAGGTACAGTGACCACACTAACCTACACAAAGAACACTTAGACAATATGACAGTAAGTTGGTTTAATTTGGTATAATTGTGTGTTGCCTCATTTGGCAAACAAGTGCACCATGTAGTTAATTCTACAGGCTTTTCTCCTAACACAATAATTTTCCCTATTGCTTTGGGGTTTGACCTCACAGTCTTTTGAGATTGGTTAGTCTTAAAAGAACCAGCACATAAGAAATTCAGGGGTCAGCCTTTTTGGTCCATCAAATTCCATGAGTGGAGCTATATATAAACTTTGACAAAG
This sequence comes from Lophiomys imhausi, assembly GCA_907164525.1. Lineage (NCBI taxonomy): Eukaryota > Metazoa > Chordata > Mammalia > Rodentia > Muridae > Lophiomys > Lophiomys imhausi. The sequence goes on along the minus strand of CAJQZJ010037369.1, from coordinate 410,415 downwards.
GCAGGAAGTGACAAAATAGCATTATGAAGGTTATATTCTTGTGATTATTAGTTTAGAAGAAATATTTGAATTACTTATAATTATTTCACTCTTCTCTTTCTCTTCATTATACCAGACACTCTTTAACCTTCAACATTACTGATCCATTGTCTCTACTAAGAGCAGGTGGTAGTTATAAGTTGCAGTGAGTTGTTTAGGCAAAGCTCTTTCCTTAAGTCTCTGAACTAAGCCTGGAACACTCCAGATTATGCAACACCCTTCTGGAATCTTGACTCACTGTGCTGGCTAGATTTTGTTACCTTTACATAAACTAGATTCAATTTGGAAGAGGGAATCATAACAGAAAAGGCACTCCATCTAACTGGAAGTCTATGGTGGTATTTTTCATGTTTAATTATCAAGGTAGGAGGGCCCAGCCCACTGTGGGCTGTGTTAACCCTGGGCAGGTAGTTCTGAGTTGTACAAGAAAGCAAAATGAGCATGCCATGTATTAAAGCAAGTAAGCACGCCTTCATAATTTCTGCTTCAGTTCTTCCTACAGGTTCCTGCTTTGAATTGCTATCTTGACTTCTCTCAGTGATAGACTGCAACTATAGAGTGAAGTAAACTCATTCTTCTCCAAGTTGTTTTTGGTCACAAGAATAAAAAACCAAAATAGAATGCCAACTATCATTTATAAGTTTGTTAAAATAGGGGTCATTATTTCTTTCTATTTCCTAAGCCATTGTTCAACTAGATTAGTAAGGCTTCTGTTCCTCTCTTGTTAGTTAGAGAGGGCATTGTGATTCTGTCTGGTAATCATACTACCTTGAGCCGAGTTATTAAGGATGATGGTGCAATACCATCCTTCCAACATTTTGCAGACTCCCAGACTCTACTTTTTTTTTTTCAGTCAGACTCACGTCTAATGTTAGTCTATTCTCCCAAGCCATGCCACTGGTGAGGCAGAGTTGTTCAACCATCTTCTGACAGCATTGCAAGTATACTTCATAAAACTTGTTGTTGAAGATATAGTTGATCCAATCTATATTTCCATCACCAAAACAAGATCTACTCAATACCAGGTGCCATTTGGATCTGGACATGGAAGTCATTAGGGACCCCCTGAAGCATTTATGTAAATGTGGACATCAAATGAGGCTTCTAGAGTTTAGAGCTACAATTTCCTATAGAAAAGGCCTTGAGATGGAGTAAAAAATGCCTAAATATCATAGGGAAAGTGGTAACCAATTGGACTAAAGTGAAATCTAGCTCTAATCAACTGTTAAGACTTCAAATAGGTGTCTTCAACATTATTACTTAGTATTAATATTATCGTTAATTGGGTCAGTGGTGCTAATCCTTAACCTGCCATTATAAAGAAACACACAGATACCTGATGAATTTTGACAAGGCTTTGCCTGAATTGAGCAATCTTGGCCCATCTAAACTAGCTCATTCTATTCTCAAAGTATGACCCCATATATACATATGTCCCCTGGACTGTCATTCTCCACCCTATTCCAATGTTCCAGGACATGTGGCATGATATTCTTTTCTCAAATTCATGGCATGTGTCTCATTCTCCTCTTTAATTTCATCTACAAATGGTGTCCAATGTAGGACAATTAGAATCCATGCTTACAGCCAGAGAAGGCCCAGGTAAAGTTTCCTAGCCAAAGGGTGGGGAACAGAACCAGAATGCATTTCAAAAATTCAACTACCTTAACAAATGTATTGCCTTGCAGCCAGAGAGCTAAGGTCTAGGCTCTCATTATGCACTAAAAAACTGGCAACCTTCTAAACAGAGCTTGGGAGTGAAATTAATCCCTAGATTAAAAATGGAGGAATTCATAATGTCAATACTTTTGGATCCATTTAAGTTTGTTTCTCTTAACACACAAATGATTTTTACACTGACAATTGTGGTTCTATGTATCCTTTTTGAGAAAGATCGGACTAGGACAGGCTTAGATGTGAAAGATTACAGAAGGAATGCTAAATTACCAGAAATGACAATGGGGAAAGAGAGAGGCCCTTCCTGATGGATAAGACAAAATTGTTGGCAACTGGAGCTTGGAGCTTCCTGGCTACTAGGTGCTTGTCAGGACTATCTGGAATGGGCCCACCAATGCAATACAGTCAAAACTAGATTCCAAGGAATGATGAATAAAATTGCAGCATAGGATGGCACAGCTAGACCAAGACTTTTGAAATGTTCTTGTTTCTTTGCTTGGTTTTTGTTTAGATAACCTTTAATTTCCCTATATTTGGAGGTAGAAGAGGAGAAGAAGCCAGGAGTAGAAGAAGGAGACACATGCCATGGGTTTGAGAAGAGAACATTGTGCCACATGGCCTGGAACACTGGCATAGCATGGAGAAATACAGCACAGGGGACATAGGTATATATATGGGATCTTATTTGTGGAGTAGAATGAGCTAGCTTAGATGGGCCAAGATTGCTCAATTCAGGCAAAGGCTTGTTAAAATCCATCAAGTATCTGTGTGTTTATTTACAATGGCAGGTTAAGGATTAACAATTCCAACCAATTAAATAAAATATAAATACAGGTAAATAACTTAATTATGTACGTCTATATTCAGCAGATATCTTCTTGTGGGAACAACTTTGAGTATTTAGTCATCTGCTCAAAAGTGTAACTTGCACTGCACCCAATTTCATTGCCCAGTCGAATTCACATGTCTCACCTAAAGATGTATGAAGTGTATTTACTCCCAGGAGATGGGGGCCCTGAGACCCCTAGAGGTGGTTGGTGCCTCATGTCTTTGACTGGGGGAACCAGTAGTGAGAAAGTTCAGCAGGACTCATTGTCACAGGTCTTGGAAAAGAAGTCATGCAATGTATCCTATTTGGTCACATACTATTCCAATAGTAAAGAGACTGCTTCAGCTTACATATTCCAGCCACATGTTTAATAGTCACTTTTGTTGAGTGTGTGTACAATACATTTTATCCATTTCAAGAAGAAATTTGTGTATCTATAACCTCTTTCAGTGCTGAAGATCTGTCAGAGCTTTGATTTCTATGATTGTTACCTTTGCTTAATAACATTTATTAGTACAGAGGAGGAGAAATGAACTGGAGGTGGGAGAGGAGAAACTGGTGACAATGTGGAGTCATTGGTTGAAGTTAAGGAAATATCCTCAATGGGTCAATATCAGAGTCATCAATCCTTAATCTATCAGTCCAACAAGCAGTAAGGTTCTTTGATAGTGATTGGGGTTATTTATTAATAGGAGTTGGGGATTACATTGAAAGTCTATGCAGTAGAAGGAGGAGAGTCCTAAACTAATTGGAGCATTTTCTTTAAGTGTTTGTAGCATGGGTATTGTCACCCAATGGAAGAAGTCCATCCTTGATGCTGAATAGTGCTCCAAATATTACTACTATTAGACAGTAATATTTAAAACAAAAGAAGATCAAAAAGGAGTGCTTAGGTTCAGGCCTTCTCTAGATAAGTAAAGATTAGAGTTTTCTTTGTGAGTAAACATCTCCACAAGGTATAACATGATAAGAATCAAACTTAATGATAATTTTATCCTTAGAAACAATAACAATTGTGGTGTAAGGGTTTGGGTAAGACCCACTTCCCTTCCCAATGGTGTGGGGTGTTCCAATTGTATACTGTCTAATCTTTAGGACTTACTAAGAGTAAAATGCAGTCATAAGAAGACTTTAGATCTACCTTAATATTAATTTTGTGGGGTAATCACCTGGAACAACTTTTTATTCTTTAGTGAGTTCTGATTGGGCCAACATTTTAATTCAGATGTTACTGATCTAACTTCTTCTTGTCATGTAGACTGATGTTTAGTACCTAACTAGCTCCTTCTCTAGCAGCCTTATACTTTCTTCCTTTCAGAACAGATAACGACATAGGCTCCTGGTTGATGAAGATTTAAATTCAAGGGGAAAGGTGTGGGCCAACAGGACCTGTTGCCCAAGAGGCAATAGAACAGAAAACAAACAAAGGGTATAATTTCATAAGAATTGATCTTTGATATCAAAAATAGGAAGTCAGTGGGCTGATTCAGATAGGGTAATGCCTAAAAGGAAAAGGCCATCTGGATTCTCAAGAGGGTGATTAGAAGGGATTTTGCCTATACAGATCTGAATTGTAGGACCATTTTGGTTGTTTAGGTATTTAGGATCTGATTCATGAGCTCCAATGACTGACTCCCTTGAGGTATCCAAGTGAAAAACCTCCTTCATTATAGGTTTTGAAAGCATTTTTTTTTCTCCCATTCAGGAGGAGTGATCTCCCTTCAGGATTTTTGGAAGTTATTATTTAGTTGTTCTTCCTCTTTAGGGGGGTAAATGTGGGATCTACTTCTTGGAAGGAAGATCCTTTTGTAGTCTCTTCTTAGTGTTTCCCTTGGTCACTAGGGAATGTTTTCCCAATGTCCTATACCACGACCCAACACTATTTCTTCAGATAACACTAACTTACCTAAAACTACTTAGATGGTTACCTCCTTAGGCACCAAGTTCTGACCTTTGATATAGTGAGACTCAGTTTCACCCAGATTTTTGTGAACACTCAGATCACTCTAAAGATGTATTTGGTGTCAGTATAGACAGTCTCTTCCTTTCCTTTCAGGTATTTTAAAATTTGTGGGAGAGTAAATAATTTGCAGATTTGCCCTGACCAATTAATTAGGTACCCGGCCCAATTCTAGGATGATTCGTATTTCTCATTGAAAGAGGGAGAAGAGGAGATTTTGTAGGTCTCCTTTCACACTGTTCAATTTTTCTTAGTCAGAGCTCAGAGGAGGACAAACTGCTTTGATGCTTTCCTGGGAAGTCACCAGGGAGATTTAAATGAGCCTGTTTGTCAAAAGCTTTTGGAAGAGGAGCCCCAGGACAATTGAAATAAAGGAAGCAGTCAAAGGAAGCAACAAAGAGAGCAAAGTGGTAAAGTCAGGGCTGGAGTGGGTGCAGAGGCTTGCTGAAGGGCAGTGTCCCATCTTTTAGCCTCTGCACCCAATCTCTTGCCAGAGTTAACTTATTGTTAAAGAAGCAGCATAGTTCAGTCAGAAGTGCACAGATAATTTTGTGGATGGTCACCAGGAGATGGATCAGCTGTGGTTGTGCAGAACAACAAGCAGCTAGGGTGTCTGTCTATCTTGGACTACTGAGAATAGGGTAGTGACATCTTTGAGGTTATATGATAATCACTTAGAAAATAGGATTTACTGGTGAAAGTTAAGTTAAACCCAGGGCTGGAGCCCTCATATCTAAGCTGTCAGAACCCTAAGAATTGCTAGTGGGATTATATGCATAGTCAGACATGTCCTCATGGAGGTCAGGTACATAGGTCAGGCATGTCCTAATGACCAAAATTGAGATGAACATATTAGGGAGCATAATGAGATTATGGGGGACAGGAATGCCAAGGTAGTCTTCAAGAGGTTGCAAAGAGGTGGCATGAATCTCAAGGGGAATACTTCCAGGACTAAACATTGGTGTCTAAGAACAGGCATTACAAGTATGAATTTGCCAGCAGGTAGAGGTGGGGTCAGGGAAACAAGAAGTTTTAGAATGGAAAAGAAAGGGCCTAGGTAGGCACGTAAGGATTGAACCTCTTCCTGGCAGTAGAGGGATCTTGTTTGGTTTCTGATTGGTTATAATTGGGCCATCTAGTCAGTTGGGAGAGTTTGTTAAATGGAAGAGAAGAGTATGTTGAGATGATGGAGCAGAGAAAGGCTATTGAAACAGGATGGAGACTGTCCACAGTAATGGAGGAGAACTGGAGTAGGGAGATGCAAAGGGAGGTTGGTGGACCTGAAGAGGGTTCTTTGGATATGGCTTCCTGAGGAGATGTAGCTGAGTTGTAGGTAGGTAAGAGAAAGTGCTTATAGTGGCCAGTTTTCGAAGGTCTTCATGTGTTCATATTTAAGGGTTAGTAGGTTATGTGGAAGAAGAACGTTTGTTGTGTCTGAGTCCTTGAGTTTGGGATGAGGTTTTAGGAAGGAAATGTAATACTATCCTGAAAGGAAGCTATCCTGAGGTTTGGCTGCAGTTGGGAGGGGGGTGGGTTAGGATAACCTTGTATGTGTGATGGGATGATTTTTAAGATTCCCTTCACTCTTTTTCTCCCAAGCACTGGGCGTAATTCACAGTGGAAGCTACAGGACATGTTTAGGGACCAGAAGATGGGTTAAATACTTTTGGAAACAAATTAGGAGTCATTGTAAGATTGGAGTATGGTGGGAATCCCAGAGTGAGAGATGATCTTGAACCTTGCATTCATCTTCCCTGTTCTTAAAGATTTGAAAGGTGATGTTGAGGAGGTTGAGCCCTGGGATTTATGGGCCTTCCTCGAGGCATTGCTCTTCCCACCTAATGGTTCAGACTGATTGAGAAGTAAATTGTAAACAGAGGAAGTGCTGATTCTCAGGACACCAGAGTCCATATTGATATATTGAGATGGCACTGATTAATCAGGACAAAAGAAAGGGCTGCATTCTCATCTATGCCCTTAGACTTCCTGAAATCCTTATAATTTATAGTCTTATTGGTCTGTCTGATTTTTCCAGGCAACATGTAGGAGACCACATGGTTAAGCTATTGGAGAACAGGGTTTTTCAGTTGATAAATGTAGTAGGGTTTTGTGAAGGTATGACTGTAGTGGTCTCCAGGTGGTCAGTGGGCATCTGACTATGGAGGTCACTAGAATGGGGTTTCAGCTACCCTTCAGACATTTTATTTTGTGTCTGACATTAGAGTAGACAGGAGGATAGATAATATAGACATCCTATCAGGTCAGGCTAACAACTGGGAGATGTGAAGGAATTGCTTGAAGTAAAATGATCCATTGGAAAGCTGCACAAATTGGACTATTTTGACCAGGTCAGACATGGAAAAGCAAAATGTTTTCACAGTGGTCCCCTGATCTAGGCTACCTCCCTGATAGGGAGAATAATTGGACTTCATAAAGGGCAGAGACCTTAGGGTATTAGGGATCATGTTACTAAGATGAGGACAAGGGAAGAGGGAGGGGCTTGGAATGCAAATGGAACTGAAAGAATAAAAGTATGTGAGCGTAGTGAGGAGATAATGGATTTCACAAGAAGCTTACCTGTTCTAGTTGGGGGTCTGTCAATAAGACACAGCACCAGGATGGAGCACTGCAAGTGGAGGCTGCTGTGCTGGCTGGTAGTGGAGGAAGGAATGGAAAGGAGAGTCTCCGAAGGGAGGAAGGCAGAGGAGTCTTTTTGAAGGTCCAAATTTGGGTAGGAGAAGAGTATTGGCCTAGAGAAGTATGGGGATGCAGATGGATCTTACCACTTTCCATTTTGTGTTACGAAATTATCAATATCCCTGTGAATCTGTGCCATTTTCAGGCCATTGAGAGGTGTTTTACAATTTATACAGTGATCAAGTAGTGTTGTGAAAGAAATCTGTTTACCTGAAAGGCATTTTGCTCTTAACCTCCATTTAGAGAACTTGGAAAAGGGTACCTCAAGATGGAGGTTAAAGATGTTTTTAAAAAATTGGAAATACATGATGGTGAGGAGAGCCCAGGGAGTTCTAAAGATCCTAAGCAGTCATGTCTTTCAGGATTTCAGACATCCAACAGACCATCTCCTGAGAGATCAGAGACATGCTATACCCAGTTCTGAGTTTGGGCAGTCCTTCAGGGACAGGTCATGGAAGATCTTGGGAGAGACCAGAAGGTCATTCACTATGTAGAGTGGTACATTGATCTTTGCTGAGGGATAATACAGGAAATAGAAGAAATCTCCCCAGAAAGAGATTTGTGTGTATAGGGGGGCTGGTAGAGGGATGGGGTGGAGCATGGGAGAGAGACAGCAAAAGGAATAGAGAGAGGGAAAAATTACTAAAGGGTAGTTGGAGAGATGGCACAACCCTGTAGGTGGAAGACTAAAATGCCCCAGGATCTGGTCTTGGTGGGAATGAGCACCTGCTGCCCACTGCTTCCTGGGTTACAAGAGGGTCCCTACTCTGAGCACCTGTCACACAGAGAATAAAATATAAAAAGAAAGATAAGGAGATTGCTTGACTGTGGGTCAAGTTTATTTAGGACACAAAGTTTATTTAGGACTTCCTAAATACTCTTAACAGACAAGGAGAGAGCATGAACTAGGTTTTTTTTTTTTGTTTGTTTGTTTTTAATCAGGGCTAGGCAGGGAGATTGTTCATAGGGGCTGAGGTCTGCTTCAGGTGGTGGTAATGGTTAAATTAAGACCTTTGGAAATGGTATTAATGGTGTTGACTTCAGGACTCTGGCTTTGGGAAACTGAAATAGTTCGTCAAAGGAGGACTCACTGTTCAGGCTGGAATGGCTATTCAGTCTGGAATGAGGTTGTCTGTGAACTATGCTTTTCTCTTAGTCACACTGGTTAAACATAAATTTTCTTCTTTTTGTTATTAATTAGGCAGTGTCAATTGAGTTCTCAAGGATGAATGAATGAATGAACCTGAATTCTTAGTGTACAGACGGTGACTCTAAAGTTGGTAACACTGCATGAGGTGGTCATGGGTGATTCTAGTGTGTGTAGGAAATATAAGGTTAATGCAAAGTGGGACTCCTTAATGCAGCTTTTATTAAACTGTTTTCAGCGAAGGGGTTGTGCAGGAAAGTTTCCTGTGATATAAATGTTTGGACATTGCTCATTCTCGTGTAAGTAACTCCAAAATTCTGTCCTGTAAGAAACACAAATAAACCAAGTAGTCTTACCAAGTTGGACTTCAGTAAAATCATATGTTGGTCTGCCATCAGTGCCCCTTTAGAGTAAAAATAAGTTTGTGTTTCTCCAGGAAAAGCTGGCACAACAACCTCAACCTCTGTTATTACACAGCAAATGTTAATGAAATGCTGCAGTTAAGCTTCACTGTCCTTAAGGAAAGGCAATAAAAAAGAGTGGGCCACTGTCTAAGTTTTCTTGGATTTATTTATTATTTGCAGGTCCACCCTACTCTCATTGTGGTGTTCTTCTCCTTCTAATATTCTGTGGCAAAAAATGAACCCAGGCTGTGGGAACCTGATGGCTCAGAATTCATGTTTCTTAGAAGAGGTCTTTTAGCCACACTTTTAGAGTGCCTACGTATGGTTATCCTATCCAAAACAGCTCAGAGGTAGTTCACATGCAGCTTCTCAGGCCTCCGAACAAAGTGACACTCTATAGTATATTGAGGTAGTTGTGAACCTACTATCCAGCTTCCTACTGTCATTGTCAGGTGTTTTTGATAGTACTTTCTAACTAAATGTCCATCTCAGGATTCCCACCTGAGGATTCTGAATGAAGGCCAAATCCACCTGAAGATAAATCTTTTTAAATTATCCAATATATATTTATTAATAAATATATGCACTTATAACAAATACAAGCAATTATCTAACTACTAGCCCTAAGAATGATTATAACCCCAATTACTTAACAACTAAACCTATTAATACCTTAATAGCTATAACAACTATTATCTAACAAATCCTAAACTTTTAGAAGGATACAGTCTCTGGGACAGGTCCTCAGTTGTCAGGCACACCTTAGGAGTAGATCCTTTAAGGCATTTGGTCAACAGTCTTTCTTCAGGAATATCTCAGACGTAGGTCTTTTAGGGTAAATTGGCTATGGCAGCTTCAACTGAAATGAGGCTTGAGGCTTTCACACAAAAGTCTAAATCCACCTACTTGTTTCCTAATGTAGGCTAATTACACATAGCTATGGGAACAAGCCAAAATTTGCTTGTTTTCAAATATCAAATTACAAAATACTGGTTCCCTGGTATTTTGAGCAGGTTCTAACATGGTTGGCTTAGGTATTCTCTAATGGATATTTGAAGGGTCTGTTGAGGGTGACAAGGTGTAATTTATCATGTATGTCTAGGAGTGCTGTGAGCAGACATGCTTTCCCATGTAAATGCACTATTATATGATTCTGATGGCATTGGCTAGAATTAGTCCAGCTGGGAGAATTTGAATCCCTTGTGTTCATAGAGTCTGGAATTTGATTAGTATTGGTGACAGTTTAGTCTTTTATTGGCTATTTCTGTAATACATCAGTTCTGTGTCATTCACCAACATCTCTGCAGAGATGTAATTATGGTAATCTGCTCTGTTTTAAACTTATCAAATAACTGTATGCAGTGTGGCCTTGGTGGCTTTGCCACTAAGATGTTCCATATTTTCTCATTGCGAAATTTCATCTCAAACTGTTTAAATTGTGAGAAGCAGCCAGTGTCTGGCTAAGAGCTGTATTTTCAAGTTTTGTGTTCTATCAAAATACCTACAATAAAGGATGAGGTTTGTGGGGAGCCTTGGATCTCTGTTATTCTCAAAGTTTGTTTGATATTGTCAAGTGAGCCTCTGTCACTTTCAGGGCATTGTTTCTTGATGTCAAACATTTCTGCTGTATTTCTCTGTGTAGATATTATTGTTCTCTGTAAAATGGCTGGCTATGTGGCATTTATACAGCATCTGAGAGCCATAATTCCAGGCATATCACTTTATCAGGTCCCTGTCTTACATTACACAGTCACTGCATTTGTTGGAATGCAATTGTTACTTTATAGAGTGCTTTGCAGAAATAAGGTTACAAAGACTACCTTTGCTTCTTTTTATTGTTTTCTTTTATCCCCATATGGACTAGAATACTTCACGTTGTTGAAACTTATCTTATATTTAGGATTCTACTCATGTATAGAAACTGTCATTATCTTCTAGAAGTTGGCAAACCAAAAAAGAACACATTTTTCATAAACAGTATGCTTCAAGTGTAAACTACACAGTCAGTTAGTTACACAGCTAATTTTCTTAACGAATATTTTGATATTTACTAATAACAATGTTTTTAGTCTTTAATAAAATGCAATTGATCACATAATAAACAGTAATTATACTTATATATACTAAATATTTAGTTATATATCATGTGTAAGTATACATAATATATTTAATTATATATAAATAATATACAATAATGATTGTTATTTTTACTGTTTAGGTTAGTCTTATGAAAATGTAACTCAAAAAGAAATAAGCTTGGAGCATAATTGTTTTGGGAGGAGGGGGAAAAACGTGAAAATTGGGTTTCGAATTCTGATTTGGCTGATAAAACAAGAGACCATAATTTATTTTTCACAATACTGCAGACTAGGTATAAGATCAAGGAGGTTACATATTTGGTGTCTGATAAGATCACATCCTCTAAGATGACACCCTCTTCTGGGTTTCTGAGTCCTCAGACTTTCATAATGACACTACTACTATGCACAACAGTCCCACCTGTCGACCTACTAACATACCCCACCCAGTACAGCATTCTTATTTCTATCACTTTATGGGGAACATCACAATATAAAACTTTTTTGTTTTCTTCAAGACAGGGTTTCTGTGTCGCCCTGGCTGTCCTAGAACTTGCTCTTTAGATCACACTGATCTTGAACTCAGAGATCAGCATGACTTCCAAAGGTTGGGATTAAAGGCATATGCCACCACTGCCTAGCAAAATATGAAACTTTTGAAAATAGAAATGTTTAAGTTATCAGGGCCAGTTTTTATATGAAGGATCAGAGTTGAAAGTGAGAGTCTTCAATCTTCCAAGGTCTATTTATAGCAGAATATTCGTATATAGTTATGAATGACATTTTCCTTGAGATTCTACTTCCTCATTAAATGTGCTAGTTCTAACAAAGGAACAATGATGAAGAGCTGTGCAATCCACCACCAGCTTCTGATACACTTGTGAAGGCAGCTAAGATTCCAGACCCTCAGAGCTCACTCAAACTCACTCATTCCAACTCATAACTAGATTTCACATACATGCCAAGGTAACATCTTGATTGTGGTTCCTATTCAGTCCTTTGCTTTTCTTACTGCAAAACCTATGACTTTTACTAACTTTGCTCCCTAAAACCAGAACTGAGCCTAGATCCTTCGCCTTCTATCTTAAAGATTTAATCAACAAAGCAGTGTTTAGACACAATAATCTTACCTTTACCGTAAAGCATATGCTGCAAACTTCCAGGTGGAGCCTTAGCTGTATAAATATGATCCTCCACAGCATCACTTGCCTTCTAATGCCTGTTTCTCTCCTCTGCCACATGGAGCACAATGGAAAGTCCATTCTTGATCTCTGTCTTATTTTATTGTCCTGTGACACCAGCCCTGCTACTCCATACCCCACTTCAGTGTCTCAGGTATTCTCTCATCTCCGTTCTTCTGAAACTCTGACAAATCCAGTGTTCAACATATTAGGTCACAAGAATTCAGTTCTTTCTTGTCTGACAGACATGAACAGTGTGGTACTACTATGGTTAGGATATGCTTTTTCTTTTAAGAAGTCATGTACTAGAAGTTTGTCAGTCAAGAAGGTGGTATCGACATGTTGGACCCTCAAGAAGTAAAGCATAGTGAAAGGTAAGGAGGCCATGTATGCTCATGTAAACGACATGAGTTGAGTAAAATTTGAGTAAATTAGCCCCCTTAGGGGCAGATATCATCAAGTTGTGGGACAGAAAATTTCCTTCCTTAAATAGTTTTGTGTCAGGTCTTTTGTTTCAGGAATGGAAAATATAATCAATACAGAAAGTTGGTACCACAACTGGGATCACTGTTGTAATAAACCTGACTGCGTGGCACATAGACTTCTAGAATTAATTTGCATGAGGGATATGGAAAGGTTTGTAATTTTGTGGTAGAAAAGTATTACAGTGCTCCAAGAAGAACTGAATGGCCCGTTGTTATCAGAATTTGGAATATCAGAATGCTGGAGAAATGTAGACAACAGAAGTCCAGATTATGAGATTTCAGAGGGTATTAAGAACTCTAATGGAAATTTGACTAGCCTTACTGTTAGATTCTTGCAAAGAATCTTGCCATATTCTGTGTCCTGAGAAATTGAATGAGACCAAATTCAAAAATAACGAACTAATTTGTTGGGTAGAGCAAAGGTTCAGACATGGTAGGATTCAGAATATGTCATGGCCCCACTCTTATCTAAGTCTACAGTGAGAGATGGACAGAGAGTTAGATAGAGACAGACAGACAAGGGGAGAGAGAGAGAGAGAGAGAGAGAGAGAGAGAGAAGAAACTAGCACAAAAGGTAGCAAAAAGTGCGCTTTGACAAGAAATGAAGGGCATTTAAAGTTGCAAGTGCACATCAAGCAGTGCTATTCAGCTGTTAATTGTTTAAGGTATTAGCATCATTAAAAAGAAACCTTTACTGTATTCATCTTTCTCTGCTTCCTGACCCTGGATGTTTCCTAAAACTCTTGCTTGCATGACTTCTCTGCTATGGCAGGCTACAAATCACACTGTGAGCCAAAACAAGACCTTCCTTCCTGAAGTTGCTTTTCACACAATGCAAAAAAACAAAACAAGTTCTTTATTTGCAGAGTACCCAGATCTGTGCATTTGATCATAGAAAAGCAAAATGGAATTACAGTGGTATGAGAGCATGCTATTATTAATGGTTTGGAGGTGTGGTGGGTGCATTCTTCTGAGATGTAGAGATTAGGAGACTTTCACAAGACACCCGTTTTCGAGGTGGTACTAAAACCATAGCGACTTGAAGCTCTCATGAGTATTTGCAAGGTGAAGGCATATTATATTGTTGAAACAACTGAAAAGCATAGAGGGTAAGACTGAGGAAATCAGCTGCAGGAGACTTATTGAAAAGAGCTCATTGGAGTAGGACATGTGCTTTTACACCTGGCTGCATTCAGTTTCTAATTTATTTACTTTTCAGAATCTATGCCTCTGCTTTACTTTCTATTATTGCGCTGACTGGGAATTCCAATATGGTGTTATTAGAAGAGGAAACAATAACTAGCCTTTCTTGGATTTTATCCTGAGTAATTTTAGACTTATCACAAATGATTTTTGATGTAGGTTTTCCTTAGGTGAACTGATGAATTCTCATTCTATTCTTAGTTCAGGGTTCTATTAGATGATAAGAATGTTTCCAAACATTTTTCTTATCTGTTTAATTAGATGATCACCTAATATGCACCTCTGCCCACTTGCTAACTTAGTTAATGTAGGTATGTACAGTACAGATTTTATTGAATAATGTACTTTTCCACATTAGCCCAACTAATTTAAAAGAAGCTTGTGCACTTTTTCTAATTCTTAAAACATACTTTGAAAAATGTTAATGTTCTGGTTCCTGTCTTCAGAATTAAAGGCTGTATATGTAATATTTCATGTGACAAAGATGAGAAGGCTTTGTTCATTGATACAACTTTGTACTTTATTCTCAGCCAAGCTTCAACAAATTTAATTACAACAATCGCTATAGCATAAAATATGCAATATAATGTAAAGCAATCTACCACTCAGTAATGTCAAAATTAATTGCTAACACTTGACATTTAGAAATACTGTCCTTTGTTACTGTTGCAATCATTAGTAAATCCATTATACAAATATCTAATTTGAGAACTCTGATCTCATAATAGTAAATATAATAGTCATGTTGAAGAAGTCATACTTATCACTTGATACTTCTCAGAAGGACTGATTCAGTTATAGTAAGATTTAGCAATATGTCATGCTGCATCCCAAATAAATCATCTAGACTATTTGTCCCTGTAAGATTAAACGTAAATCTATTTAATCAGAGAGTTTTAAATTGCACAGTCAACTTTTGCAAACTCAAAAATTTTAGGAAAGTGTCTCTTAAAACTACTTTCTATTTTTCAAGGGAACATTGAACCATTATTTATGGATATACACATGCACAGACACACACACACACATGCACTGATACAAATATATATCCTGGGGAGATGAGGAAAAGTGCATCTTCATGTAGAGCAATGGAGACTGTGGGGCAAGTGAACCATGGGACTAGGGGAGCCGGCCTGGAGTAAGAGTGAGGTCGAGACATGTCCAAACCCTGAAAATCTCATCTTGATACTAGCAGGAGCAAAGATCGCACCCTCCCTAGTCTGGGGCTGCATGCCCTGGTACAGGTAATCTTAAGACCCCCACCACTGCCACCCTTGAGGTACGTGACTAGGTAGCCTGGTGGCCAAATTACAAGTTTAACTTCCTCTCTCCTGATAAGGACATGCCCATTATGCACCCGGAATTCTGCTTCATTTAAATGAAGCATTCCCAGCCCCTCAGCCCCAGTCAATAATGTATACTCACCCTGAAAACACAGACTCACTCCTCAAGGTTTATATAGCCTTTGTTCACCCCAAATAAATGAGCTGTTTCACTGAAAACTGTCTTGGAGAAGGGTTTCTCTGCCCAGGCACTCACTCCCAAAATGAGATCCTGCTAACTTACAGGATCTGGTTAAACTTTCTTCTTTTCAGTCTGGTGGACAACCCCGAGGGAAGAAGAGGAATCCTGAACAACAGGAGGCAGATTAAAAAATTATTCCAATTAAATGTAGATTTGAGTACCATTGAGTTTATTGGGGTCATGTATGTAGGAGCATAGCTGAGGGGCATTTGCAGAATTGTTCATCACTCAAAGTTGCATTAAAAAACAAGGAAACAAAAAACCTAACCCAAGAATACATTGCTACAGAAGCTGCTTCCCTGGATCTCTCTGCACAAGTTGCAGGCACTTAGGCTGATGGGAGCCTCCTCTCCCTAGCAGCTTAAACCTGGGCATAAGCCTTGTGGTTCTTGGAAGTTTCAGAAGCTTCCTGAACCTTGCAAAGTTTTGTTCCCTCCCTGAGTCTTGTGAGTTTCATTTACTTGCTGAACTTCCCTCCTCCCTGCAGGAGGAAATTTCAATTTACAGAAAATAGCTATGATTCAAGTGGCATTTAGCTCAAGAAAGTTAGCATAACTTCTTTTGAAATGCTAAGTTTTTCTAGAGTTTAATAAAACTGTTCAGTTATATTAATGTGTACAATCCATGTGGGCAATATTATACCTTCTATTTTCTGTTGTCATAGCAAAAAGAGATAAGCTAGACCATACTATCAATGTGATTAATTAAAGAACACCAAACACTTATACTTACAGTGAGGCGTTGCCAGATGCCACTTGAGAATCTAGAACTTAGTGGCCAGCAACGCCAAAAGACCTAATGCATATAGTATTAAACTGACTCGTAATAAGGTATCTTTATACCCACATAGTAGTGCATGTCTCAAGCACCAACAAAAAAACTTTCATTGCAGTTGAAGGTGAATAAACTCCCCACAACTGTTTGATGTAGGGATAACATAACACTTTGGAATTATCAGCTCAAAATGGGACCTCTATTTCACACCCTCTTCTCCCAGGGATCAGGACTCAATGTAAAAGATAGGGCCAGAAAGATTATAAGAGCTAGAAGTTGTAGGTGGTTACAAGGAAACAGTATTTCCAGACACAAAGGACAGAGGCATATATGAACTCAGTGGTTGTGAGAGCATGCACAATTCCTGTGCAAGTTTAAATCAGACAACATCCCACAATATATAGGAGAGATAGGCACAAAGTCCCACCCTATCTAAGGAGCTCTACTACCAATTGATAGTTGTTGGGGGAGGGAGAGTAAGTTTTCTTTAAGGATGTGACTACTGGTAGGTCCATCATGATCCAGTAGATGGCCTATACTCAAAAATATTTGGGGAACACAAATTGAACTTGATGAGCTTAAAAAATTTAAAAAAAAAGATACAGATTGGGTGGTCAGCAAAGGGGAAATGTATCTGGAAGGATTTTGGTGAAGGAGGTAAATATGATGAAAAAAGTTTTTTGAGAAGAGACCAGTAGGATTCCTCTAATCTAAATGAGAGGCATAATAGACTAAGAAAAGGAACAAGTTATCAAGGATTTGTAGAATGAGAGGAAATTTAGCACTCATGCCATTACACCCTAGAGAGAGAGAAGAAAGAATGATGAAGAGAATATTCAAAGAAGCGGTGGCTGAACCTCCAAAATCTGGTGAAAGTGATTGCTGAACAACAGATTCAAGAGATTGAGTGAATACAAGAAAGCATGAATCCAGCCCTCAAATGAATGTACCTAAAGTTTGGAAATTGACTTGAAAGCATCCAGACAGAAATGGTCTGGAACTTGAATAGGAATGAGGGATTCCCATCAGATCCCAAGAAGCCAAGAACACAGTAGAGTGGGTGGTTCTCCAATTATCACATGACAGTAGTGTGTGTGTTCTGCATCCTGCAGCAATTACCTTCAGCAGAAAACGACATAGCTCTTTTCTTCAATAAAGGACAATGTGGCACAAGGAAGTATAAACTCATGAATAGAAAGACAAAGAAAATCTCTAACCTACAGCAATGAAACCATACTTCTTAATAAGCATGTATTGAAAACAAAGCCCCAAGAAGGTTTAAAAACTGATAATTTAGTGATATTTAAAATACAGTCTATCAAAACATGTAATATTCAGCTCAAACAGTGCTGGAAAGAGTAAGTGCTTATATTTAAAAAATAGATGAATTATTAAGTAAGTTATCCAACTGCACACCCAAACAAACTAGAAAGGAGGATAAAATAAAGATGTCAAAAAATAAGAGCCAAAATCAAAAAGAAAAAAAAATATTTCCAGACTCAATGAAAAATTTTCAAGTTGGAGCTGGAGAGATACTCAGTGGTTAGGTGTGTTTCCTGATGCTACCAAGGGCGTGGGTTTGGTTCTTAGCACTCATGTGTGGCAGATTACAACTGCCTGTAATTCTAACTCCTGTGGATCCAGCACCATTATTTGGCCTCCTCAGGCACTTGCACTCATGTGCACATACCTCAGCACAGACACACACTAATGTACACATATTTAAAAATAAAATACTTTTAAATAAAAAATAAATTATCAACTCTAGAGTCAAGTAGTTAGTCCTAGGTTCTCCACTAAGAACATTAAATCACTTTTCCATTTTTGTAAATTGTTCCTTCACTCTGATTTTTGTTTGAATTGCTGTGTAGAAGTTTTATGACTGATTTTATCTCATGTATTTATTTTGTTTTTGTGGTTTTTCCTTTTGCAATGATAGCCTACAACTCATTGCTTATACTGAGACTAGTGTTTCCCCTAATGAAAAAATTCTAATCTGACTCAGCCACATCCAGATTGTTCTCCTCTAATGTTTTACTCTATTTTAAATTGAAGTATAATAAAAATTTTGAGATATTAGGCATTCTGTGAGATCTCTTTGTTTTCCATAAAATTAGAATGTTTTGAGGTAAAGTAAATTTTGCCTGAAGGGATATAGACATACACCCATATATGTGTATTTATCGTTTCTATATTAACTAGTATTCATAGTACATTTACTTAACATAATAAGTTAGGCCTGATGCCAATCACCCACAATCCCAATATTCATGTCCAATCTAGAGGAGGTGGTGAGACACTGTACTCAAAGCAAAAGCTAGCCTAACAGAAACATGAAAATGAAAGAACAAAAAGAACAAAAGCTAAGTTCCTAATGAGTATGTAGGACGTGTTTCACCATAGGGTGTTCGGTTCAGAAGAAAAACACCCAAGTACTCCAAGAGGACAGCCCCACTTACCTGGTCCAAGATGGCAGCCTTGGCTCAACTCAAGCTGAACTATATATAGCAGGACTGCTAGCAGAGAGACAAAAACTCACAGGCAGGGGGTCTTCTGGAAACTGAGAAATGGGTTTCTGTCTTCCAGAGCAACCACTTCCATTGTCTCCCTTTGCCTCTGGCAAAGAAACATATGGCTTTCTATCGACATGTAGATATCAAAGCTCAACGCCAACCTCCAGACTCTTCTGATCCCTAGTAACATAGTAACATGTATGTACTAGTTATGAATATCAAATCCCACTCCTGGCCTTTCTCTCCCTTCTCATCTCCTTCACTATGCTAGCTTCCAAGCTGTCCCGATTGGCTTACTCCTCTCACCATCTATTTCTGCTCTCTTATAACAGCAAGTTCTCTCCCATAATGCCCGACTCCCTCACTATTTTCACACTCCTTTCCATTCCCCACCCCTGAGAAGTAGCTCTGGCCCTGGCCAATTTGCTTCTTTTTCTATCTGCTCTGAACATATTCAGATGTGTCCCCTCTTTCTCTTTCTCTCTTATATCTACAACAAAAGACCTTCCCTCTAACCAAGAAACCCCCAGTTCTGTTGTTTCGTTCCTGTATCCTTGCCTACACATAGTAACTTCTAGGCAGGCTGGGGGATATGGAGCACAGAGGGATTGGGTCTTCATGAAATCTTTCTTCTCCAAATATATGAACTTTAAAAACTATACATGTGAATTGTGGATGGCTAGTGAATGAGTGCCTTTATTTGGTAGGAACTGGATCTCTTCACAAAGCATGCTAGATACAGGGAAGGACAGGTGAGGAGCTAGCTGCAAGCCATGGTGGATTGCAATCCCAGCCATGGCCTGATGGCTGTCATTCACTCTGTGAGCTTTGATGGTCTTCTTAAGTGACATAAATAAATTGTGATACTTTAAATCTTTACATTTAATTCAGTTTTTAAGTTTATTTATTTATGAGTCTACAATGAATCTTTGTATTTTTCATAATTCTATTAATAAAAACATATAATACTTGTAGGAAGCTCAATATTTTTTACTTTTATATCATTTTAACTAAGATATTCTTTATTGTTCAAATATTCTAGCATGAGAATTTTGTGAATTATTTCATGGAACTGCTTAATTAACCCATCATTTTATAGAACTATGGAATTAATTAAGAGCAGCAAGATCTCTGTACAAATACCTGAAAAAAAACAAACTCTAAAACAGTAACTTTCTGTGGACTAAAACCAAGAAAGTGGGTTGGAATATGGAAACATTTCTTACCACTTCACTTGAAAGTCAGTGTAGGTTTGATTAAATTCCTTTCTGCTTGGTTAATTCCAGCCAGCTATTTTGCCTTTTTCTTCCCCTTATCCTTGACCCTCCATTCATGTACACACACATGGACAAACATACACAAGCAAACACATACACACATTTAAATATATGTAAATCAAGCATCAATGGTAATCACCAGAGAAATGTGTTCACAGCTATCACACTAGATACAGTTAGATAGGCCTTAGGAAAACAAGTCTCTCTTTCAGAATCATTATTATTGAGTAACATGTATGGAGACATTATACAAATTATTTTTGTAAATGTCTAGAACTTTGGTCAACAAGATTTATACTAAAATTCTAGAAAAATAATGCCTCTCAGATTGAGAATAAAGTGAAATCTAAGTCAAAATATTTTTTAAAGCAATAGAAGAAAATAAAATAGCCTACATGCACAGTAGATCTACTCTGTAAACCTTACCTGACTGCTCTATTTCATCACTAAATGTGATGCATACTCTTACATTTAGTTTGCCAGTCACACTTGTCTCAGCATTTCTGTGAAGATAAATTATAACTGCTGGTAATTAGCTAATAGGTAATATACTCATCCATCACTAAATTGTAGTTTTCTTCTACTCTGTTTATTGCATTGGGGCTTTCTTTTAATTTTTGATTTCTGAAACGAAGGAGGCAAATTTCGAATAGACATTAATTTTGGAATATCCAAGTAGCACAATGTCAAGAGGCTTTCAATGTTAAAAATTTTAATTTAGGAGTGAAGAGAGAGAAAAACTTGTGAAATGAAATTCACATAAATCCTAATGTGAACACTAGAAAGAGAGTATGTGCAAAAAACACTCTAGCTCTTTCAAAAAAAAAAAAAAACCCAAAAACCTAATGTGAAACTATAATCCAAAGTGAATTATAGCAACTAGACACATTTTGGATCACATTATTCTGATTTATCCATCTACTAGAAATAGACAACAGATTAATTAATTCATTTCTCTGAGTTTTGACTTCATTGCAACAGATACATTAAAAGAATATTTATTATATTTTATCATGTATGTGTATCTCTCTTTCTGTTTGTGTGTGTGTGGTGTATGTATATGTGTGTGCCCAAGGTGCACAGAAGAGGGAATTGGATCCTTTCAAACAGGAATCATGGGTTGTGATAAGACTCCTGACAGAGGCATTTGAAACTAACCTTCAGTCCTCTACAAGAGCAGTAATCTCTCTTAACTGCTGAGCCATTTCTCTGGCCATACCTCACCACAATTTTAAAAGTCAAGCAATGTAACAAACCACTTTGAGTAACTAAAAAAAAATTTTAAAGTAGTTATTAAAATATGTTAGAACAGTCATTGTGGAATGTATCAGTAGTTCCAGATAATTAGAATTGAGGAGCGAGAAGATCATTTGAGCCTAGAAGCTCAGGATTGGCCTGTTCAATATGGTGAAGCATTGTTTTGTAAATACTTTGTAGTCAACAATCAGAAGCACCCAGAGACTCAGATGTGGAAGTCTCTGAGAAAGGGTGGTGTTTCATGTCACTCTTCCAGAAAGAGTACACTGCTGCATGTGCAGCCACACATAGATACCTGTGATACTGAAAAATCAGACAATAGTGCTTCTATGTCAACAATCAAAAGTCCCTGCCCACGCAAATTCCCAGCCACACAGTGATTCCCATTGGACCCAATTCATAAAGCAATTTTCAATATAAACATTTGAAGAGGTCATAACCGTTGTCATATGTGAATTATGTGTCTGGTGTCGGTGTTGAAAACAATTTTAAAAAGATGATTTTTTTAGATCCTTCATTAGAAATATATGACTTAGTTACAGAAATATCTTAAGTATAGGAAACCAGACTGGTAAAAACTCTGGGTGACCATAGACTTAGGTAAGTACTCTGATATTGTTAGTTTATATCTATACTCTTCTTTTATTGGCTTCATGATTGATTGCTATGATACCAAATGTTCTATTCTTTCTTTTCTCCTTTTTATTGTCAAAGTTTCTATGAGAATAGTAATTTCATCTTTATTAATCACATCTTTTATCCCCATAATGAATCCCTGGCAAAACATGTTAAGAAAGAAAGGACTTATTTTAGCTCAAAATTTTAAAGGTTTCAGTGACTATGGAAGGAAGAGAATGTTTGAGAAGACATGTTCACATTGCACCACCCAAGAAATAAAGAGAGAAAGAGGGGTCTAGGGCAGCATACATCAAGTAAAGGATGTCTTTAGCGACTTACATTATCCAGCAAGGACCTACCACCTAAGTGTCCACAACATAAAAAATAACAGCACCATTATGTGGGGACCAAGCTTTCAGTATATGAACATTAGAGATACATTTTATGTCCAACCCACAGCACATTTCATACCTAAAACCCCTAAAAAAACCCTTAAAATGAAAAATATACTTAGTCTATCTCCAAGCCTTTCCATTATTTTATCAGTTTAATCATTATTCAAAAGTACATTTCATAGTATTCTCTGAAACCTAGGGCTAACTATTAGCTATGAACATCTATATAGTTTTAAAGTTATGTAGTCCCTAAATTCATTGGCACACGTCACATATTCCTATTGCAAAGGAGATGAATGGGATGTAGACATGAGGGAACAAGATCAAAATTCACAAAGATAAAAAAGGCTGCTTTCTAAGTCTGGATCTGATCCTGTCTGTAGTTTTTCTTAGCAGATATTACTGACATCTTTGCTTCTTGATGTCACCTTTACATCTTCAATCACCACTCCAAAATGTACTGGATGATGAGTGGATCCTTCCAGCGGATACTAGCTCGATGCTGTCTGCTGCTATGGTAAACACTATGACCAAAAGGGACTTGAGGAGGAAATGGTGTATTTCATCTTATACTTCAAGGTCATGGTTCGCTTTTAAGGAATATCAGGCAGGAATTCAAGGCAGAAATTGAACAAGAAACTATAATGGGAATTGCTCTTGCTGGCTAGTGCTCAGCCACCTTTGTTACTCAACCCAAGCCCACCTTGCTATGGACAGTGCCACCCACAATGGGTTGGGTGCATCCATATCAACAACAATGTCCTACAGACACACCAGTAAGCCCATTTAAGGAGTACACTCCTTCAACTGATGATCACGCTTAAAACTGTCAAATTAAAGCTAAAGCTAACTCGGGGATGTTATCGGAAATTAAAAAGCCTGTTAAGCTTTCTTCAGTTATCTGTGCAGAGGCATCTGTGCTCCTGTAACTCTTGCTTTAATATGCTTAAAGAACTATAATAACTTGTGTGACACCATGGTTTTCCACTAGTCCCAAAATGATCTGAGTCATTGGATTAGGACTCCATAACCGTCTGTGACTGTTTTGGTGGTTGTACCCAGGAATGTATTTCTGTAAGCAAAGAATCCTAAAGCTATTTTGTCAAATTTAACTTATTTAAATAAGTTAAAAATATTCACATCCTTGATCCTGTGATATGGGTCCAATCTGCTGAGTTCCAGGACTTTAGCCAAACTGTAAACTCCATAGTACTCATACCTAGTCACAGTTCCATATCTGGTACACTGGCTCAGTGTAGTGAGTCCAGAAGGTACTATCCTGTATATACCTTTAAAACCTAAAGACTTGACCCTGTTTTCCAGCCCAATGTGGTGACTCTTCCAAAACACAACCCACCCGTGCCATATCCAATCTTCAGGTCTAGCCTAGGTTACTTATTTGTATTCTGGCCCAACCTAGTAAGTCCAGGAAACTTTACTTACCTGCAAAATCTCTAACCGTCAGGCCTAGTCTCACTTGGCCAGCCTTCAGGTCGTGTGCTATACTAATCTGGTGTGTGGCCAAGAGCTCATCCCACCTGCACCATCCTCATACTTTGAGGCACAGCTCAGGTTGTAGACCTTGCTCCCAGTCCAAGAAGATCCAGCCATTGGTTCCCTTCTTGTGATATTTTTGCTTGCTACAGCATTGAAATCACCCTGTTTCTGTATTCCTAAGTCAACACTGAGTATTTGAAGAATTAACCTACCAATTTCTCATATGTGATCGTAAATCAAATTAACCAAGCTTGATCAACAAAACCAAACTACCACTGAACAGAGTCAGTGTAACATCTCACACCATGCATATAACCAATGAAAGAAATTCACATGCCCCCGTCTCCTGACAAAAACACAAACAATAGGGGAAAAGAGCCAATTTAATATGCCTCCCCCAAACTAGCTGGTTCTACAGAAATGTTTACCAATGAGAATTGTCTAGATGAACCTTAAGTACAGAACATAAATGAGTAATAATACATCTTAACAAAGAATTTAACGTGTTTGAAGGATACACGAGCAAACAGCTTAATGAAATAAAAGAGTGATTCCCCCTCAAACCCCCAAAAATTCATCTAAAAAAGTAACAAAGGAAATTCAGAATTAAAAAAATGCAATTCAGTAAAGAAGTAGGAATATTAAAGGGAACCCAGGATAACATGAACACTGAAATGGAAAAAAATTATTAACCCAATTACAAAACTCAGGAGAAAGACTTATAAGTAGAATAGGTCAAGTACCTACCCCTAGTGGTGTTGCAGGAGTGGCTGCTATGTCACAAGTGTGTCAGTAGGTGGCAGAGAGGAGAAAAGCTATGTCTTTCCTCAATGTTCTGACCAATGTTTCAGCATAGTCCTCTTATTTGGCAAATGGTCCTAAGGTTATAATATCTATATTACTTTCTTTTTAAATTAATGATTTGCGTTAGTTTGCTTTCTATGGATGTGATAAAACATTGACAAAAAGTTGGTTGGGGGCAAGAAGTTGATTTGGGTTACACATCCCAATCAGCAGGTGAGAGAGCTGGCCAAAGGGTCATGAGAGCAGGATTGCTGTCCCTGTCCCTTATCTGTGGCAGCACATGGTAGAGCAGTGCCTCCACCTCACCTGGGCAGTACAATAGAACTGGCCCTGGAAGTGGGGATTGCTGGTGAGTTGGTTCCCAAGGGTGTGAGTTCAGGGGAGCTGACCTTGGTCTGCTGTGCCACAGATGAAGGAGAGATGTCCTCCTTCCCTCCTTTGTCCCTCACCATCTATGGTAGGTAGAAGAGCTGGCCCCAGGGTCATGAGAGTGGGAGAATTGTCCCTGTCCCTCACGGTCTGCTTCACTCCAGAGACTGAGCCCTGTACCTAGCCTGGGCAGCACAGGAGTGCTGGCAGCCAGCCAGCTCCAAGGGCATGAGATCAGGAGAGCTGGCCCCGCCCCTTTTGCTGGTAGCTGCATTGGATGGGCCAGCTGAGTCAGAGCAGTGGGGTTTGCCCTGTGGTTTGGGTGCAAGATAGCTGGTGAGCTGATCAGCTCAGATACCTCTCAGGCCCAGATCCAGGGCTTTGAATTGGTCCATCCCAACATCCATCCCATTGATGAACTGCTGGAGTGTGCATGAAGAGGTTGGTCCTTTAGATTCAAGGTTATAGGCTTTCTATGACAGGGGCAGCAGTGGGGTGCGGTATCCAAGAGGAGTCCTGATGAGGATCCGGTGTTGATGGTGTAGCAGAAGCCAGAGGCCTCATGATGGACCAATGACTCATTGAAATGAACATTTGCAAGTGAAGGGGTATGGACAAAAGAGTGTACAGTGACACACTGTAGCTTCCACAATAAGATATTTTTCTCTGTTGGGAAGGAGGTTGCAAGAGTTGAGGGCAGATGCAAGGGACGAGGGAGACAATTAGGATCGGGGTGCATGTCGTGAGATTCACAGAGAACCAGTAAAAAGGTTTGTTTTGTTTCTTTTAAAGGGTGGATCAACTAGAAGATAGAATATCAGAACTTGAAGATAAAGTACAGGTATTGTACCACATACACAAAGAATACGCAAATTAAGAAAATAAAACTAAATATGTAGGAACTGTGGGACATCAACAAAAGACCAAACCTTTGACTTACAGGCATTGGAAAAGGATAAGACTCCAAGGACAACATAGAGCAGATATCAGAAGTTTTCACTGTCATCTGAAACCTCATGACCATGAATTTTGCTAAGAAAATGAAAATTGTACCACCATGGTGGTCTTGATTTCAAACCAGAATTGGCCACTTAATTCTGCCCTCAACATCCCAATTGTTTTCTAGAACATATCACCAAATGTGCTCATGGTTTTTTACTCAAACGTGTTCCAAATGCTTCATAGTGATCAGGCAGAGTCACAGCAGCAACCCCAATCCTAGCACCAGTTTCATTGTTAGCCAGGAGTTTTGTCACTGTGATAAAATGCCTAATGTATCCAGTCACATGAAGGACTTTCCCACACATTGAGAAGTTTTAGTCAACAGGGAAGGGACAACCTGGGGAAATGCATGGTGAAAATTTACAGCATGGTGCCAGGTACAAGAGAGGAAGAAAGAGGTGTAAGAAGAAGGATAAATCCTTGAAGGATCTGGTCCCAGTGCCTTACTTCCTCCCAAAGTGTTCAAAGTCGCCCAACACCACACAGCCAGCAGCAGCAGAAACTCTCAGTACATCAGCCTTTGGGACGGCCAGTAGAATAGCACTAATGCAATTTAAGGCAGCTCTGTGAAAAAAAACATTTCATAATTTCTAAAATCCCAATTTCTGATGTGTCTAGCACCAAATCCAAGTTGTTTAGGTGATTTTTTTCTATATCACTGATTTAGCAACCCATCCTGACAATCCTTTACCAATGATAAATGTTCAGTAGATTTTAAGAAACCATTGTTTATGCTAAGATTCAAAAATGGAAAAAAAAGAATAGGAAAAATCAGTTAAAATGTAAAATATAGAAAAGAATGGATATGTTTCAGTTAGTCCTCATTTTTAACAAATGGTCCTAATGTTATAACATCTGTATTACTTTCTTTTTAAATTAATGATTTGCATTAGTTTGTTCTCTATGGATATGGTAATATATTGACCAAAAGCTGGCTGGTGAGCAAGGGGTTGGTTTGGGTTACACATCCTAATCATAGGCTATCACTGAGGGAAGTCAAGGCAGGAATTCAAGCAGGGCAGGAGTCTGAAGCCAGGAACGTGAAGCAGATACCAAAGAATGCTGCTTACCCATTTGCTCTCCATGGCTCAAACAGCTTGCTTTCTTATATAACCCCAAAACAGTGCCCAACGGAAGTTCTGCACATGTGGACTGGACTTTTCCACATTAACCATCCATCAAGAAAATTCAGCAAAGACTGGCACACAGGCAAATCTTATGGAAGTATTTTCTCAGTTGAAGTTCTGGATTCTCAAATGATTCTAGCTCATGTCAAGTTGACAAAAAAAAAAAAAAAAAAAAAGCAAAGAGAAAACAACAAACCACACACCTACCTAGTACAGCACTTTAAACCTTTCCCCCAGAACTTACATTTATTTATTTATTTAATAAATGAAAGTGTGTGTGTGTTGTCATATTTGGTTCATAGTGCCTGTATGAAGGTTGAATGATACGTTCCTGGAATTGGTTCTATGCTTCTAAGATAAACATTCAGAGGATTAAACTTAGGTAGTCAGGTTTGTTGCCAAGAGCCTTTCTCAACTGATCTTTGGTCACCAAAATTCATGCAGGCATTTCTTAATATTTACATGCAATCACTTGCAGACACTTTAAAAGATATACTATATTTGACATTTTAATAGTACATTTAATATTTTATGTATTTAGTGTTGTTGGATGATGAACATATTTAAAGAGTAAATATGAATAATAACCAGTGAGTAATATCATCATTCATCTTTAAATATTCATATTTAATTTAAGCTAATATAGTTTCTAAGAAACCTGAGAAAAAACAAAATAATCAGTATAAATTGAAATCTAGGTAAATGACAAGTCAACAAACGCAAAACTCTAGGGGAGAACAAATTTAATCAACCATGACAGGTGAGCCTGAGTGTGGTTGGAGAAGCTGTGTAGAAACACACCTTTGTCAGTTTGTTTATGAGCCCATGAGGCACTGTTGCTGAGCTGAAGTAAGAAATCAGTATACTCACTGGATGCTGTATCCAACCGGAATCCTGGGAGATGCCGTTAAGTTAGGGAAAGCATTGGTTCACATGGAACAAAATATCATTGCACTTGGCTGAAATTTATTTAAAGTTATCTTTGCCACTGAAACAATCCCTCACTGTTTGTCCCAATAAGCATCTGGCTGCTCCATTGCTAATTTCCCCAGTCAGTGAAAACGAT
>CAJQZJ010037369.1:320977-382482 GCA_907164525.1 Lophiomys imhausi | reverse complement strand
GTGACTTGAAGGGACAGCATACTCATGATCTGAGCTGAATGATCTGTGGCTTTGGACCTGACAACATTTCTACCTGGTGATGAAATTTGGACATGCTCTACTTTTTGAACCAGTGGCCATGATAACATAGCACTGATCCTAAGGGACAGATTAGCTGTTACATCCAGGTCAGTTGCTAATCTCTATGGTGACAGAGTAAAGTGAAAAGTGCTGGTCCTCAAAAGATGCTTGAAGAGAAAGCCTTTGTTTTTTGTTTTTGTTTTTTTTTTTTTTTTCAAGTTCTGAGGACCTCCAATTATCAGTTTAACATACCTGAGATGTCATTGTCTTCTGCGGATATTTGTATTCACACTGAATATTTTGCTTTACAAAGAAAAAGGGACAGATTTTTTACCATATTCTGAATTCCTTTTCTCTGTCCTCCACCTGACATTGGATGCCATTCAAAACTTCTCCAAAGGTACCATCATTGTGTCCACATGCAGGACATACAGCCTTCAAATGTAGTGGATTAGCAGCATTATTCTTCTCTCTGTAAAACAGAGAGATGAAGTATAAGTCCAGCTTTGTAAAAACCAAAAAGTGAGAAGACACTGCTCACCTGGTTAGTGTGAAGTTATGGACACTGTTTCTTTTATTTATTTAGTTTTCACTAAGATAAAGAAAGATGCAATCTGAGTCAATTCTCTTAAAGATAAAATGTATTAAAATTAAATTTAATATTAGAACCAGAGAAAAAGTTGAAACTCAAATGTTATAAAGTAAAATTTAAAACAGTCATCTAAGATTACAATATATGTATAAAAATGCTGGTTTGATACAGAAAGACTCACATGATCTAAGTTCTATCTGGCCCTGTTAAATGCTGGCTGTGTGAATGATTGTGCATGTTTTAAATATCAAAACCCAACCACCATATCTGTGAAATTCAGATATTAAAAACATGAAGTGACACATTCATATAATGCTTAAATGTTGAGTCTTTGCAAACCGTGTTGCTGTCTTTATGCATTCTGATACTTATTTTTCTTCCTTACCTTGACTCTGACTAACACTACTTGTGAGTGGTACACTGACACATGATTATTTTGCTCAGGATCTCAATTTTCTTGCAAGTCTCCATCAGAGGCTTCACATGCTTAGCATAAAGTAGGTTATCATAGATATATTGTTTTATGAGAAAAACTCAAAGCAAGGTGGGTTGGTTTTGTCCATTTAAGAACCAATTGTTACATATATTTGCTAGGTCCATATTATAGTTATTCTTCTATGTGATTGTGAACTCACCTTTGATGAGCCCCATTTTGATTATCAGAGGCAAGCTTAGGGGCTTTAGTTTGCCACCAATGATGATACTGTAAGGAAAGGAATACATAGTAGGACAGGGGTTCTGGTAACTTAGAGTTCCAGTGGACTGACTTCCAGAGGTCCAGAGTTACTAGCTTTTTGGAGGTAGAGTCCATGTTTTCATGTCTCTGTGTCAATACCTTATCACCACTATCTTATCCTGCAGGTAAGGGTCAAGGCCACTTCTTATCAAGCAAACACATAGCCACAGCCCAGATTCAGGGGTACAGATCAATCTGATTATGAAGGTGGCTGCAGTCTTTTCTGACTTTGATTGGTCTTTTTTTTTCTTTCAGAAAGAAGAAAATCTAGAGCATAAAGTATATTTAATATTCACAATCATTTTTCAAATGTATATATGTGAAAACCTAAATTAAAATAAAATCCTGTTGCCATCTGTTTATGTAGATATTGGCAAATTTCTTTCCATGAAGTTTCATCATAAATTCAAATGTTAAGTGATTTAAAATAAGAGTATAATTAAAATTAGAAATAATCATCCTGATAAGAAGCTGTTTACCCTTTATTAAAATAATTTTTCATGAATATTAATTTATTTGGTGGCATAAAAAATCAGAAATAAATAATGTAAGCCTGTGGTATATATGTTAGAAATAGATAATATATAAAGCTTCTATAATGTAAGGGGAGTTTGTTTCCTCCTTGGAAATGAAGAGTACATTATATGTATTAAAATTAATTGACAACCATACCTGAGTAGATGTATTTTGCATTAATTAATATAGTAGAGAGAGTACATTGGAAAGATGGAAAGATATTCACTAGGTGACTACAGAATCATGATGCAAAGAAAGTATTATTCCATGACCTATTATCACTGCTCTATGAATTTTGCATTACCAATTGACATTAATCATATAAACTAACTGAATATATTAACCAATTCTCTTTTTCCACATTAATAGAAGTCAGTTATAGGAGCTAAAATATAATTTACTTCCCACTAACCACTAGGTTCATATATTGAAGATCTAAATCACAAGACCTCAGGCAAAAATGATTACGTAAAGTAAATCCATTAGATTAGACCTTAATTAAATTTGATAATATTATAATAAGATTATTTTTGGATACAAAGAAAATGACCATAGATTTATATTTAGAAAAAAAATCATATACTTAATGACATGCTGGGGTGGGAGTGGTCATCATCCTCCAAAGAAGTGAAATCTTAGCCAAAACAAACCTGTACTCATCTTGACTTTAGACTTCTAGTCTTCAGGAGGTTGAAAAAAAGTAGACACCTATCATTTATGGTCTGTTATACTTTGTTGTAGCAACTCTAGTAAGTGAACAGTTAGTTTTCTAAATGAAATTCTCTTATCTAGAACACGTTCAGCTTTGACTTAAAGTTGGAGAGACAATGCAGAGAGGATACCCGCTCATGATGCCCACATGCATAGCCTGCTCTGCTATCAACACTCTCTGTCAGAGATGTACATTTCGCATAATTGTTAAACTCCTACTGACACATCGTCACTCAGAGTCTGTAGTTCACACTGTGTTAACCTCAGGTATTGTACTGTCTCTGGGTTCTGACTGCTGGATAATGTCATCTATTTCTCACTTCAGGGTCATATAAAGTCATTTCAGTGTTTTCCAAATCCTGTGTTCAACCCACTCACTCTTCCCTCCCATAAATACTAGGAATGAGCATTCATTCTATTATCTTCATAGTTCTGACATTTTCATGATTATATGAATTTAAAATATAAAACACATACAGTCATGTGTGTATATATATATATATATATATATTAAACATTCATGCTAAGCATTGGTGCTTCTTCTATGATTTATGCACATAACCACTTTGTTTTAATACTCTGAATACATTACATGTTCTTTATGGATCACCTCCTGAAAGATAGCTTGACTGCTTTTAAGTTTGGCAATTATGAAGAACTCGGCTGTAACACCTATTTATAAATTTGGTGTATGGATAAGTTTTCAGCATGGATGAATATTGAGAAGTGTATGATCTGAACCCACAGGAATTGGGGTCCCAAACAGCAAGGTGTCATTTGGGAGGACCAGGAATGAGAAATAAAGAAGACCAAAGCAATAGCTGGGACTAGGAAGTCCTGCATAAGCTGATGACTAGAGCCAAGCAAGTTTGTTCTGGGTCCTTGTCCAGAAGTGGACTTGGCAAGGCCTATTTGGGCTGGTCCTGAAGGAGTCAAGTTGTGGTTCCTGGGGGCAGTGACTCTTCCCCTCGGCTGTGGTTATCAGTACTGAGGAGGCTGTGTCTTGAGCTATGTCTATGACATGTTCTCTATTCCAGCATTGCCAGACTTACCTCTCTGCTGACACTGGTTGTTTTCCTCATTTAAATAGTATATATGAGGCAGTTGAATAGCATATACCTGGCATTTGCCCCTTCTTTCTGACACTTGAGATCAAGCAATCACTGTTCCCTGTAACAGTAAATTTTTATTTATCACACATATATTTATTAATACTTAACAATTACCTAACAATTGTCTATAAAATTCCTAAATCCTAAACCCAGAACCTAACTCAAAAACCTAACACATAAAACTTCTTAGTGTCTGTAATACAAACATTTAACATTAACCTAAGGTTTCTCAAAATTATTTTTCTCTGAGCATGGGTCCTGATGGATGGCTGGTCTTCATAAAATTTTTCAGTTTTAAAGTTTCTTTTCTTTTCTTAAACTATAAAGTATTTTATTTTTTAAATTTATATTTATTTATTTATTGCTTCAGGTTGCATCTCCATCATAATGTCCTCTTTCCACTCCTCCCAGTCCCGCCCTCCTACCCGCTACCCCCTAACCCTTCCATCCCACTCCTCTGGAGTAGAGTGTTCCTACATAACAGTCCTCTGCCCAGTTCAGCAGTCATATGAGAGCCAAGAGCCTCCTCATACATTGGGGGCCTACAAGGCAGCACCAGTAGAGCAAAGTATCTCATTGACAGGATGAAAAAGTCTATATTCCTGTTCCCTTTGGTGTGTTGGTTGTTATAGTTATCCTATACTATATGGCTAAAATCCGACTATAAGTGAATAGATGCCATGGGCATCCTTCTGAGTCTGGGTTAGTTCACTCAGGATGAGCTTCTCTAGTTCCATCCATTTGGCTGCAAATTGCATGATTTCATTGTTTCTGATAGCTGAGTAGTATTCCATTGTGTAGATGTACCATGGTTTTTTAATCCATTCTTCGGTTGAGGGACATCTGGGTTGTTTCCAGTTTCTAGCTATTACAAATAAGGCTGCTATGAACATAGATGAAGAAACTTCCTTGTGATTCGGTAAGGAGTCATTTGGATGTATACCCAGAAGTGGTATGGCTGGATCCCGAGGCAGAGCTATTCCAAGTTTTCTAAGATATCTCCATAGTGGTTGCACAAGCCTGCACTCTACCAGCAATGGAGGAGTGTTCCCATTTCTCCACACTCTCACCAGCGTGTACTGTCTTATGAGCTTTTAATCTTTTCCATTCTGACAGGTGTGAGACGGAATCTTAGAGTCCTCTTGAGTTGCACTTCTCTGATGATTAAGGATGCTGAGCATTTCTTCAAGTGTCTCTCAGCCATTAGGAATTCCTCCTTTGTGAATTCTCTTTTAGCTCTTTTCCCCATTTTTTTGATTGGATTATTTGGTTTCTTGGCATTTAATTTCTTGAGTTCTTTGTAAATTTTGGATATTAGCCATCTGTCAGATGTGGGGTTGGTGAAGACTTTTTTCCCAATCTGTAGGCAGCTGTTTTGTTTGAATGACAGTGTCTTTTGCCTTACAGAGCTTTTCAGTTTCATGAGGTCCCATTTATTGATTGTTGGTCTTAGGTCCTGAGCTGTTGGTGTTCTGTTCAGCAAGTTGTCACCTGTACCAATGATTTCAAGTATTTCTCCCACTTTCTCTTCTAGTAGATTTAGTGTGACCGCCTTATGTTAAGGTCTCTGACCCATTTGGACTTAAGTTTTGTACAAGATGATAAGTATGGATCTAATTTCGTTCTTTTACAAGTGGACATCCAGTTGGACCAGCACTATTTGTTGAAGATGCTGTCCTTTTTCCATTGTGCAGTTTTGACTTCTTTGTCAAAAATTAGGTGACCATAGGTGTGTGGGTTCATTTCTGGGTCTTCCATTTGATTCCATTGATTCACTGGTCTGTTTGTATACCAGTACCATGATGTTTTTATTACTATTGCTCTGTAGTACAGCTTGAAATCTGGGATGGTGATACCCCCAGATGTTTTTTTATTGTACAGGATTGATTTAGCTATTCTGATTTTTTTGTTGTTCCATATGAAATTGAGAATTGCTTTTTCGAGGTCTATAAAGAATTGTGTTGGTATTTTGATAGGAATTGCATTGAATCTGTATATTGCTTTTGATAGGATGGCCATTTTTATTATGTTGATCCTACCTATCCATGAGCATGGGAGATCTTTCCATCTTCTGATGGCCTCTTCAATTTCTTTCTTCAAGGACTTGAAGTTCTTGTCATACAAGTCTTCCACTTGTTTGGTTAGAGTTACCCCCAGGTATTTTATATTGTTTGTGACTATTGTGAAGGGAGTTGTTTCCCTGATTTCTTTCTCAGCCCATTTATTTCTTAAATAGTTTCTTAAAGTCTCTGAATTTCCTTAGGTGCCTTTGTGGTCTTAAGACCAATTAACATATTAAAGTTTCTCAGGCGGCTCACCTATTCAGATGCTTAAGGCCTACAAAGGCTGGAAGTCCTGGAGCTCCATGTCTAAGCACTCCTGAATCTCAGGGAGAATCCATCTGTTTCCTCTCCAGACCCCAAAAGGGGTCAGTATCAGAGGGTGAAACTGCCCGAGGAGATTATGATGCATATTTTTCCACCTGTCGAAGAAAATGTTATTGAATGAGTCAGAAACAGGAGAGAGAGCTTGCCCAGTGTCTATGTGAATCCCTCCTTATATATCTTCACCTGTGGGCAGAGGCTGTTGTGTACTTTTAAAGTTAGGTTCCTGGCCTTAGTCTTTTCAAAAAAGCTTTTTGCAGAGGGGTGTGAATTCACAGGAGGTCCACAGATGTGGGCACATGCCTCAGAGTATTTCATTGAGATGCTTTTCACAGAGAGCTGTGAAATGACAGCAGACCTCTAGAGGGCGGGCACCCCATGGGGCATGTCCTCCCACTAGCCCTAATATCAAAGAGGTTCTGGTCCTTGGAGAGTTCCCAAGGACATGTCACTTCGGATGCAAGTATTTTATCTTAAAAGTCCAGCCTTATTCTAAGTTCTCTATGCTGTATATATTAACACTAAACCTACCTCAGTCCCCCCACCCCCTTCCCCGGAACTTTGAAGAGAACTTTTCCTGGGTGTCATGTCAAGGTGTTAATGACAAGAACTACAACTAAATAGGAGGCAAATCTCTGGGCATCTAGAATAGATTAGTTATATGGGAAGATCCACCTTAGCTCTGGGCAGCATTATTCCATGGCTTTAGTCCTAGACTGTACACACAGGAAAGTGTGAGCTGAATACTAGCGTTTCTCACTCTCTGTTTCCAGACAAGATTTGATGCAATGTAACTAGTCATTTGGTTGTATCTTTTTTTTTTTAAATACTTTATTTTTTTTTCTTCAAGTTACATCTCAGTAACAAACCCCTCCCTATTCCCCCTTCCTATCCCGCCCTTCCACCCTCTTCCCTCCAGAGGTTTCCCCTTTCAGTCCAACAGCTGGTTCCTTCTCTTATAACAGTAAGTATTATACAAAACAATAGATATAAATATGCCACATTTATGAGAGTAAATTGGCCCAGTATACCTTCCCAATGTTCAGTTTATACCTATTTGGCCCCTGACTTTAACATTCTACTATCTACCCAACTCCATGAGTTTAAAGGTCTATATGTGACTCAACATTCTTACTATCTTGCAACACACTTTTAAGAGTATCTTACCTGGCAGGGGAGATACCATGATCACGAAGGTTGTATTGTATCTTATACTACTTACTTGTATCCAGGCCCGTAGTGTAGGAGACAGATGGGGGGGCGCAAATAGTCAAGGAACAACTGGTAAGGTTTCAGAGAGAAATAACAGCTCTACCAGTAACCATAGTAAAGGACATTTGTGTTATATTCTTGCAAATGAGTTGGCTGTTGTTTATCTTAGTCTTGAGACTGAGTGAGGTTGAATAAAGGCAAGGGGTGATTTGTTTGGTAGAATAAATTTCAATACAGGATACCATTCAGATTGTCATGAGCACTACTTATTTGTATTCAGGTCCATGGTGTAAGAGACAGAGGCATAGACAGACAGACAGACAGATAGACAGAGGCAGACAGAGAGAAGAAACAGAGAGAAAGATACAGAGACAGAGAAAAACACACAGAGAAATATATACAGAGAGAGAGACAAAAGAAAGAGAAATAAAAAAGTAGAAAAGAACAATATTAAGAATGTGCTTGCTGTTTGTCACAGAAAAGAACTTGAGCAAGTAGTAAAGTTGTAAAAGTACACTTTGAAAAACAGGCTTTACTCTGATGATTAAGGATGTTGAACATTTCTTCAAGTATCTCTTGGCCATTAGAGATTCCTTTTTTGTGAATTCTCAGTTTAGATTTGTTCCCCATTATTTGAATGGATTGTTTGGTTTCTTGGTGTTTAATTTCTTGAGTTCTTCATACATTTTGGATATTAGCCCTCTGTAGAACCTAGGGTTAGTAAAGATCTTTTCCTAATCTGTAGGTGCCAAAGGATTTTTTTAAGGAAAGAGGAAGGAAAGAGTGAATTCTGAGTAGCCAACTTGCTGGAGCCCCCCCCCCACCGAATGTAAGATGACTCTGAGATTCCATCTCACACCTGTCAGAATGGTAAGAAAGGAATAAATAACTTGAGGGAGTATAGTATGAATAAGCATAAGAGATTTTGTACAGCTTCCTTCTCTGGCATGAAACAGAATGGACCACTAACTTCATCCTGGGAGAGAAAGACAGGGATAAAATCTAATGTGTCACCCCCTTTGGCGGCCTTCTTCAGCCACTGCTTGTCTCTCATTTGTCTAGCACATTTTGTTCTCAGGAAACTAAGGTTCTCCTTAGTTTCATTTTAGAAACAAAATACCTAAAGAGCAGTCTGGAAGAATATGATGGTGTGAGGCACCCAGAATCTCTGGAAGCAAATAATTAATGTGTTTGTTTTCTAGTGAGAACCAACAATGATTACTGTTATCATGATGCAACCTCCCAGTAGGAGTACTGAAGTATTGCTTAAATGAATTTAACCTGAAAATTTTGAACAACTTCAGAAGTATGGACCATCATCAGTAAACAGCACTCACCTAAACTGACATTTCCTTAAAAACTTACAGTGGGCTCTAACATGCAAGAAAGTTGGAAACGGCTAATCTAAGTTGGTTTTTAAGTCACAATAACATAGAGTATTGCTATGAGCATTCTAGGGTTTACGTATGTAATATCATATAGCCTAAATTAAAATTTACTTTGATTATAAAACAAATTTTTATAATTAAAATTTTTATTTTTTAACTAAAAATGAAAATAGGACACATTTAATAATCAAATTGTTCTGTTTCTTCAATGGCAAAAAAAAACAAACCAAAAACCGTAGGATATTTCATTGACATAAAGAGCAATTGTGAAATTCAAAATTTATTTGCTCAGATCTGAGTGATTCTAAAATGACACCCCATTTACAAATTAAGGCTCAGAGAACTTTAACAAAGATGAGGCAGAAAAAAATATATGAGCCATTACATGAGGAGAAGGAATCTGAAATGCAGATTTGTGGAGTTAACATGGGCATTGCACAGATCCACTCCCAGCAGAAGCTGCCTGCATAGGACCTGCACAAGCAAAAGTCAAGAGTGGGTATTAGATGTTCCAATTGAGAGCTGATGGCCCCCCATGAAAATCGCTATGCTTTAGGCTGTGGCCTCTAGTAAGCTTCTCATACCCCAGTGGGTAGCCACACATTCGTGAGTACACAAGCAGCATTAATTAGACTCAGTAGGCTATTAATAAGAATGATGAAAAAAGAAGAGAATTTGTGTGTGTGGAAATTTGGATTGGGGCACTCAGTGGCTGTATATAATCAGTTTATATCATATAAATGTAAATGTAAAT
The DNA here is from genome assembly GCA_907164525.1 of Lophiomys imhausi. Taxonomy (NCBI): domain Eukaryota; kingdom Metazoa; phylum Chordata; class Mammalia; order Rodentia; family Muridae; genus Lophiomys; species Lophiomys imhausi. Next base: position 373,017 of record CAJQZJ010037369.1, on the reverse strand, counting down.
TTCAAAGAATGAGAATAGTATATAAAATATAATAATTCACTAACAAGGAGAAAAGAAACATAGCTTTGAGCGGCCTTTTAAAACAACAGTACACATTTCAGAAGACCATTTCCTGACTAGTAAAACATGTGCAGTCATAGAATGGTACACAGACCCAGAGATATGATTAGAAGCAAGTTCAACGAATATGAACTTGTGAGCCAGTACGCATAAAGACTTACCCTACTGGAAAGCAGAGGACATTTAATAGGCCTAAGAGTGAGTTCTGAGGCAAGTTATTCAAATTATAATTAAAATATGTTAAAGTGGTGTGTGAACTGGGAAAATGGTTCAGTAGATAAAGGCACTTGCAGTCAATCCTGAGGACCTGTGTTGGAACTCACATGGTGGAAGGGGAGAACTGACTTAAACAAGTTCTCTGATCTCCATAATTGTGTTGACAGGTGTATGCACACACGTGTATACACACACACACACACACACACACACACACACAAAAAGATGTTAAAATAAATGTCTTTGTGCCCCATAATTATGTATTCATTTAATCTTTTCTACTCCTCAACTGCTCCAGTAATAAGCTATAAATGAAAATGGCTGTTGAGAGATTTAATTGTAGTGGGATGTATGATGAATGTAATGGAGTACCTTGTACAGAGAGACTGTGTATATACCTACCCAATATCACATGGTAAAATCCAGTGTATTTATATTTAAATGATACATAGAAACCTGGAAAATGCAGGTGCCACCATGTGATACCTCAGTGTTTGTTCCCATTGTGTAATGTTTCAATAAAGGTAAACCCATCTCTCCAACATTAATCATGCCTCATGGTTGAAACATTTTAAATCTTTCTCCCTTAGTTAATTGTTATGAAGATTCGGCCTTCCGGAACTTCATGCTCTGGTCTGATTGTAACTTAGAAGGTGTTTCTCACCTCTCCATTCCTCCCTCTCTTGCCACAGTGTCTATAAATCAGTGCTGAATGCATCAACCTTTTGCAGATTTTGTGAGTGAGACTGCACAGCATGCCTTTTTTCTGTGTTTGGCTTTTGAAACGCCATTCATCATGTTCACATGAAATGCCTGTCAGTGGCAGAACGTAAATCCATACTCAGTGTTAATTCAGAAACATGTTAAATGGAAAAGTCTTCAATTACAGTACTGAATGCACCATGCTTCTGAGCACCAGAGGGAGAAATGTTTTGTGTTCCTTAGTTTCAAACAGCATGCATGTTTCCCATGCTTTCCTCCTACACTGATTTTTTCACTTATATTATTTAAAGAAAGGTCTAGTTTGGAGCTTCCTCTCATTTGCACAAGACACTCCTTGTTTATGCGAAATTTTCTTTCATATAATTTTCATCAAGACTTACTTTAAAAACTATCCCCCTAAGTAAATATGTTTTACTAAAAGAGGACTTTTCTTCAACTAATGGATGCACTAGGATAAAAATGTGATTTAACAGCAATTTACTTTTGCTTCCCAACTATTCATCCTGATGAACAAGGCTTTCTTAGCATTTGGAAGCTTAATGTCTCTTTGTCGGTTTCTCTCTGCCTAATGGAGAAAAATGCTAAGGTTTATGCCTAACAAAACATAGGATTATTTTCCAGAACTAATTAATCTAGATAAGACCAAAGTACATTTAAGATAAATATTTCCCTCTCCCAAATATTTTATATGATAAAATTGTAGATTTTTTTTTGTTTGTTTTAAGAGGACAACAAAATTCTAAGCCTGATTCATAGGAAGATTTAATGATTGTTGAAAATAGCTCTGGTTTGCAAACTAAGTCTGTTAAGGATGGGGTAATTAAATCTGAAGCTGAGGGCATAACATATCCACCTCAGGGAAGGAGTTTGCAATTCATCTCACTAAAAAGTAGTCAGCAAAAACTCAATGTGCCACAAGGGCAAGATTTGTTTGTAGCATTGACATGAATGACTGATGCTGTTCAAATTACCCTGTGTGTGTGTAATACATGTAACTGTGCCATACGTGTTATAAATAGATGCGAGTATTGAGTTTTCAAGTACATGTTTCTTAAAATGTATTTGAAAACAAGGATTAGCTTATATTAAAAACCAGTCACACAGCCCAGAAATTTCAAGAAATGATATTAGCAAAGCGGGAACATTGAAAATATATGACTACTCTGAGAATAGGCGAACCAAGGAAGCCTATGTGGAAAGCTACTTAACAGACACCTTTCTTCACCAGCTGTGCAAATGGTGCTAAATACTGAAGGAAACACCAGCGACAGAGAGTCACAGATTTTCTCTAGTTTTCCTGATAACAAAGGAAAAATAACGCTGTTACTCAGTACTCTCATAATGTCTTCTTAAAGAAAATGCTTTCTCCCAGAGGAGAACTGCCTCACATGGAGCAGGGGTTCTGCTGAAAACAGAATAAGCATGTTGGATGTATGTTTTGTTCTCGTGTACGAACTTGCTGCTTAGGCTATAATGTGAATCCATACAAGGCAATGAAGGAAAATGTACCTGAAATGGACACTAGGAAAATCTCAGTGCTTCTTAGCCACTTTATACTTGAAACTTACCTTCCAATGAGGAAAGCAATGAAAAAGAAAATATGCTTCTTCCTTTTTCTTTCTTTCTTTCTTTCTTTCTTTCTTTCTTTCTTTCTTTCTTTCTTTCTTTCTTTCTTCCTTCCTTCCTTCCTTCCTTCCTTCCTTCCTTCCTTCCTTCTTTCTTTCTTTCTTTCTAATTTAAATTTATTTATTTATTGCTTCAGGTTATACCTCCATCATAGTGTCCTCTTTCCACCCCTCCCAGTCCCTCCCTCCCACCCTCTACCCCCTATCCCTTCCATCCCACGCCTCTGGAGTGGAGTGTCCCTATATATCAGTCCCCCGCCCCAGTTCAGAAGTAATATGAGGGCCAAGAGCCTCCTCATACACTGGGGACCTACAAAGTAGCACCACTAGGGCAAAGTGTCTCATTGACAGGGAGAAAAAAAAAGTCTATGTCCATGTTCCCTTTGGTGCGTTGGTTGTAGTATAGATATCATGTACTATATAGCTAAAATCTGAATATATGTGAATAGATGCCATGTGCATCCTTCTGAGTCTGGGTTAGCTCACTCAGAATGAGCTTCTCTAGTTCCATCCATGTGGCTGCAAATTGCATAATTTTATTGTTTCTGATAGCTGAGTAGTATTCCATTGTGTATATATACCACAGTTTTTTTTTTTAATCCATTCTTTGGTTGAGGGACATCTGGGTTGTTTCCAGTTTCTAGCTATTACAATAAGGCTTCTATGAACATAGATGAGGGAACTTCCTTGTGATTCGGTGAGGAGTCGTTTGGATGCATACCCAGAAGTGGTATGGCTGGGTCCTGAGGCAGAGCTTTTCCAAGTTTTCTAAGATATCGCCAGACAGACTTCCATAGTGGTTGCACAAGCCTGCACTCCCACCAGCGATGGAAGAGGGTTCCTCTTTCTCCACACCCTTGCCAACATATGCTGTCATTTGAGCTTTTGATCTTAGCCATTCTGACAGGTGTGAGGTGGAATCTTAGAGTCGTCTTGAGTTGCATTTCTCTGATGGTTAAGGATGCTGAGCATTTCTTCAAGTGTCTTTCAGCCTTTAGGAATTTTGAGCTCTTTGTAAATTTTGGATATTAGCCCTCTGTCAGATGTGGGGTTGGTGAAGATTTTTTCCTAGTCTGTAGGCAACCGTTTTGTTCAGATGACAGTGTCTTTTGCCTTACAGAAGCTTTTCAGTGTCATGAGGTCCCATTTATTGATTGTTGGTCTTAGATCCTGTGCTGTTGGTGTTCTATTCAGGAAGTTGTCACCTGTACCGATGAGTTTGAGGGTTTTCCCCACTTTCCGTTCTAATAGATTTAGTGTGTCAGGCCTTATGTTAAGTGCCACACCCGCCTCGCCAGCAGTGCAGGCTACGACCGCTGTGTGACAAACATGCGTGTTGTACGGCTGGGGGGTTCTTCTGGGCTTTTCCAGGCCCTGAAGAATGACCCATTAGCCAAAAGGGGTGCTGGACGGAAGCCTGGATATTTGTGGGGGCGAATCATCAGGTCTCCTGGGGAGCTGGAAAGGTTGGGGATGTTCGGAGGGCTTGGTTTCACTTTTAGATGCTTACTTTATCTCATAGCTTATACAAGATTTCCAAGAAGTGCAGTACTTGAAAAAGGAACTTAAAATATGCTGTCTACCCCTGAACAGATGGCAACAGCCCCACAAAAAGAAAGACTAGATGTTTCAGGAAACCCAAACATTATACTAACTATGAATAATTCAGATGCAGATAATAGTCCTTTACAGCAGTTTGTACAAATAATACAGAACAATTCTAATATGCTAGTACATGAAGCTCTTAATCTTCTACAGGAAAAAGAGTTAGGATCTCAGCCAAGATACAAAAGAAAACGGAGAACATTAACAAATAAATTCTATGTACCTGGTGTTCCTATGAAAATGATAGATGATGGTAAAAGAATAGCTTAGGTTTCATGAAAAGACTTAGGAGATCACGTCCTCCCTGGTAGACATTGAATAAAGCTAAAACATTAGGAGATATTGTTAAAGCTATCAAAAAACATTCCAATACTTGCTAGTGTAATAGGGAAAGCAAATAAGCGTTCATGGTTATGAAAAACAATTGAGGAAGTAAAAAGAGATTTAGAAAAAAGACATTGAAATACTGGTCTGTTTCAGAATAAAACACAATGGTTAGAAACTGTCCGGTTCGTTGACCACAGTCAATCGGGCCACCAAGAAGCTCAATGTTCCTTCCAAGATCAACAGGTATTTCTTAGCAACATATGTTTATACTTTTGGCTATGTAACTATGATCACACTTCCTGATTTTACTGTATAAATTCTGCTTTGAAAAAAGTAAAACTTTGCAGCAACACTGAAACTTCTCTTGAGTTGTGTTGTCTGTCACCCCGAATCCGCTCCCCACCTGAAAACTTCTTGAAACCTGGTTCCGTTGCTGAGACCACTACACCGTGGTCAGCAGCAGTTAAGGTCTTTGATCCACTTGGACTTAAGTTTTGTACAAGGTGATAAGTATGGGTCTAATTTCATTCTTTTACATGTGGACATCCAGTTGGACCAGCACCATTTGTTGAAGATGCTGTCCTTTTTCCATTGTGCGGTTTTGGCTTCTTTGTCAAAAATTAGGTGACCTTAGGTGTGTGGTTCATTTCTGGGTCTTCAATTCGATTCCATTGATCCACTGGTCTATTTCTATACCAGTACCATGGTGTTTTTATTACTATTGCTCTGTAGTACAGCTTGAAATCTGAGATGGTGATACCCTCAGATTTTTTTTTCTTTTCTTTTTTTTTTATTGTACAGGATTGATTTCGCTGCTCTGGGTTTTTTATTCCATATGATATTAAGAATAGCTTTTTCCAGGTCTGAAAAGAATTGTGTGAACAAGCATCCTTGACTTTCTAGTGAGAATGGTAAGAAATTGTGCAGAAATAATTATTTAATGTAAAATATTGTCCAAAATATTTACTTCAATTATTTTTTTTGCTATTTATCTGCAACATGATATTTATTTTTTTCCGTAAAGGAAACTGACTTCAACTAACCATGATTTTGTTTCTATTTGGTAATAGTGGATGATTAATGTCTTATTCAAAGTCAGCTCAACTCAACTCTATACCAAATTATGCCATATTTGAACAGAATAAGTTGGGTGAGCATTTATTATCACTGTTTGTCCTAGTGAATGGTTTTTACTAAAATAACATTGTTCTGCTGATGGCTTGGCTTCATGTATGTCTGAAAGTACTAATTATCGTACACACACACATACACACACACACTCATACATATACACATATGTATATATGAAGAGATCGTGAGGTTGAGAGAGAGTTGGGGAGGCATGGGAAGAGTAAGAGGGTGGGGTGGCAACATGCAAATAGTGTACTTATATGTGAAGTTATTAAAATTCTTTTCTAAAAACTCCATTGATAATTAAATCAATTCAGCAAACAGCATTGCTGGAAGTAAAATTCTTTTTTTTTTTTTTTTGGAAGTAAAATTCTTGATTTCAAACTATACTACAGATCCATAGGAAAAAAATTTGTGCAAAACCTCCACAGAAAACAGACATATAAATTAATGGAGTTGAATAGAGGATATATAATCCCATATATATATAATCCCATAAAATTTTAGAACATAAATTGTGACACACTGAAATAAAAACAGTGTCTTTCCAAAAATGCTACTGCACCACTAGACACATATATCAAAGAATGAAATTAAATCCTTATCTAACCTGGTGCAAGAATTAACTGAGTGGATCAAACACCATAAACTGAAACCTGAAACTTTGAAATGGTTAGAGGAAAAGATAGACTAGAACATACAGTCAAAGTCAAGGTCTTTTTATATTTTTAAGTTTTATGTTTATTATTTACATTGAAGGGAATACAAATTATTAAGAGACCCCCTAAGTCGGCAGTAGAGCCAGGCCAGCTGCCAGGTCCCAGGAACTTAGCTGACCATAAAAAGGGTGGAACCAAGAATAAAGGTCAATCGGGCCACGGGACCCCAGGGTTTCAGGAACTGGCTGACCACAAAGTAGATAACAAAACATTAGATTCATTCCTGAGACAAACAGATGTAGGATGTTTCCCGCTGACTAACTAATGCGCTGGTACATTCTACCTGTATTTCCCCTCCCCCTTGGGTTGTGGTAAACAATGGGCTGGGCTGGTACTTCCCACCTGTAATTTCCCCCACCCCCTTAATCTGTGGTGCTCCCCTATAAAATACTCTACTCTCCCCCAAATCGTAGTCGCGGCTCCTACCCCTGCGTGGGATACGAGTGGCGCCCTCAGTGCACTGAGCTCCCCCTTCCCCCCCTTCCCCCCTTTCCTCCCCGAAATAAACCTCTTGCGATTGCATCAAGATGGTCTCTTGTGAGTTTTGGGGCGGCCGTGATATCCTGAGCGTCTGGTGAGGAACTTCCTTCCCCCGGGTCTTTCAACATATAGACCATAATAGAAGTCTGACTCATTTGTTACTTTTTTTTTAAAGTTGATTTATTATTTCAAGTTACTTCTCCATCACAGTCCCCTTGCTCCACTGCAACTGGGCCCACCCTTCCATCCTCTCCCCCTTCTCCCATCTATCCTACTCCTCTGGTGTGGGGTGTCCTACACATATCCACCCCCTTCAGTTCAGTAGCCATTTGGGGGCTAAGTGCTCCCTCTTGCACTGGGGGCCTACACAGAAGCTCCACTAGGGCAAAGGTCCCACTAACAATTAACAACATTTATGTTCATGTTCCTTTCAGTCTGTTGGTTGTAGAATAGTTATCCTGTACTATATGGCTAAAATCCAATTATAAGTGAATAGATGCCATGTGTATCTTTCTGAGTCTGGGTTAGCTCACTCAGGATGAGATTTTCTAGTTCCATCCATTTGGCAGCAAATTGTATTATTTCCTTGTTTCTAATAGCTGAGTAGTATTCCATTGTGTAAATGTACCACAGTTTTTTGTTTTTTGTTTTTGTTTTTGTTTTTTATCCATTCATTGGTTGAAGGACATCTGGATTGTTTCTAGTTTCTAGCTATTACAAATAAAACTTCTATGAACATAGATGAGGAGATGTCCTTGTGATTTGGTGAGGAATTGTTTGGATGTATACCCAGGAGTTGACTGGGTCTTGAGGTAGAGTTATTCCAAGTTTTCTAAGATATCACCAGACTGATTTCTATAGTGGTTCTACAAGTTTGGATTCTCACCAGCAATGGAGGAGTGTTCCCCTTTCTCCACAACCTCGCCAGCATGTGCTGCTTTTGAGTTTTTGATCTAGTCATTCTGACAGGTATGAGATAGAATCTCAGAGTCCTCTTGAGTTGCATTTCTTTGATGATTAAGGATATTGAGCATTTCTTCACGTGTCTCTCAGCCATTAGTGATTCCTCTTTTGTAAATTCTCGGTTTAGCTCTGTTTCCCATTTTTTGATTGGATTATTTGATTACTTGGTGTTTAATTTCTTGAGTTCTTTATAAATTTTGGATATTAGCCCTCTGTCAGGTGTGGGTTGGTAAAGATCTTCCCAATATGTAGGTTGCCATTTTGTTCTAATAATAGTGTACTTTGCCTTACAGAAGCTTTTCAGTTTCATAAGACCCATTTATTGATAGTTGGTCAGTGTTTTGTTTAGGAAGTTATCTCCTGTGCCAATGAGTTTGAGGTTTTGCCCCACTTTCTCTTCTATTAGATTTAATGTTTTGGGCTTCATGTTAAGGACTGTGATCCACTTGGACTTAAGTTTTGTGCAAGGTGGTAAGTATGGATCTAATTTCATTCTTCTACATGTTGAACTCCAGTTAGACCAGCACCAATTGTTGAGGATGCTGTCCTTATTCCATGTATGGTTTTGGCTTCTTTGTCAAAAAATTAAGTTACCTTAAGTGTGTGGCTCATTTCTGGATCTTCTTTTTGATTCCATTGATCCACTGGTCGGTTTTTATACCAGTACCATGCTGTTTTTATTACTATTGCTCTGTAGTACAGCTTGAAATCTGGGATGGTGATACCTCCAGATGTTTTTTTATTGTACAGGATTGCTTTAGCTATTCTGTTTTTTTTTTTTTTTGTTATTCCATATTAAGTTGAGAATTGTTCTTTCAAGGTCTGAAAACAATTGTGTTGTTATTTTGATAGAAATTTCATTGAATCTGTATATTGCTTTTGGTAGGATGGCCATTTTTATTATGTTGATCCTAACTAGCCATGAGCATGGGAGATCTTTCCTTCTTCTGATGTCCTTTTCAATTTCTTTCTTCAAGTACTTGAAGTTCTTGTCATACACGTCTTTCACTTCTTGGTTAGAGTTACCCCCAGCTATTTTATATAGTTTGTGGCTATTGTGAAGGGTGTTATTTCCCTAATTTCTTTCTTGGCCCATTTATCTTTTGTATAAAGAAGGGCTTCTGATGGTTTTGAATTAATTTTGTACCCAGCCACTTTGCTGAAGGTGTTTATCAGTTGTAGGAGTTCTCTGATGGAATTTTTTTTGGGTCACTTATGTATACTATCATATCATCTGTGAATGAGGATATTTTGACTTCTTCCTTTCCAATTTGTACCCCCTTGATATCCTTTAGTTGTCTTATTGCTCTAGCTAGAACTTCAAGTACTATGTTGACAAGATATGGGGAGAGTGGGCATCCTTGTCTTGTCCCTGATTTTAGCAGAAATGCTTTAAGTTTCTCTCCACTTAATTTGATGTTCACTACTGGATTGTTGTATATTGCCTTTATCATTTCTAAGTATGGCCCTTCTATGCCAGCTCTCTCCATGACTTTTAGCCTGAAGGGGTGTTGGATTTTCTCAAATGCTTTTTCAGCATCTAGAGAAATGATCATGTGGTTTTCTTCTTTCAGCTTTTTTTCAGTCTATTAAGTCTTTTCTGTTTTTCCTGACTTCATGCTGATAATGCTCTTCATGTCCCGAATTAAGAGATAATATCAGAAACCCCTATATATTTTCTAAATTTAATTTATCTGACCCCTACAGTGGATTAGGTTGATGGATTTCTGTATGTTCAACCACCTCGGCATTCCTTGAATGAAACTTACTGGATCATGGTGTATGATACTTTTGATGTGTTCTTGGATTCAGTTTGCAAATATATTTTTGAGAATTTTCGCTTCTATTTTTATGAGGGAAATTGGTCTGAAATTCTCTTTCTTTGTTGTGTCTTTGTGTGGTTTAGGTATTAGGGTGATTGTGGTTTCTTAGAATGAGTTTGGCAGTGTTCCTTCTTTTTCTATTTTGTGGAAGAGTTAAGGGGATTGGTATTAGCTCTTATTTTAAGGTCTGGTAGAATTCTGTGCTAAGACCATGTTGGTCCTGATCTGTTTTTGGTTGGGAGACTCTTAATGACTATTTCTATTTCCTTAGGGTTATAGGACGGTTGAATTTTTTAACTTGATCTTGATTTAACTTTGGTAGAGTGGAATCTATCAAGAAAATTGTCCATTTTTCTTAGGTTTGTAAATTTTGTGGAATACAGTTTTTTGAAGTAAGTCCTGAAGATTCTCTAGATTTCCTCAATGTCTGTTGTTATTTCTCCCTTTTCATTTCTGATTTTATTGACTTGGGTATTTTCCCTCTGCCTTTTAGTTAGATTGGCTAAGGGTTTGTCAATTTTCTTGATTTTCTCAAGGAACCAACTCTTGGTTTCATCGATTCTTTGTATTTTTCGTTTTGTTTCTAAGTTTTTTATTTCAGCCCTGAGTTTGATGATTTCCTGCCTTCTGCTCTTCTTGGCTGTGCTTGCTTCTTGCTTCTTTTTTTTTTTCTAGTGCTTCCAGTTCTGCTTTTAAGGTACTTATATGAGTTATCACAATTTTCTTTTTGAAGGCACTTAGTGCTATGAATTTTCCCCATAGTACTGCTTTCATCGTATCTCATAGGTTTGGGTATCTTGTGTCTTCATTTTCGTTAGATTTTAAGAAGTCCTTGATTTCCTTCTTTATTTATTCCCTGACCAAGTGGTCATTGAGTAGAGAGTTGTTCAGTTTCCATGAATATGTAGGTTTTTTTGTTATTTCTGTTGTTGTTGAAGTCTAGCTTTAATTCATGATGGTCTGATAAGATACAAGGGGTTATTTCAATTGTCTTCTATCTGTTGAGGGTTTCTTTGTGTCCGACTATATGGTTGATTTTGTAGAAGGTTCTATGCGGTGCTGAGAATAATTGTCCATTTTTGGTGTATTCTTTTGTGTTTGGGTGAAATGTTCTGTAGACATCTGTTAGGTCCATTTGGTTCATGACCTCTGTTAGCCTCATTATTTCTCTGTTTGGTTTCTGTCTCATTGTTGTGAGTGGGGTGTTGAAGTCTCCCACTACTAATGTGGGAGGATCAATGTGTGATTTAAGCTTTAGAAGAGTTTCTTTTACAAACGTAGGTGCCCTTGTATTTGGGCCATAGATATTCAATATTGAGATGTAATATTGATGAATATTTCCTTTAACAAGTATGTATTGCCTTTCCCTATCTTTTTTTTTTTGATTAATTTTGGTTGAAAGTCTATTTTATTTGATATTAAGATGGCTACTCCAGCCTGCTTCCTGGGACCATTTCCTTGTTTGGAACAAGGAAAACCTGTTATAAGTCCTTTTCTCTGAGCTAGAGTCTATCTTTGTTAGTGAGGCGAGCTTCTTGCATGCAACAAAATTATGGGTCTTGTTTACGGATCCATTCTCTAAGCCTATGTCTTTTTATTGGGGAGTTGAGTCTATTGATGTTGAGAGATATTAATGGCCATAGTTTGTTATTTCCTGCTATTTTTATGTAGGTGGTGGTTGGGTGATTTTGTTTCTTTTGGTTTAGGTGCAGTGACATTGTTTGTTTCATGTGTTTCCTTAGGTGTAGTTATCTTCTCTGGGTTGGAATTTTCCTTCTAGGATCTTCTGTAGAACTGGATTTATGGATAGATGTTATTTAAATTTGGTTTTGTCGTGGGATATCTTGTTTTCTCAGTCTATGGTGATAGAAAACTTTGCTGGGTATAGAAGTCTGGGCTGGCACCTATGTTCTCTTAGGGCTTGTAGGATGTCTGCCCAGGCCCTTCTGGCTTTTAAAGTTTCTGAGGAGAAGTCAGGTGTAATTCTGATGGGTCTGCCATCATACCTTACTTGACCTTTTGCTCTTAGAGCTTTTAATATTCTTTTCTTGTTCTGTACATTTGGAGCTTCAATTATTATGTGGCAAGAGGAATTTCTTTTCTGGTTTAATCTATTTCATGTTCTGTATGCTTCTAGGAATTTTACCAGCATCTCTTTCTTTAGGTTTGGGAAATTTTCTTCTACGACTTTGTTTAACATGTTTCCTGGACCTTGGAGTTGGGTGTCTTCTCTTTCATCTATGCCTATAATTCTTAGGTTCCATCTTGTCATTCAGTCCTTGATTTCTTGGATGTTGTGGGTGAGGAGTTTTTTAGATTTCTCATTTTCTTTGGTTGTTGTACTGATTTCTTCAATTGAATCTTCCTGATGATCAGTATGTGTCCAAGCTTATCACTGACATCTTGCCCCTGACTCGTCTGTTACTTATGCTCAGTTGCTATGAGTCTCTGCATTCAACACTGTTCACTGGAAAGTTTAGCTTCTCTGAGTAAATCTGGGAGTAGCTTATACTTCAGGCTATAGACGTAAATATTTAAAGGGCAGCTTAATGTGATGCCAATTTACTAACCAACAGTATTCAGTTCTCCACTAGAGCCTATGATCTCCACAACCATGAATTTTAGACCAAATACACAGTACCATTTATGAAAATTTTAGTGATTTTTATCATTTTACCACTCTAATTTAGTTGAGTGTGTGTACAAATCACATCAAAAATTTAGAGATTACATATAGACTGGTATAAATGCAGATTCACAAGTTTTACAAGAACATAATTAACCTTTTGTCTTTATTTTTAACCAACTATAAATTCATAGTTTTCAAGTTTGATTTATACAATTTATGTGAAAATTCATACAATGACCATTTTATTTGGTGGAAAGGAAATACAAATAATCAAGGATTGTAAAAGATGATTTTATTTTTATATTTATTTATTTGAAATATTTTTTGGCTCTTCAAGACATACTGATGTGGTCTAAGAGCTTCTTCTTGCACTGGGGGCCTACATGGCAGCTGCACTAGGGCAAAGTGTCCCACTAACAGATAACAAAGTGCATATTCCTGTTCCTTTCAATCTGTTGGTTGTAGGATAGTTGTCCTGTACTATATAGCTAAAATCCAGTTGTAAGTGAATAGATGCCATGTGCATCTTTCTGAGTCTGGGTTAGCTTACTCAGGATGAGTTTTCCAGTTCTATCCATTTGGCTTCAAATTGCATGTAACTTGAAGAATTAAATAAACATAAAAAAAGAGAAATAACCCAACTTAACAATTAAAAAAAAAGATATACTAATGTAAGCCAGACTTCCTCATGTTTGCTATGATCCTATGGACAAATTTACCACCATTATGACCTCACTCATGCTTTATAATCAATGTAGCCCATAATGAGCACAAACAGAAATGTAAATATCATGCTGCAAAACACATCAAGGAAAATGATTCTTCATGAAACACCCATTTTCTCTAATGTGCTTCTGTAGAAACTGAAATTGGATGTCAGTCTGATGCCCGTAAACAGACTATTTTAGAATCTGAAGGCCTATGCCAGAGAAGCTATTAGTTCATGTTCCACAGAAATCATTCTGGGTCATGAATAGTGGACTTCTAATAAATTGGACTGGTTATTGTATTTTAGTGTTTATAAAATTATTGAATCAACTTGGCTGGTCAACTTGAATGTGTCTTTTATTCAAATAAACAGTGGAGAAGTCACCTTAGCCATCAGTCAGGAACAGAAATCCGAATTCCTTCACATGTTCATTCATCCTCAAACATTCATTAAATGCCAAGTCAACATGCCCTGCAGTTGTGACACACACCAGGGCTCCAAAATCGCTTATCATTGCCCTTAAAGAACTTTTAGTCTGCCTTAAATGGGTCTTTCATTTCGGGAAATGGTATCATCAATCATCTGCCAATAATTATGTGTGTCATTTCTAATGGGTGCTTGGGAGTGTTTGTCTCAAGAGTCCAACAAACATTAAAGCAATTATCAATGTTTAGACTCTCAGGAAGTTACATAATAAGTCAGTATAGGATTTCATCCATTTTAACATTATTCAATATATTATTCAATGTGATGTGAACCACCAGCTACTTTATTAATCTGAATACATGTGCTGAGGGACTGCAATAAATATTGTAAAGTCATTATATTCATAATTATTTAATACTCATCAAAGCATCTGCCTCTAAAGGGTTATCTATTTTTATACTTTAAATTATAATTCTATCATACTGAATGACTTCTTAATATTATGAAAAGCTTTTTTGTGGATTTGTACAACATTAATATTAATGTTATCCATAAAGTAATAATATTAATCAGTCATTAGATAATATGTAAACAAATGTAAATATTTATACAGAAAATTGATAATTTTCTTTTAAATAGCAACAATTTTTCTTTTATAAAAATATTAATATAACTCAATGTATTTGTTGGTAATTTCAAATTCACAAATACCAAGTTGTTTAAACTATATGACTAAACATGGTTTTTGTTTGTTTGTTTTATTGAAGGTTTCATTGTGTGGTAGTCTTAGCTAGCTTGGATCTCTCTGGTCTCAGATTCACAGAGATCTAATTCTACTTGCCAATTGCTGAGGCTAAAGGCATGAGCTACCACAGCAGATCCACTGTGCTTTACGTAAGGCATTTAGGTGGCTAGAATTGTAAACTTGCCTCAGAATTATGTTCTTTAACTGGTGTCTAATTTTCACAAGATAATTTTTTTGACATAATATGCACAGGTTTTTTTTTTTTTTTTACTTTTAGTGAGGCAAGAAGGTTTTGTCAACAAGTTTTGGAATCATCGTAAAGTAAGACACAAGAACGTGAAGAGGCACATGCTTATAATTGCTTGTAAAATTCCTGCTTATAAATGAATGTATAGACTGAATACATGAAACTGGTTTTGTAGTTATCTTTCTAAATAGATGAAAAAACAAACTGAATGACTGAGGGTTTTCCCAAACAAATGAGACATTGCCCAACTATTATGTTTATTTAGTTTTAGTTTTGCTCCGTACATAGAGGTTCTGGTTCAGGTACTGGCAGTAAAGCTAACGAATCTACAATATTCAGAAAGAAGAAACCTCAAGAAGTTTTAATTTGTGTCCTAATTGCTAAGAATATTGAATAATTTTTGAGATAGTTTTAACCATTTTATCTTTTCTTGTGAGAAAGACTTTTCTGAATCTTTTAAGATATATGTTTTTTGACTAAGTCCATTTATAGTATTTGTTACATTTATTGGCTTAAGTATACTGAATCATTGGTGAATCATTAAATAAAGCCAACTTTATCATATTGGATGAACTTTGTGATATATGCCAGTATTCGGTTATTCAGTTTGCAAGTAACTTATTCAGGATTTTTTTTCTCTTGTATATTCAATCAGGGATACAGAAGATGACAGTAGTCAATGTCATCTTCTCCATCTTCTTTTCCCACTTTTTTCTTTTTCTTTCTCCTTTTCTTCTTTCTCTTTCACTTCCTCTTTCTTCTTCTCTTCCTCCCCCTCTGTTTTTTTTATCTTATTTAAATATTATATTAATTCTGGCTCCATAGACGGAATTTAGAAATGTTCCTTCTGTTTCTTTCTCTATTTAAAAATAAAAGTATCAGTTGTAAATTGTCTTTGTCTGCTAGAATTCTACTTGGAATTTACCTTTGTATCGGCTCATTTCAGTCAGATGGATTTTTAGTAGTTTCAATTCCCTCTTTTGTTGGGTTATGTTTAGTGGTTTAGATGAATATAGATTTCTGTACATTTATTTTAGTTTTTCTAACCCAATAGGTGTGTCTTTAACTTATTCTCTTATAACATTTCAAGTTTCTTTAGTGTCTGTTTCATGATTCTGTACATTCAGGTCTACTTTTTCTTATTTTGGTGATTGGGTCAGTTTATCAATCTTATATTCATCTCAAAGAACCAGCTTATAGATTTATTTGTTTTATTTATTTCTATTTTATTAATTTCATATCTGATTTTTATTAATATGTACCATATAGTCGATCTATGTTTGGTTTGCTCTAGGTTTTCCAAATACTGAATTTCATCTTTAAGGTATTTGTTTTGTTTGAGATCTTTTTTTTTTTTTTTTTTAATGTAGACACTTAGAACTATGGCCCACTTTTGACTATTTTTAATGTGGTCTAGAGATTTTGTTGTATTGTGTTTTCATCATCATTTAATTACAGAATTTTTTCTTTCTTGATTTCTTCCTTGATGCATTCATCATTCAGCAATATGTTGTCTAATCTCTATTGGTGTGTGTAATTTTTAAATTATATCTATTTATTATTTCAAGTTTATCTTCATCACAGGCAATTCCCTCCACCCTTCTTGGTCCCATTTTCGCAACCTCTACCCCCTCTCCCACCTATCCTACTCCTCCAGTGTGGGGTGCTCCCCATCTCAGCCCCCTTAGTTCATCAATCATAGGATGGTTAAGAGCTTCCTCTTCTACTTGGGCCTACATGGTAGTTCCACTAGGGCAAAGTGTCCCACTAACAGGTAACAAATTCATGTTCCTGTTCCTTTTGGCCTATTGGTTGTAGGATAGTTATCTTGTACTAAATAGCTAAAACTCATTTATAAGTGAATACATGCCATGTACATCTTGAGTTAACCTGGACCCAGGATGGGTGTGTGTAATTTTAAGCTGTATAGTATTATTACCAAATAAATTACAAGGTGTTGTGTTTTTCTTAATTTCTGAATGTTTGTTTTGTGTCTGTTTTAGAGTAGTTTGTATGGGCTGCTTGGTGCTTCAATGGAATATTCTATAGATTTTTACTAGATCTAGTTGTATTATTTCTGATAATTCTCTGCTACATTTTTTTTTCAAATGGCCTGTCTAGCAGAGAAAGTGGGATATTGAAATAACCTACTATTACCGAGTTGGAGTTAATCTGTGTCTTTAATTTTAAACATGGGCTTTTAATGGGTATGCCAGAATTTGAACATACATGATTTTAATGTAGTATTGGAATAACTGTTACCTTGATTAGAATTGAAATGTCCTTTTTCATCTCTTCTCATTATTTTTAGTTTGAAGTCTGTTTTGACAGATATTAGGATTGTGATACTTGCTTCCTGGTGTCATTTGCTCGGAATACTTTTTTTCCCCCTATCTTTTCACCTTAGGTGAAGCCTGTCTTTAAACCTAAGATGAGTTTCTGTGGAAAACAGAAAGATAGATTTTGTTTCTTAATCCATTGAGCTGGCTTGTTTCTTTTGATTGAGGAATTGAGGCCATTAATACCTAAAATTACTGTAAGGAATATGTTGATTACTGACATTTTATTGCGATTTTTAACATTTTTCTTGGTAGTACTATTTTGTGATTCAATCTTTCTTGCTTTATATGTTTTTTTTTCTAGTCCTTTGGTTGTGTTTACTTTTCTCTCTTCAGTCTGATGTTTTGCTTCTAGCTTTCTGCGTAGAGTGAGGTTGGTGGACATGGGTTCTTTTAGCCTCTTTATATCCTGGGTTGTTTTTCTTTGTCCTTCAAGTCTTCAGTTACTTCTATAGGGCACAGTATTATAGGTTACTATCCACAGTTTTCTAGACCTTGGAATGCTTTACTACACATTCTTCTGGTTTCCATTGAGAAATAAGTTATTATGCTGGTAACTTTCCTTCATGAGTGACTTCTTAATTCTCTCTCTCTCTATCTCACTCTAATATTACAAGTGGGATTCGTTTAATTAGTTTACATCTGATGGTCCAATAATGGCTATTTACCAAGTGGAGAAACTGAGATCCCAGGAGCTTCCCAGTCCACAAGGCTGGATGCTTCAGCACAACAGGTGTGTTACAGAACTGCAGGATCCCTGGAGGGTTGCTGGTTTTCAGTTCATGTTGCAAAGCTGTTTTGATGGAAAGAAAGTGGCAACAAAGTAACTGCATTCACCAACTACTGAGTCTGGCAGGTTAATAGCATTGCTCCTCCCTGGGATCATTTTTATACCTAGGATATCTCAGGAAAGTTCTGCTCACTTTGGAGTGAGTCTTTTTTTCCCTCATTCATTAATCTTTTCTGGAAATCTTCTTACAGGTTTTCACAGAGGTATATGTCTCGAATAATTCAAGATTGAATAAAGTTTACAATCAGAATCAACTACCACACTTTCTGGTGATGTAAATAGTTGAATAAACATTGAATTCAACAACTGGATAAAATGAAAACTATCAGAAGTTATTTTTGAACATTTTCTGGTTATAAAGTAGCCATATATTAAAGTTATCTCTGTAGTTACTTCTTTGTGTATGTGTGTGTGTGTGCAGGTGCACACATAGCATGCTCATGCGTGCATGTGTGTGTTTGTTTGATATGATTGTGTATGTGTGTATCATGTATGTGCATGTTAAAACATGGATCACTAATTTATTTATTATTTTATTTCCTATCTTCTGTTTATCTATCTATCTATCTATCTATCTTGTTCACATTTCAATACTCTTTTCCTGTTTTGTATATTTAGTGTATTAACTGTAATGTGCTGTGAGGAGGCTCTTTTTTGTTACTTTATTATGTTTTATCATTACTCACCATTTACTGCATTTTGGTTTGACTTGTTTAGGTTCTGTCTAATTGAAAATCTTGAAAATCTGTGATTCTTGGGTGCATATGGGTATGTCTTTCCTTAATGTGTAAAATGCTCTTCTATGGTATTGGGTAAAGATCTGTTCTATGCCATTGATTTTTGATTCTTCTTCATTTATGTCTATGACTAGGGGATTTTTGTCTTCTAATGTGTTCTACAGTTCTTAAATATTTTCTTTGTGGTTATATTTTTTCAAGTCTTTGCTTGTGTGGTCTCATTCCTCTACATTATCTTCTAGCACTGATATTCTGTCTTCTACTAGACACATTCTACTTGCAAGGCTTTTCATAAATCGGGTTATTTTTTATAATTGGGTTATTACATATTTCAATTCCATCTTCATTTCAACGTGAGTTTTCTCAAATATTTACATCTTTTGTTGAATTAAAACTTTAAATTCTGGACTGTCTTCATCATTTTATTTAGTCCTATATTTGTGTTTTCTTGGGTATAATTTAGCAGTTTATTGCTATTCTCATAAAGTTCACTAAACTGTTTGTTTCATCATTAAATTCCTTGAATTTGTTGATGAAATTTGTTAGTTCTTTTAAGGTCTGTGTTCTGTGGTTCATCTAGATAATTCTTATTGAAGAACATTTATATACAACTTTTGGATTTTGGTTGAAATGCACTATTTTGTTCTTTCATATTGCTAATGTTTTTCTGATGAGACCTGGGCATTTAGATTTCTTTCATTGGTTGTGTATCTTATCTGAGATTATACACAGCCTCTATTGAGTGGAAGGTTGGTTCTTGTCTAGTTTTTTTTTTTTTTCGTGTGTGTGTGTGTAAACTTTGTTGCTGTCACAGGAGGTATGAGGAGTTAATATGTCAATCCATCAGATACCTAGCGTTGATTTTAGATTGTTGGAAAAAGAGTAATCTCGATCCAATGGTAAGGAAAAAAGGAAGCAAATGGAACCAATGACTAAATATGCTTAGGCTGAGCCAGGGTACTGAGCCCTTCACCAGGCTACAAGGCAAGTCCTAAGGTTAGGGGATGGTGCAAATACATAGAGCTCCACTATTGCTACTAGGGTGGATCAATGTTCAGATATGTGTACTGGGCCAGGCCCATTTTTAACCTGGGCACAGGATGTGGGTCCTGAGAAAGATCTGGAGGTTCTCTGTGGAAGAGCAAGTAAGGATCCAGAGAACAGAACAAATTAGGCCAATAGCCAGGATTTGTGAGTGGGCCAAGTCTAAGAGTTCATACTTAAGTTAACATAAACTATCCTAAAAATTAGCTCAGATCAGCACTAGATCATCCACAATACTTTCTTCAAATATAAATAATAGTTTTCTTTTCAAAAGTATCGCTTACAATCACAGAAAAACCACAAGTAGACACAATGTGGAAATAAACAGATAATGGGCATCCTGGTCCTGGTGGACAAATCAATATCAAAGATCTTGCTCAGGGAACATCACAAAAGAAGGAGCAGAAAGCATAACAGAATAACAGAGGCCTGCTGCGGATCTTCTAGAAATGGCTGACAGAGAAACCAACATCTGTTTGAAAGTGCAGTTGACAAGCAGAATGAAACCCTGAGCACATACCTTGATTTCAGGAAAAAGTTGACACAGGAGGGATTTTTTTGCCAGTGGAACTCTTACAATTTTCTTTTATTTTTTAAATGGTGCTCCACTTTTCTTATTTAATCATTTGATAGAATCATAGTATTTATTTTTCTTGCTTAAAAAAAATTCCAACTAAAGAGTCCCATCTCTCTGTATTTCCGGGTTTAAATATAATTATTTTTGCTGTCAATGTCTTTTTTTTTTTGTACAGTGAAACTTCACCTGAGCTGTCTTGTGCACTCAGTATAGGAATATCACTGTGTTTTTAGTTTCCCATCTCCTACACTTAAAGGAGTGCCAGTTAAGCTTCACTCAAGAATTTCTACAATTACCTGTCTCAATTGGACCCTTGTTAGTACAGATAAATATTCCTGTTCTTAACACTGCACAATACTCCATGCATACTTGAGAGCTGGATTTTGAAGAGATAAAGAAGCCATCTGCTGCTCACGTCAGTGCGAGTCCACTTTTTAGATGGATGTATCTTTCCACGTAATTACTACTTTGAGGATAACTAGAGAGCATAAAACTATCTTAGGTTTTTTCTATTACTTCTATCTTGGTCTTCTTTAAAAATAGACTCAGCAATTTCCTGCTCGATATCCTTGGTAGGACCTATTATTAATTACCTTTTGACATTGCACTGAAAGTCACCTCATCCAGTCACAGGTTCAACCATTAAACCTGCGATTAACTGACACAATTTTATCACCAAGGAGGGTAATGTTTGGAACCAAAGAACTTTTATCTGGAAAGGTGTTAAGTAGCAAGTGTCACTTTGTAGTGTCCGTGGCACTAAATTTAGAAGGAATGATTCTACAAACTGGAGCAATGTGCATCCGTTTAGGAACATGCTTCCACTAAGTTTTCAGTTTAAAGATTCTATGAATTTTGAGCGTTTCTTGATTTGCTTTGTTGGCACTATTTTGCTCAAGTAATTAAAGTCACAGTTATACAAATGCTCAGTCCAAGGTATAAAAGACAATTATAAAATTTGACTGGAATTCAACATCTCCATTTTGTGTGTGCTTGGTTCTTTAGTATGTCAAGGAGGGAACTGAGTAATGTCGTTCACAGCAGATTTTTGTACAATTTTATTTTGCTTATTTACAGTTTTAAAAAACAGAGTGATCTAAAGTCCAAATGAAAAACAACAAATCCATTGTTGTATAACACACACTCACCTCACAGTCCAAAAGAAGTCACTTCAGCTTGATATCTATTAGTAATTTATAATTTTATAATACTACCTCTTATTTTTCCATATGTATATTTCTTATTGAGGTTAGCTAAGATAGGTAAAGTCTCTCAATTTCTTTCCCTAAAATGAATGTGTGATAAACTGTTAAAATTATTCAAACTGAAAATAAATTGCACTGCTTTGCCATAGCAGTTGTGTGATAGATTTGCTAAAATTAGATGTGTCAGTTGCAAACTTAAAAAAAATTATTTGAAGGTCTCTTTTCTATCTTCTTATGCTATTAGTGGCAAGTTATATATTTTTATTATGTTCCTCACAATGCTGACCTAAACTTTTATCTTTGACTTTGGGAGCATCGGAAATACTCTTTAGCTTTCTAATATTCTGCTACTCCTGTGTGTGAATGTGTGTTTGTGCATGTGTGCCTGCATATATGTCTACATATTTTTGTTTGTAATTTTTATCTATTTTTAATCCAACTACTCATATTATTTAGCTCTGGAATTTTATTTTATGTAGTATTTCTAATGATTTCCTCTTCTGCATTGTATCAGTGACTGGGTTGGAACATCTTCTGCACTCAGAGCAAAATATCTCTCAGTTTTCTGAAAATACTAGGAATCATAACTTTTCCTGAGGCAATGTTATTATTATCATTTCTTTTCTTTCTTTCGAAGACAAACAAAAATTTACCTTTGCTCAATTTCTTTCTCTCATCTACTAAATTTTGTGAAATATATTTGGGCACTTTGTTTCTTGATGTTTCTCCACCATCTAAAATTTTACTAGGCATGTAAAGTGGCACAGAGTTGAAGGTATGTCTTGCCAAGCCTCATGATCTGAATTCAGTCTCTGGGATGGAGAGGATCAACTCCCAAAAGTTTGTTCTCTGGTTTTCATGAGACACTGTGGCATGCACACATCCCTCCTAAATTAAGAAATAAAGAAATTTAATTAAAAACTGGTGAAAAACTCAACAAGTGATGAATAAAAATAAATGACCAAACAGATAAATGTTGGGCATTCTTTCTTCAAAAGGTTACTTTAAAATCCCAGGACACTTTTTTGAGAGGCTAAATTTGTTATTCTCATTTTTTGAGGGAGTGATTGCCATTGGAGACAGTTGGGTCCTTTATTTGATCATTCAAACATTAACATATGACTGATTTTAGGGGTCTGTTTCCTCAAAGAAGTCATCTCCATGTAGTTTGGTGAAGGGATGGGATAGACAGTTTTCTCTGATGAAATCAATAACCTGAATGGAGAAATGGTACTAATGGGAAGTCTTCCTCATGTCACCTTTTCCAGAGTTTTAGAGATGACTGAACACTGAACCCTGATGTACTAGAGTCCTGGATCCCATATATAGTCGCAGTGGGTCAGTTTCTCTGGAGAATAAAACTCAGTTATGCAAGGACTATAGTTCTTTTATGGGTAGAAAATCTAAAAATTAAGCCTGTTCCAACAGGTATTTTAATTACTACTTACATATGCATCAGGTTACATATACAATGATAGGGAGCTCATTACATCTAAACTTCAGATAGAATTTTTGAGTGTATACATTCCATGCATTCTCTCGGATATACTTATACTAAAAACAGTTATTTTCTTGAATTTCAACTTTTTGTGTGTGTCTTTTTTTTCCTTTCTGATACCTCTGCCAGAGAGTCTCATCATCTTCAATTTTGATATCTATATTTTTCTATTCATCTAATCTAACTTGTCGAATCAGTCATTTTTCTTTTTTTAAGGCCAATGTAGGAATTCTGTTCCTTAAAATATTGTTGGTACATTTTACACGATTTCATTTCATCCACGTTTTTATGTGGTGGATGGAAACTATCAGCTTCTGTATGCCATCTTGTTCATTTATTGTCTACTTACTGGAATTTGGGAAACAGTAACAAAAAATGAATAGGTTTCCTAGAACAAGACCAACAAAGGCTTTACAAAAAATTTAAAACTTTGATAATTGGTTTCCAAGATGTGCATACATTTTTGAATATTTGAATTCCTTGAAATATAAATAACTATAGAAGTCAACATATAAATAGAGCTAGCTTCATTATGCTATGAAATATTTTTTCCTTTTAAGTGTCAATTTAAAATATATGAAGCAAGCTGGTCATGGCAGCACACTCAGGAATCACAGTGCTTCAGAAGTTCACAGACAATGTGTGAAAGTTGGAGGCCAGCCTGAACTACATAGAAAGTTCAAGAACATTCTTATTTACAAACAGAAATTCTGTTTGTAAATAAGAGACAAAAAACAAAACAAAACGATACACACAGAAACAAAAATGAAACTAACAAAAATATCTAACAGCTCAAGAAAAATTGCTACCACATAGTATAATATTATTTGAGGAGACAATCATTTAGCATGACAAAATAGTTGAAATAATTGTATTCGGATAAATAAATTTAAGATATAAAATAGTTGTGGTGAACATAGTTGATTTTCATTCCAATGAAGATGTGGTGAGTTGTTTTTTTTTTAATTTATTTATTTATTGATTCAGGTTACATCTCCATCATAGTCCTTTTTCCACCCCTCCCAGTCCCACTCTCCCACCCTCTACCACCTAACCCTTCCATCCTGCTCCTCTGGAGTGGAGTGTCCCTACATAACAGTCCCCTGCCCCAGTTCAGCAGTCATATGAGGGTTAAGAGCCTCCTCATACACTGGGGGCTTACAAGGCAGCACCACTAGGGCAAAGTGTTTCATTGTCAGGATAAAAAGGCTATGTTCCTGTTCCCTTTGGTGCATTGGTTGTAGTATAGATACCCTGTACTATATAGCTAAAATCCGACTATTAGTGAATAGATGCCATGTACATTCTTCTGAGTCTGGGTTAGTTCACTCAGGATGAGCTTCTCTAGTTCCATCCATTGGCTGCAAATTGCATAATTTCATTGTTTCTGATAGCTGAGTAGTATTCTACTGTGTATATATACCACAGTTTTTAAATCCATTCTTCGGTTGAGGGACATCTGGGTTGTTTCCAGTTTCTAGCTATTACAAATAAGGCTGCTATGAACATAGATGAAAAAACTTCCTTGTGATTCAGTGAGGAGTCATTTGGATGTATACCCAGAAGTGGTATGGCTGGGTCCTGAGGCAGAGCTATTCCAAGTTTTCTAAGATATTGCCAGACTGACCTCCATAGTGGTTGCATAAGCCTGCAGTCCCGCCAGCAATGGAGGAGGGTTCCTCTTTTTCCACAACCTCGCCAGCATGTGTTGTCATTTGAGCTTTTGATCTTAGCTATTCTGACAGGTGTGAGTGAGATGTAATCTTAGAGTTGTCTTGAGTTGCATTTCTCTAATGGTTAAGGATGCTGAGCATTTCAAGTTTCTCTCAGGCGAGTTGTTTTAAAGCCGAACAATACATCCAAGACTGCCAAGGAGATCTTTAATGATAGAAATGGCTTTTTGTGTGTTTGTACCTAGTAAAAACAAATATAAACATTTTCTGTAGACTAAATGGAAAGATTGTTTTATTTGCTTCATGGAGGCATTACATTATATAATAGAAAACAATAATGAGGAAAGTTGAAAGAGTAAGGAATTGAACACTTGTCAAGTCAGAACTGAAGGCCGTAGGCAGAAAATTAGGTTTTGTTTTGCAATAGAATGTTTTTACCCGATACCACTGTAACAAATATCATAATATGTACCTTATGACATCTTTTCTTTCATTTATTTCTGCAGGCAGTCAATGGTAGCAGGGTTCTGGAACCTGAGAACAGAGGTGTGGTGTCATCAAGAATAAAGACACTGACTACCTTTTGACACTCAAGCCTGTGGCCCTGGACAGCTTGATCCATCTTTATTTATAAAATCATAAGCCTGCTTACTTGTGAAGTGATACTATTGGTTATTTAATTTGAAGGAACCACAGCATCAGCACTACAAAAGCCTCATCATTGCCATGTTCTCCCAATAATTTTCCTTCTTCCTTCCTCCTTCCCTCCAAACCCCCGCACTGGGTCAATCATTATAGTTTGCAGTACAAAGCACAAAATTTCAGCAAGCCAAAAATAAATGTCTACCCAGGCATGTCCTATAAACATGAGAACGTATGCAGCTTACAGCAAACGAGTGAGAGACAGATTATCCATTTGTGAGTATAGGTCCAGTCATCAAATAGCACCCCTCTGTTATAATACTTTTTAATTGTAGACAGAGACATGCTAATTGTACCAGGCTCTCCAGGGCCACTTGCTTGAGTGTCAACAGGTGGTCAGTGTCTTTACTATTTTTTTTAAATATTTTCTTTATATTCTTGTAGTATATACTTTTTAAAACATTTTTTTTATTTCTTAAAGTTATATTACAATTGTAGCCCCCTTCCTTCTCCCCTTCTCAGTTCCACCCTCCTACCCTCTTCCTCCTCACCCTTCTATCTGCTTTTTTTTTAATTTAAGGTGTATCTTTTCCCCCCAACAGATCCCCCTTTATTTTGATAAAAGGCTCTATTTTCTTATAACAATAAATATAATACAAACAATAAGAACGATTAGTTCAAAATTATAAAAATTATAAGGTATAACCTACATTCCCAATGTCCAGTTCATATGTAATTGGCAACTGATATTAATATTTTATTATCTATCTTGATGACTTTATAGTCTATACCTAACTCAGTTTCCATCCTAACTTGCATTACCAACTTAAAAATATCTTCTTAGACCTAGAACATCCTTTTAATTCCTAAAAAATTTAAAACTTAACTGTGTGTGAGTCTATAACTATCTAGTCTTCAGCCACATCAGTAACCTGAAAAGGATAAATATATCTGAAAAATAGAAAGTGCACATCCAGCAGTTTCCAAAACTAAGAAATGACAGACACTAGCTGCCTGGACAGTCCCCAATTTCTCTCAATACATTGAAGCATCTATCTTCAGCCTTTTGGCCCTGTTTCTCTGACAGATATTAATTGTAAAGCAGGAATTATGAAGGACTTGCCTACCCTGTCTTGGCAGAGCTAGGTTGTTGACTTACCTGCTTCCAAGTTGTGTCCTTTTCGGACAGCATTCTGTTTACAGTTGAAGCAAGAGATTTCCTTGCCCAGTGACAAGCTTAGCCCTAATGCATCCATCTCCAAATGGAGATTCTTCGATGCTCATCATTTACTTGGTGTAGCATGGGCGGGGGGGGGGGGGGGGTGGCTGTGCGCAGGTGACATCTCTCCATATCAAAAATTAAAAAAAAACATCTTTGAATGCTATATTCTACAAATCTCTTGAGATTTTTGAA
Organism: Lophiomys imhausi; assembly: GCA_907164525.1. NCBI lineage: Eukaryota > Metazoa > Chordata > Mammalia > Rodentia > Muridae > Lophiomys > Lophiomys imhausi. Next base: position 346,670 of record CAJQZJ010037369.1, on the reverse strand, counting down.
GACCACCTATCTATCTCTGAATATTTGGATAAGTGAATGTTGTTTGTCTCTTAGCAGCTTGATTTATGATTAACTTAGAAAACATCTGTGATACACAAGGATAATACCCCCCAAAATGAAATGTTTGAATGACTGCTAGTTTGCATTTCTTAATTATCTTTTTTATTGAAAAAAATTATTTTTCTAATTTCACATCATGCACCCTATTCCCCCCAACCCCCACCTCCCCGCAGACCCACCCTCCACCCTTGCAATCTGTCCCAGCATAAAAAATAACAGCTCATTGTGGAAGCTACAGTGTATCTCAGTATGTCCCACAATATTCCCCTTTGTCCACATATTCTGCTTGCAAATGTTCATTATAATGACTCCTTGGTCTGGTACGAGGCCCATGGTTTACACTACTCTATCAGTATTGGAACCTCACTGGAACTCCTCTCTGATATGCTGTAACTCTCCTGTGTCATGGAGATCCTGCAATCTGGGTTATGGAACTGACCTTTGCACTCCAGAAGTTCATCATGGGATAGATATTGTGGTGAGCCAACTCAAAGCCCTGGTTCTGGACCTACCACCCCCACTTGTGTAAGCCAGTTCTACTATGGAAAGGTGCAGGGCTTGCTTTCTGAAGTGCTGCAACATGTGAGGGCCAGGGACAGGACAGCTCTACTGCTCTTGTGACCACATCTGGGCCAGATCTCCTGTTGGCCAATGGTGTTGAGGGCAAAGGCAGGGGAGGGCATCTCTCCTTAGCCAACACCACCACATAGCAGACAGAAGACAGGGCTGGCTCTCCCACACTCACTCCCTCAGGGCTGGATCATCCACAACCCCCACATCCAGGGCCAGGCAGAGTTCTTCTAGTTTCTGATTAGTTTCCTGTCCTTGGAGTCCATTAGGTGCTTGCCTTGTGCTGGTCTGGCAGTCTTCTCAGGCTACCACATTGCTCCAAAATGGTGTTGGTATCCAGCTTGCTCCACCTCCCCCCCCCAGGAGTGTTAGGCTATTATTCATCCAGATGTTCATAGATCAGAACATTGAATGTAGATATAGCCTCTCTCCTCTCTGCCACCTACTGATGCACATGTGGCATAGCAGTTGCATCTGCAATGCCTCTAGGTTCAGGTTCTTAATTATCTTAAACAGTTTGTGACAGTTGCTATCAAAAGGCCAAAATGTCACATTTCATTTTTACGCATTACACAGGTACAATACCTTAAAAAGAGTTAACGTTAATTTTGTATCAATATACAAAGATCAATACCAATGTAGCCAAATATAATCTTAATTTTGTATCAATATACAAAGATATAAGAGCATATTCAATAATCTATCCCTTTTTCTTTATCATTCCTATATTATATCTTTATTCCATTTTTTTCAAGTCTTTCCCCCCTACATAGGAGAGAAAGAAGGATAGAGAAAAGAAAGAGAGAGAAATCCCTGGCTCTAACCTCCAAAACCTTGTTTAACAAGACCATTTAACAATTTGCAACCAATCCCCCTAAATAACAGCAAGCATCTATAACCCATCAAATGACCAAAGGAAAAAAGAAAAAAAATTTACCCACCCCACCTTCTGGGAATGGGATGTCACTTTCTTAAAATTGCTTCCTGCTGATTTCGGATGTAGGAAACCCATTTGGGGGCCCAAATTAGAATGGGAAAATGATTAAGCAAGTTAATAGTAACATTTGATGTTCAGTCTTTTTGTGCTCAGGTATTTAAATGTCCTAAGAAGTTTGTAATCAGAAGCTGAACTTCGGATGGGAAAGTTCAGGTCTCTGCTGAAGTCCTCGCTGGAAGAGTCTGTAGGGCTGAACCATCTTAGTTAGCCATTTTGAGTTGTTCTGGTTGTAGATTTTTGAGGAAACAACTATTGAGGCAGTCTGTGAGGGTGGATCATCTGGGCTACTTGTCTTCTTTGGTGTCTGGTCCCTTTTTTCTTCAGAAGTTTCAGTTGTCCAGTTGTCTTTGGACTCCTTAGATGGATGCTTTTAATCTTCTGGAAAGATAATAACAGAGCCCTGCCCTAATCCTATCTCTGAGGAGCTACTTGTTTGGCAGGTAATATCTTTCCTACAGGAAATTTTTTTTTGACAGTATAAAAATTATTTGGAACTAAACATATCTTTAAGTGTATATATTTGAGATCACAGAGGGTAATTCAGTTTGAATTCCAGCATGCTTTTTGTGAGCAGCTTTTAAATTTAAATCATTGCAAATCCTATGTACCTGCCTCTGCCTCCCAAGTGTTGAGATCAAAGGCATGTGCCTCCCCATTGTTGGGATTAAAGGTGTGCACCACCACCCCTGGATGTAACTTTTTCTCTATTTGGAGATTGCTCTGTGTCAGGCTTGCCTTGAACTCAGAGATCTGCATGTTTCTGTCTTCAGCGTGTTGGGATTAAAGGTGTATGCCTTGCAAGTGTTGGGATTAAAGGTGTGAACCATCACCTCCCTATTCATTGTAACTCTAGAGTTTAAAAGACAACTAATTCTATAGTGATCCTCCTGTCTCTGCTGGAATTAAAGTCATGGGCTAACACTGCCCTTCTCAAATATTTCATCTTAGCCCCAAATTACTTCAACATTTAGAGATTTAGAAAACCAGTTTGAAATACAGTAACCCTTAATTTTCTTACAACATTTTAAATCTTTTAACTGCATTTTTAATACAAAACAATGAAAATATTCTTTGTTCTTGTGTTCCAGCTGTTCTTCCAGTTGGGTGAACAAGTCTGAGTGGAGGCTGGATCCAATGTCTTTATTCTTGATGACACCACACCTTTATTCTTAGGTTCCAGAACCTTGCTACCATTGGTTGCTTGCAGAAATAAATGAAAGAAAAGATGTCATAAAGTATATTTTATGATATTTGTTACAGTTGTTTAAGGTAAACAATATGCTATTGAAAACAAAAACTCAATTTTCTGCCTATGGCCTTCAGTTCCGAACCTATCAATTTCTGATATCATCTTCCCAAGAACTATTTTTTAAGTCTCTGTTGATCAGACACAGCATCCTCAGAACAGTTATGAAAGAAGAACCCACTGTTCTCCATACTGCTGCAGGCTTACTTATTGTGAATATAACTCTTTCTCCAGAGACATGGTTACATTTCTCAAAATATTCAGGATTAATGGTCACATTTGGAGGATTGATAGAGGTTTGAAACAAAACAAAACAGAATCCTCCACAGGGCTTTCAACTACCTGATCCTAGACTTGGCCATGACCAACATAGGGAAACTAAGTATCACTATGTGTATAAACAGCATAATGAAAGCTAGGAGAGCATGTAGTACATGCGATCTAAGTAGTAAGCATAGAGGCTACCAAAATTCACCCACATTTCCTCGTCAATAAGAAGGGGTCTCAAGTCCCATCAACGAAGCACTCATGCCATTCCCTGAAGATACTGCATGATGCCACTGCCATATTTAGGTTGCTAAAGTGTAAAGACTACAATGGGTCTTTATTTTAATGTAATATAATTCACTATTAAGCATGTTTGGTTTGTTTAGGGTATGTGTTTTTCCCCAGAGAAAATATTAGCTTTCAATTTTCAGCTCAGATAGAGAATAGATAGCCCCATAATACTCAATCCAGATTCCAAAAAGTCTTTGAATCACATGACAAAAGCGTCCTACAGGTACAATGATTGTTCAGAATCAAGCAGTTCTCTACTGCAGGCTGGATACAACATGGGTATTTTTAAAAATCTTTCTTCTTGGTTAAATGACAAAGAATAAATAATATAAAAAGAGAGATGCAATAACAACACCTCATTTATCAAATTCCAGAATGTACCTCATAACTTAAAGAATATATGCAAATCTATACAACTAAGTCAACCAGATCTTTTCTTGTGAACTTAGTCAAAATTTTATGTTATTCCTCCCTTCAAGAGATGGAAAATGCAGAGCCCTATAACCACAATAAGAGATATGCCACAGAAATAATTCTAAAACTTGGCAAAGTCCCAGTACAAAAAGCCCTATACATGAATTTTTGTGAGGATGTCTTTGTGTGTGTCTGCTTGTGTGTGTGTGTGTGTGTGTGTGTGTGTGTGTGTGTGTGTGTGTGTATGTTATGCATGTGTATACATCCATATGTACATGCAGGTGCACACATATGTGAATACATATAGAGTCCAAAGGTCAATACTAACTGTCTTCCTCAGTAGCCCTTCACATTTTCTTTGAGACAGGACCTTTCATGGAACACATAATTATTTGATTTGGACTGGGTTAGCTGAGCATTAACCATAGCTCCAGGGATCCTTCTGTCTGTCTTTACTTCTCCAGGATATAGGGTCATGCATGCCATTGTTCCCAGATGTTATATGGGTACTTGGGATCTGAATTCTGTATCCCATGCTTAGGAAACTCATTACCCATTCAGCAATCTCCCTAGCTCCATATCTGTCCTTTTTCCAATTATTTAGTTTATTTGTGTATGAGAGTATATGCATGTATGTGTGCACATGTCCCTGTGGGTGTGTGTGGGTCAGAGACTAGTAAGGATGATTTGATGTTTATCTGGAAAATTGTGAAATTCAGTTCTTTCTTCCCACCATGACTGTTCTGGGGATGAAACTCAGGTTATCAGTCTTCGCAGCAAAGTATGTTACCTGATGAGCAAGCATGCCAGCCTATTATTTTATGTAATAGTATATCTGTTGACTTTCTAAAATACTCTAAAGTCTAAATCAGTTGGTGATGCATAGCTATTTATTATCATCACATACAGCTTGTGAAATCCACTCCACATAATCTATTTCAGTATTTTGTTGACTGGAACAAACAAATAATTTTAAATAAATAACATCTCAGTGTAAAACGGTTAATAAGTGCTGCAAAGGGGATTTGAAGAGTTATATGAAATATGCACTTCTCCACTGAAATACTTTCAGATTATTTAGGTAACAGAACTGCAAAGATTTCAAATGAATACCAGCCCAAGGACATACTAGAGGACATATTGTTGTTGAGCTGCCAAAAGTAAAAGACAGAGACTCCTTTCTAATCAGAGAGAAGGATTTTCAGAGAGAAAGAAAATCCCCATAAATTAACATCCTAACTTAGAACTTTTAGCAGAAGCTTCTAAACCAGAATGGAATAGAAAGAAATTTCTAAGGTGTTGAAAGAAAAACAGCTGCTAGCCAAACACTCTGTGCACAGTAAACCTGGCCTAAATGAATGAGGGCAACATAAGGACTTGAATTAAAATGAATCTTAAGAAGTTCTTCATCATTAGACTTACCCTGTAAGAATATTTATTTGGTACAAAGTATTAACATGAAAATATAAAGGTGTAAAGGTGAATATATAGTCAGTCTCACAAAACTCTAATACTGACTGGTAAAGGCTGAACCAATTTTAAGGCTGGCATAATATTTACAGATACAAATATTAAAAATAAGTATATCTAAAAAGATTCACATAAAATAGATGTATCAAAAGCAACTGTAAGAAGAGAGTTCATAGCAATGAATGTCAATGACAAGAGAGCAGAAAAAGGCCCCACAAATAATCTGATTTCACATTTCAAGAAGTTAGACAAAAGAAACCATGAGATGAGGCAAATACTAGTGATAAAGATTTAAGCAGAAATATTTGAGACACTTATGATTATAGTTAGTTGTATGAAGAGATGAAACTGATTAAACCTTTCCTAATACAAATCAATGCATTGATAAATGAACGAGAAATCATTATAATAGGGAAATAAAAATTAACTCTACTAACTCATGAACAATATATATGCACAAAGTGGATAACCTAGAGGAAGTAAATAAATTAGTAGAAAGATACACCTATCATAATCAAATAATGAAAAGCAGAAAACCAGAAGAGCAAAATGATAAACATGAGAAAGAAGCTGTCATCAATAACATCCTAGAACGTTCTACAGCTGTAGAACCTCAGCAACTAACAAGGTACACAGAAAGATGCTAGCAAGCATGTAAAGAGTAACTGAAGCCAGTGTTTCTCAAACTGCTCTAAAAACACTGTAGGAGGAGGGAATGCTTTCAAACTTGTCTTATAAGTGTTCTAAAAGCTAACCCTGGTGCCACATTTGTTCACATCTGTAATCAATCAAGTACTCCAGTTGCTATGGGAGGATGATTGCTATGAGTTCCATGTCAGCCTGGGTTACAGGAGCCCCAACGGGAAGACCATAAAAAGAAAAATGAGAAAGACAGAGATGACAGAGAGGAGGTGAGGGAAGGAGAAAGGGACAAAAAGAGAAAGAGAGAGAGGGAGTAGGAAAGAACAGGTAAACATTTTTAATTAACATATATTTTAAACAAAAGTTTGGCAAATTATATGAACCAGACCAATTTAAAGGACGCACTCATAGCCAAGTGGGATTTAACCTTTGGATGTACAGATGGTTCAACATACATAAAACAACGAAGTTTTATACCACATTGACGATGAATAATAAAAATTGTAAGACCTTTGAAAAGTTACAAAGGAAAATAATTAGCAAAACATTTTCTGGTCCAAAAGTATCAGCAAATTAATTATAGGAGGGATCTACTATGTAATAAAAATATTTTTAACAAGCTTAAAGCTCATATTATGTTTGATTAAAAAATAAAATATTTTCTTCCAAAATTGGGGCAAGTTAAGAAAGTCCACTCTTACACTTTTATTAAAGTAGTAAATAATAAACAGAGCAATATGATAAGGAAAGAACATAAAAGTTCCCAAATTAGAAAGGAACAATAAAGATATTTATTTTGTGCATGTTAAAAAGAATTTGTACAGAAATCATTACAATTAGATACCAAATGTGAAATTTAACAAATAAAACAAACACCAAAATATGTGGTTGCTTATTGAAAACATTTAGAAATTTATTTATTTATTATGTGTGTACATGTTTAAGCTTGTATATATAGTGCACACAAACTATATTGCATGTTTAGAAGTCAGAGGGCAACTTGCAGGAAACAATTCTCTCTTAGTATGTGGCTCCTCAGGTCCTTAAGCATGATGGCAAGCACATTTACCTGTTGAGATGTCTCTCTGGTCCCACAAATTTTATAGGATGCAAACTCAAGAAATAAGAATCAGTAGTATTTGTATAAACTAGAAAACTATCATAATGGAAATGAAGAAAACAACCATTAAGATAAAAATATCAAGTTTAACAAAACTATGAAATTCTACCCATAATCACATGGACAGAAATAAATCACTTTAATCCATATCATTTTTATTTCTTATCCCCAAGATATCATATTAATATCAAACTATAATATACCATTCAAATTTTGAAAGTCCTGCCATGTTTGTAAGAACACGGTCTCATTAAAAGTTCAAAGTCTTTTTTGATCTTAATTGATGCCCTGTAAGTTAAAAAATAAATTATATATTTTCTTATTCTAAGAAGGAAGGACTGGAACAGTTACAAGAAAAGCAAACAAAACCAAACTCCAACAGTGAAGATAACTCAGTGTTCAGCATCTGGAATTCATGCATGAACTTTTAGGCTCCAGAGTGCTTGGGCCGATTTAATTCCACAGTGCTGCCATGTGTAGAACATTCGGCTTCTCCCATAGGCTCAGGCCAGCTCTATTTCACATCTGTAGCTGTCTTCAGCACTTCCTTGAGCCTTGACATCTGCAGTATGCTGGAGTATCAAGCCAATAAGACTATACCTTCACCAATGTCCTCAGTTTGCCTTTTACTATACCAAGCTCCATCTTCCCATCTTCTCCCCATTACCCATTAAAGCCTGCAGCTTTCATGGCCTTAAAAACCAGTGAGATGTGTGACTTCACACACTACCAAGTTCAGTTGTCAGCTTGAGATGGAGGTAGGGCCATCACTTAGCTAATAGCCTCTGCTGACCCCGAGGAAATACTTCCTGGAAGTTTTTTCAAGTGTTGGTCTCTTCTTAATCACAACTAATGTTCAGACCCAGATGACCAGTATCCGCTGTCCAGTAAAGATCAGACGGTTTCACTTCCGCAGATTCTTAGTAAAAATGCATCACACCACGGTCAACCTAAATAATCCTTGTTTCCTTGTGAATTGTCATAAGATAAACTATTACCTGAACTCCTCTCAGCTTTCTTGTCTTTCAAGCTCCTCCAGAAAATCACATTACTTCTGTTTACTGAATTGACTTCTTCAGCCCAAAGCCCACAAGTCCTTTGTGGTAGAAGCTAGGTCTATTTAGTAAATTTTTATGCAGTTCAGCTTGGCATCGGGAAACACATAACGAAAACTTGGTGTCCCTTTAGTTACTGAAATGGACAGAGCGCAGTTGAGACCATAGTTCTAAGAACTGCCCTGTTGAAGGGGCATGGCTAAGAAACTGGACAACCTGCAAGAGGACATCAGTTGGATAAAAGAAGAAACCACACAAGCTAGTAGAGGATGTCGATTGCAAAAAGAAAAACAGTACTGCTAGAGAGAGAGAGAGAGAGAGAGTTCGAACAGAATTTGAAAGCCACTCAAGCAGCCCTCAGTTTGGCAGTTGGAACAGACTGTCTTTATAAACTGCCCACAATTTTGTGGGTGAAATAAGCTGGCTTTGTGAACTGGCAATATTAGGTGCAATGGACACCAAGCATAGAAGAAAGTGCCTGTAAGACTGCCATAAATCAAGTTATCCTGCATGGACCCATGCTAAGAGTATTAATATCATTTTAAGGATAAATTAGCATAGGGTTAGTTAGTTATTAGTTAGGTGTTAGTAGATAGATGTTTTATAGGTATCATAAATAATAATATATGTGTTTGTAAATAAAAAAAATTCAGTTATAGTCCTTCCATAGTCCTATGAAGAAAACAAAAACAACAACAGAGAAAATATCAAGTTCATCATGCAACACTTCCACTCTCTGGTACCAGATCCTGTATTAGTTAAATTTATGATTTAGTTTACCGTCTGTTGCAGTGATAAGCAGCATTATGAAATGCAACTTGATATAGGAGTTTATTTTAACATATAGATTGTAATCCACAATGGATGGAAGCTGAAGCAGGAACTCAAGCAGGAACATGGAGACAGAAACTGGAGCAGAGACCCCAGAGAAAAGTTGCTTAAGTATCTGCAAGACTCCATGCCCACTTGCCTAGGGATGGCACCACCACTATGAGCTGGGTCTCACCCTTCCCACTAATCAACATATATATATATATAAAATACAGGTTAATCTGATGGAGGCAGTTCCTTAGTTGAGGGTCCATCCCCATGGACATGTCGAAATTTGTATTCAGTTGGTAAAAGACTATGACAATGTTGATACTACTTAAAACAATCTGTAGATTCAAAGCAATCTGTATTGAACTATTATACAGAAAACGAAAAAATATCTTGAAGCCACATGTAACGAAAAAGTGCCTCTACTATGCTGAGTAATCCTGAATAAGAAGATAAATGCAAGAGTCACCATACTTCCAGACAGTGAGCCAAATGACCTCATTACAAACATGACTAGAGTTTATTCCTGGCAGGCAAACAGCTACCTGGAGGAATGGGACAGAACAGAGATTCCAGAGTACCTCCAGGCTTAGAAATTCAGATAGTTCTTCACAAATATATCAAGTATACACAGTTGGGAAAAGATTATCTCTTCTCTAAATCATTTTAGGAAAACATAATACCCATATTCAAAACTATTACATGAAAGCTTATTTTAAATCATGCACAAAAATTTATATTGAAGCCTTGATCATAAAACCTGAAGTCATAAATGTTTTAAATAAAAATAGAGTAAAAGTGAATTGGCATTGGCTCTGATAATAAGTTTTGGATATAATACACAAAGCACAGAGACAACATAGGTGAACATAAACAAGGGTGAATTCATGAAACCTACGACCATCTGTCTGTCAAAGGCAAAGTTCACACCGTGAAAAGTCTCTCTATAAAATGAGACTGAAGACCATGTAACTCATAAAGGGCAATCACCTAATAAGGAACTCATGACACAACAAAAAAATTAAAATAACCTAATGCTAAGGATTACCAGAGGACATGAGTAGGTGTATTTGGATACAAATAGACCACAGGTATATTAAAGAGTGTTCAGTGTTACTAATACCAGAAAACTGAAAATCAAAATCACAGCAAGAGATTACCTAACACTTTGTTAGGATGCCTATTACAAAAGTAGGAACTAATAAATAAAGTGGTGTGGGAATAAGGAATAGTTATTTGTTGCTTATGGGAATCAAACTTGGCCTAGCTATTATAGAAAATGATTTGGAAACTCGTCTAAAATTGAGGATGTAACAAGCATATGATCTAATAATTTCAATTCTGGTTGTGGAAATGAATACCTCAGATGTGTCTGTGTTCCTGTTCTTTACTGTGTTATTCTCTACCCGAGACATCCATCTGCTAATAGATGAATGAGTACAAGATGTGGGGAAGGAATATGGTAGAAAATTATTATAGTCTTGAAGAAGACCTTCTGTAGTTTAAGACAGCATGAATAGACTTGGACAATACGTTTTAAAGTGAAATAAAGCAAAACCAGAAATGATCAGTGTGATCTTAGTTTTGAGTGGATCTAAAACAGCTGAACTCACAGAAGGAGAAAATTGAACGAGAGGATTGAATGATGGTTCCTTGGGGCTGGGGTGTGGGAGGTGAATGGAGGGGAGGTCAGGAGGTTCAAATTTGCAGTTATAGTGTTGTAACATCCTGGGGTTCTAGCATGTTTTAGGCGACTGTGGCTTACATCGTGTTTGCAAAGAAAGTCTATGATGTGATAGCTTCTTTTTCTCATTAATTTATTTCATGGATCATTTAATATACCAATCACAGCCCCACTCCCTCCTCTCCTCTCCTCCCAATCCTATCCCCTCTACTCTTTTCCTCAGAGAAGGAGAGCACACCCCCTTGGGTACCAGCCCACTCTGGCAGATCAAGTTGCATCAGTACTAAGTGACTCCTCCTCCACTGGGACAAGACAGGGCAGCCTTGATAGGGGAAAAGATCCGAAGGCAAGCAACAGAAGACAGGTCAGACACAGCCCCCAGTCCAATTATTAGGGGACCCTCTTGAAGACAAAGCAGCCCATCAACTTCAGACATGTAGGGGACATAGTCCAGTCCATGCATTTTCCCTGATTGGTGATTCATTCTCTGTGAGCCTCCATGATCCCAGCTTAGTAGGCTCTGTAGGTCTTCTTGTGGTGTCTTTGATCACTCCAGCTTCCTCATTCCTTCCCTTAATTCTTCCACAAGATTCCTTGAGTTTCACCTAATGATTGGCTGTGGGTCTCTGCATCTCTTTCCATTATCTGGTGGATGAAGTCTCTCTGTCTGCAAGGATAGCAGAGTATCATTAATAGTGTCAGCGTTGGGTCTCTCCAATGGGGTGGGTCTCAAGTTGGGCTAGTCCTCATTCATATGTTTGTTACATTAAATTATAACATTGCATACTGGATTTTTTTTTTTGTCAACTTGACACAAACTTAGAAATAACTGGGAAGAAGGAATCTCAGTTGAGGAATTATCTCCATTGGATTTGTCTGTGGACATGTCTGTGGGGCATTTTTATTTGTTTGCTGACTGATTTGAGAGGTACTGTTCTGAATAAATGGGCTGCAGTTGTAGGTAGCTGAGTATGTGAAGGGAAGCAAGGCATAGCCAGGTTCCTTCATGGTCTTTATCTCAGTTCTTACCTGCAGGTTACTGTTTGCATTCCTGCTTTGGCTTCCCTCCTGTAAACAAAATAAACACTTCTAATTGCTTCTGCTCATAGTAGCTATCAGAGCATCAAAGGAGCAAACTAGAACTCATCCCTTAATTAGATACACACTTTATTAGTTAATTATCATAAAAATGTGAGAGCTGATAGATGCCCATGCAAAGCAAATGAATGGTTTTAAATGCAGAGGGAAAAGTCTTGAAAGAATGAGTCTGCCCTAGGATATGGGGTCTGGTAGTGAGAAAGTCATGAGCTAACCCAAATCCTCTTGAAAAAGTCAGAAGAGCCCTTTCCTTATGTTGTGAGTTTCCATAAACATTTCTGCCCTCCTCTTCAGGCTTCCTGCCATGAGAATCTGTTTGATGGCATGCAACTTGCCCTTTCCGTGTTCTTCCAGAACCCTGGGGACTTGTAAGCCATCTGGAGTTTGTTGTCACACTGTGATTTCTGCAGGTTTGTCTAACTTTCAATGTCTTCAGTCACTTCTTTTATTATTCGCTCTGTGCATAATTTTTGCATTATATAGTCTTTATATGTTTCTTTAAACTGTGTATTGAAATTGCGCAATTTAATGGTGAAAGTGACTCTGCAAAGACTCGGTGTCTTAAAAGTAATTTCTCTCCTTCCTGGCCCTTAATGATTTGGCTCTATTAGAGTCAGTTATCAGAAAACAAACCACATTCAACAAATGAAGACAAGCTGAAGCAGGGTTGGATGAGGGTCAGGTGCTGACGTTTGCACAAGCTGCACCCTAGATGACTTTAAAGTCATCATTTATTTTCTGCTCCATTTTCTTGAGTAATAAAGGCCGTTAGTTTTTATCTGCTTCTAATGTTTGCGAAACATGGAAAATTAATGCAGAAAGAGGATCGCTGATGATGTAATTATGACAGGATAATTCTCATAAAATGGACTTCGTTGCTGACTAATTCACAGCCAGATTCCTCATTTAGCTAAAACTTAATCTATTTCTACGTGCCAAGGCTCTTTTCTTATCTCTGTTCCTTGTGCTTGTTTCTCCTGGATGGTCAATTCTGTGGGTGGTCTGCAGTGTCCCCCACTCTGTCTGAGCAACCAGCTCTGTCTGAAGGCCAGAGTACTGCTGCTGCTCAACATATCGCAGGGATGCCTGAGATGAACATGATGGCAGTTCTGTGTCCTTTGGCTGTATTTGTCAAAGCTGTGTATTTGATATGTCAATATTGCTTTTCTCTGCCCACTGTTTCTTTCATTCCACCACCATGTCATTGGAAAGAATGTCTCAGACCTCTAATGAACTTATAGGTGGGACCCCACTCTAAACTGAACAGAATGCCCCAAACTGCTCTGCCTCAAAGCCTCTTACAAAAAGCATTTCCCTCACTTAGGGCTTTTGCTCTTTCCTCATTTGAAAGACAAAACTAGGTAGAAGTTAACTCAAAATTACATAACTTCAACACTTGCTTTGATTTTTATTTTTATCACATAGATTAGAGCTCACTCAATAATAGCAGATGGGAGATTTTTCAGCTTCATTACTGCCCCAGGCTAATCATACAGTTTTCAACAATTTATTATTATTCTGTATAAGTGCATTTTAGTTATACAGAATAGTAGCTATCCTTATGATATCTTTCAGATAGTTATGCAATATACTTTGATTTTCCACCTCTTTAAAATATATTTATTTCAACAGCTTTAAAAATACTTTATAAAGCATAATTAAATAGTCCTACAATACTGTGAAACAGCATAAAGGTAAATAAATGTGCAAGTATAATAAGAAAAATATAAACTCAATAAGCAATAAAATACAAAGAATACTAACAGGTTAAAGATAACAATACAGCCGGGCGTGGTGGCGCACGCCTTTAATCCCAGCACTCAGGAGGCAGAGGCAGGCGGATCTCTGTGAGTTCGAGGCCAGCCTGGTCTACAAAGCGAGTCCAGGACAGCCAGGGCTACACAGAGAAACCCTGTCTCGAAAAACCGAAAAAAAAAAAGATAACAATACAAAAACTTGAAAATGTTTTGTTCATTGAACAAATACTTTCTAGTCATTTCCATTTGTTTTGGTTAGCAAAGGTGACAACACTCAGCACATACTCAAAAACAAAATAATGTAACCCTTGCTGTTCTGTGTGGGAGGGGAAGAACAAAAACAAACAATTACAGATGAAATATCTATGCCTCTTGAAAAACCCATGCCAACTATGTCTTCTTATATTACTTGCTAACCCTCCGTTGTCCTTGCTTCAATTTACTCTAAAATCTTTTGAAAAATAAAACATTTGATTAAAAAAAAAAACCTGTAAGAACTAAGAGGGAATGCAACATGAGAGTTCTTTTGCAGGAAATAATAGCTAACAAAAACAAGCTATACTCATCGAATCACTATGTTGAGACATCTGAAATAGTCAGACTCACTTTCCATCCTAGACATTGTGTTAAGATAGTGATACCAAGTTTGGTTAGTTTTAGGGTCCAAATCACATCTAAAATCAAATGAATATAGGTTGGAATTCTAGAGTACCAATTATATAGGCTGTGATTTTTACTTAGAAATAACGTTCTCTCACTGGCATGTGCTTCTATCTAGTCTGGACTGCATCCTTTTAAAAAAGGAGAAACTTGAAAAGATAAACAGACCTGTACAGAAGAAAAGTGACATGAAGGCACATGAGGGGACATATGAAAGGGACAGTGTGACTGCACTGGTAAAGCTACAAGTCAAAGTGAGGAGATTTCTGAAGAAACACCCTAAACCAGAAGATGCACAGTTCTCTGACCTTCAAACTTCTCAGACAAGTAGTAGTGTAAGGACTGTGGCTTAGGATTTTTAAATGTAAGGAACATTTGTCCAAGCCTCTTTATCTTCAGAACTGTTAAAAAAACACTATGGGGAGTTAAAGCAATGAGTTTTTAAGGTAAACTATAGAAAAACTGAAAGAAATATAGGTAGTGGGAAGTTGAATGCCACCTGCATTCTCTCAAGCCCACATGCCAGCTTATCTATGGCAATCTAGAAGAAAGATGACAGTTTCTTTTTTAAATCAGAGAAAGACAACTTTCTTTAAAATGTTTACATATCCTAATTAAAAATGTAATGTGAAAAACAATGAATTCTATTATGACATTTTCATATATGCATATGTACACATGTATCACTGTACTTTGATCGTATTTGCATCATCTAACTTTTCTCTCCTTTGCTGTCTGGTACCCCCATATTTTAATCTTCCTGCTCTTGCTGTGTGTGCTGCTCTGTGCTGTGGTTATAAGAATCCTTTCTCAGGGCTTCCTAGAAATAAGATGATGTGCTTCTTGAGTGACAATGTTGTGTCTTCTTCTATCCCATTTATGCATCCACTTGCCAACATTGCACTTCTTTGCTCATACCCAAGGTAGAAATCAGACTGCCAGGCCACCATTTCCTCGATGATCTGTCCTTACAGGAAAAGTAACTTTCCTCCAAGTGGCAAAAAAAGATATATTCCCTGTTGTTAATGAAACAAACCAATTACAACCATTCATTCAGTCACATGGTCACTGAATCAGATGTGCTACAAACTCTACATCCGCCATTTATCTCTGC
Organism: Lophiomys imhausi; assembly: GCA_907164525.1. NCBI lineage: Eukaryota > Metazoa > Chordata > Mammalia > Rodentia > Muridae > Lophiomys > Lophiomys imhausi. The sequence continues at coordinate 331,406 of CAJQZJ010037369.1, read as the reverse complement.
AGTCTTTTAATTCAATATCAAGTAGAAAAAGACAATTCTCTAATGGTTAACCAAATAAAATAAAATAGTTTATATTTTCCTAATAGCGAACTCTATGGGGGCACAAAAGAAAACACATAGAAATTTAGTAAGTTTTTAAAGTTATCATCAGCAGAAGAAGGTTGGAAGGCAGAGTTTGAGTTGCATGAAATGCCGAGAATGTGACTAGCTTTACTAATTGTTTTCTAGAAAAGAAGAAACATTTAGAAGAAAATGTCATGTGGAGCTGGTGTTCAAGTGACTGCTGGTATCTGGATCTGGGGAAAATGGAGTGAGCAAAGAGTGAAACATGGAGTCATTCCTCTGGGCATAAAAGAGACACAGAGATAATCTTTTCTCTCTTATCAGTGATGCCAAAGTACCCCTTTTCACCTGTAGTTTACAATGACTTGATATCTCCACACAATCAGATAGGGATACAGAAATACCAGCTTTACTACTGACAACACTGCATGGTGACCGCAGCATTATCAGGATCCTGCCTCACTCCAGTGCCCAGGCTGAGGCTACAGCAACACATGCAAGCCTTTTGGCCTTAGGTAGACATAACTTTTGTATTCTTCCTATTTTATGTTGTTATAGAAAGTGGTACCACAAATTCCTTACAGTGGCTTTGAGACTGATATATTAGATTAGAATTCCCCAGCAATGCTTGTAATGAGTTCAGCGCTGGCACATATCTCTCTTGTCTGTCTCTGTGTCAGCATGAAACAACAAAATCTTGTTCCATTCACATGTGGAACCATCAAGTTTTTAGAATGTTATCAGATCGGTGTGTCCTGGGAACTTGGGAACTGCACCTTTCTTAGTTCAGTTTCATTTCTATGATCACTCATGAGCACAGGATAACACTTCATGTGTTTCTTGGCTGTAGAAAGTCCTATTTGTGGCCTTTAGTATTGGCTTTTATTAGATTACTATGCACTTATCATAGTGGAACCGAAAGGTTAATGTCAAAGGTGACACCACTGCATCTTTAGAAAGTGTGAAAGCAGAAACAGAGTCAGGAGGACTTGGGCCTGTCTTAAGAAAAAGCTCAATATGAAGACAATAGATAAACTTAGAAACTGTAACTGAAGGTACTTTGAGGATGTTAAAAGATTAGAATACAGGAGATACTATTTGACTCATAGCACTGAAACAAATTGGTAACTTTGGGATTTCTATGGATCATCTCCAGTGCATTAAAAAGACTTAATGCTTAAGGGACATCTGGGTTCCTGGGATAGGAGAATTAAATGGGATGGATTCTGAGAGCCCATATGTCTTTAGTGACTGTCATGGCAATGAGACCAGTGATAGTAACTATCCTCTATCATTTCTTGATTTTATTTTATATTGTCTCCACACCCTGCTCCAGAGTTAGGTTAGCCCTTTCTTCTCTTTTCATTTTGCAAATTCACTGCCCTTTAGGGGAGGAGACTAAGACTCTGTAAATAAAACACCTGTCCACATTCCATGCTCTTAAAAATGCTTTTACTGTTTGAGAATTTCACACATGTATATAACATGCGACTGTCATCAAAAACACCCTATCTTCCCGTCTTCATTTTATTCCTTGTCCCTACACCACTCTTTCCCTCCCAACTTCATGTGCACACTTAAATCCACTGAGTTTACTCACTACCACATAAAGCCATCAATTGACAACTCTTCCCCCAGGACAGGATTGGCCTCTCCTTGTCCATGAGTGAATTTTGGCTGGCTTAATCTACATAGGTCGATGAGAGGGGGTATTATATGGATGGTCTTTAGAGCCTCACATTCTTATTTTCTTGTTGTCTGCATGTTGGCCCATCATGGCTCTCTGTGTGGATTACTGTCACTGCACAAAGAAGCTCTTGTTCCAAAGTGAAGTTCATCAGTATTGGTCCTCTGCTTTTTAAGACATATTTAGAAATGTTCCACCCTATTTTACTTTCTGCGATATTGTATAATTCATATAATAAAGTTATAACATGACTTTAGAACTTGTAAACAATTTTTATGATGTATTTATCTTGACTCTTTCTTTTTAGTGTTCTGCTATTTCTCATTTTGAGACTGTGCTATGTATTTCAGTTAGGAGAGTGAAGCAAAGTCTTTTCAAATCAAACTTGAAATTTGACACAGAGGTGAGTCACTGAGTCAGTTTTATAACACTCCAGCTCCTGAGCAAAGCTTACTCTTAGAGGTGAGGCTGAGTTTTCACCTCATGAAGTTTAGCTTTGCTAGAAGAAGGTTGCTGAAAATGGTCAGTTAGATTTTTCTACTCTAAATAATGAAGGCAGATATCAAGGATGAGTGGGTTCACACCCTAGTTTTAAGTCAGAATCTCTTGATAGAAATTATTAAAATTTCCGTTTTTCCAATGCAGTCTCAGCAGCATTTAAGAATCAGTTTGTTGTCGTCAATGGTCCAGTAGTGTGGGGTGGGGCAGGGTGACTTACTGACTGACAACTTATCAAAGGTATATCAGTCACTGCCTCTGGCTTTTTGAATTCTTCATAGGCCCATCATTTCTTGCAGAGACCAAAAGATTCATGACTTGAACCCACTCCCTAATCTATTACAACTAAAATAGATTATGTCAGTATTCTGTGGATTCTTAATGGCAATTCAGAGTTTTAGTGCTGAACATCTAGAGATGCTTTGTGTCAGTGTCTAAGGATGGCACAAATATGTCTTTTCTGTTTCATTCCTAGAAAACAGAGAGATGTGAGTGAAGTTTATTACCTCTCAACATATACATCTGAGGGACAATTGTGTTTACTTTTCTATTTATATCAAAATAGTTTCTATTACACAAGGCTAATAACTGTTCAGCTGAACAAGACTTAACATATTATCACAGTCTCCTTCTTTCTCATTCAGTGTGTTTGATACCAGTGTCTTGCAGGGCAATAAGAGTCGCTGGTGAAAGTACCCTGAAAGCAACTCAGTCACTCTTTTGCAGGAATATTGTCAATGATGGTAAATTATATGGCTGCTTCTCACCACTTGCGACTTTTCATAAAGAGCCAATGTGAAATATATTTTCTCTTAACAAGCAGCATTTTACCTTGAAATTTAATATATTAGGGATTTTAAGAATTCTATTTATTTTTGACTGTTCTTTGTACATGGAATAGGTCTTTCTCCTCCCCCCATTTGAGGAACCTTTGAGAATCCTGTCATTATGGAACACTCTAAACTTTAAGCAACTCAGAATTACAACAATTCTTATTCTTGGAGTCTGCTAAAATTGAGTTATAGACTGTAACCATGTATTTATAGCAATACTTTACCTCACAAAATTATGTTTTACACTTGAAGAGACAAAGTCAACTCCTCTGCAAAATAAAAGAAAAAAGTTCTGCTACTGCTGCATCCATCTGAAAATATTCAAATAATGTCCATGTTAACTTCTGGAAAAGCAATATTATTAGCTAAAGATGTTGCATAAGATATGATACATTTTAATGGTATCTATATAAGTATCATTATATATGAAAAATAAATAATCATTTTTCTTAGAGATCTCATAAAAGTAGGTTATAAACATAAGAAAATTAGCACATAGCAACTCATCAAGGAGATTATACAGGATCCAGAATGAAAACAGGGATTTCTGAAGGAATAATACAAACTTATTTTTTAAAAAAAATCAAAGAACAAAGGACTGAACATGGAAATCCTGTGGAAGGGTGTTCCCTTGGACTCTTGAGTCACAAGATTTAGTAAATTAATTAGATTTACTTGGAAAGCAAATTCATTTTTACAATTGGGAACATCACAGTAGAAGACTCACCCAAGAAAACAGTTTAAAGTGGGAGTACAAACTTGTACAACCTCTTTGAAAATCAATTTGGTGATTTCTTAGAAATATGGATATAGTTCTACCCCAGAACCCAGCTATGCCACTTAGGACAGTGGAAACTCCTAGGAATCTATGAGGGAGGCCCTAGGAAAGACTTGTAGCAAATAGGGGACATGGAACCTGAAACAGTAACCTCTTTTAACCAGGCAAGACTTCCAATGGAGAATGGGGACTCCAACCCAGCCAAAAAATTTCTACCACAATTTTTCCTGCCTATAAGATGTGAAGAGATAAAGAGGGAGCAGAAATTGAGGGAATGTCTAACCAATGACTGACCCAAGTTGAAACCCATGCCATGAGAGAGAGAGAGCCCATCCCTGCTGCTATTGATGATATTTTGGTATACTTGCAGACAGGAGGCTAGCATAACTGTCATCTGAGAGGATTCACCCAGCAGCTGATGAAAACAGACGCAGAGAGCCCAGACAAACAGCAGGTAGATCTCTGTCAACCTTGTGGAAGAGGGGGAAGGAGATTTGAAGAAGCCAAAAAGCTCAAGGACTCCACAAGAAAACCTACAGAATCAACTAACTTGAGCTCATAGGGGATCACAGAGACTGAACCACCAACCAGAGCGCATGCATGGGACAGACCTAGGACCCCTACACCTATCTAACAAATGTGAAACTTGATCCTCATGTGGATGGAGCCCCTAACAGTAGGAGCAGGGGGTGTCTCTGACTCTGTTGTCTGCCTCTGGATCCTTTTCCTCCAGCTGGGCTGCCTTGTCTAGCTCAATAGAAGGCATGCCTAGTCCTACTGCAACTTAATATGACAAGGTAGGTTGATATCCTTGGGAGGTCTCCTGGTCTCTGAGGAGAAAGGAAGGGGAATGAGAGGAGGGAAGGGGAGAGGGAGAGGCTGGGAGGAGAGGAGGGAGGGAAAGCACCAATCGTGATGTAATGCAAAGTAAAAATCAGTGAAAAATAACACAAAGTATAGATTAAAAAGTGCAAAGGAAGTCTACATTTTCTATCTACATGACCTACTATATTCAGGTCTGTCACTTGCTATAGCCAAGTATGAAACCATGAAATAGTAAACGTATAACTACATAATCTGAAAGCAAACCTACTGGAAATGGCAGATGATCTCTCATAAAAATAACAAAACAAAGCAAATAAAACCAGAGGAAAGGAAACCTCCAAATTTCTCCTCTGTGTGATAATGTTTGCTCAAAGATTCAATCTCATCACTGTGAAAATAGCTACAAAGTAAAGAAAACCCAGCAATCTAGCATACATAGGCATTGCTCTATCTACAGTATAAGTGTTCATCTGTGGTAGAGAAAGCACACAGGAGAGACATTTTCAAGCATTTCACCCACTTAAACAAGTCACAGCTTCACAGGCATAAAAGAATATCTACAAAAGAGATGTTGGCTTAATGATTCTAGCTTCTGTGGACTTCATGAGGAGCATATGCTCATGTTTATTTGTGAGTTTTTCCACAAGGTGGGAAAAAAATCTAGTTATAGCTGATTGTGTGGTTTATTGTTTGCATTTTGTAAGATTCCAACCCTTTGTAAACCAGAGCCCGCCCATGAGAAAAAATACAAAATTATATAGTCAAATTTTACATGGTATATGAACTTTTAATCTACCATTATAATTTAGATAAAAAATAATTCTAGAAATACAACTTCAAATATGTAATTTCTGAGGAAAGGTCTCTTCTTGTATGTTTAATTGTGATGCATATTTATCACAATTTATTTGGAAGAGTATACTGTTCAATTATAAAGCTATTCTTCCGTCCTGACACTGAATACAAACTTTTAAAAAACAGAGACTGGTGAGATGGCTCATCGGTTAGGAAAAAGTGCTTCCTACACTCGTATAAGACCCAGGTTCTGTTCAATGCACGTCTTTGACAGCTTAGGTTGAACCATAGATTGAGTGATTGTGTAAATTAAGAAAATTTCTGCATTGTAATAATTAGACAGGCACTTCTGGCATGTATCTTAATGAATTGCATGTCTGGTAGTTTCTTTCACAGAAGGTAAATGCAGTACCACATAAAGTTGTTATCATTGTTTTGAAAAATTCATTTAACATATTTAAATTTGTTGATTCCAAAGATAAACAATTTTATAATTTATGGATGGATATTTTACTTTAAGAAGTTCAACACTGTATGCAGCTCTGCACAAGATTAAATAAAAATGTAATGCTTTGATGTTATGGAAACAAAGTTAATAATCCAAAGTTTTTTTTCCCTTTGGTATACAAAAAAGTTATGCTTGAGATAATGCGAGCTTCACTATTCATCTCAGTACTCATTACTCGAAGAAACAGCATTTTAGACTGATGCACTGAAATGTTTCTAATTTTATAATATTCTTGTTTATTTTTCTAGACCAAAGGCCATAGATAAAGAGACTCATAGGCAGGTTTTGGAACAGACCTCAGTGTAGGAACTTCCAACCCTGTAGTGGTGGGATGCACCCCACTCCGCACGTGGGTGAGTTATTGCTTAGCTATAGAATCTCTCATCACCCAGATGCCTAGAGGTGTCTTGATGTTTATTTGTAAGTTTTTGAGAGTTGAACACACATGCACAAGGTACTTTACTCATACCCACTATCCTTCTTCTTCTCACAGAACCTCTACACCCCTCTTAATTTTCTATCCTGTTCTTTATAAAATAATTAATAAAACTATCTGTCTGTGCACGAGTGTAAGGCCATCTACTGTAGCACGGCATCTGTACAATAGAACCACACTTCTGGAAAACCTGATTTTCCCCAGCAGCCAGCAGTTACCAGAGACTTTCATCTAGGGGCAGGACCTTGTGATCTCCTCTCCCATCTGTAATGGATTGATGATTGGCTTAATCTTGCACTGGTCTTGTACAGGCAACCACAGCCAGTCCTATCAATTACAGAAGACGCCACACAACAGTCCTTACTAATCTCTGGCTCTTGCGATCTTTACGCCACCTCTTCTGAAGTGTTCCCTGAGCCCCGAGGAGTAGAGGAATAAATAAAAATGTGCTATGTGGTGCTGACACACATTTTCTGCTTTGACTAGACATTTAGAAGGTCAAGAGCCGCAATTCTTAGTTGTTGTAAAGAATAGAATCTACCTGTAGGTGGAGACAAGCTCTTATCTCCTCTCTAAAGGATCAATACAGAGGAGCAGGTCAAGGACCTATCTAGGGCACCATACTAGTCTTATGCTAATATGCGGTTTTCTTCCCAGAATCCCAGTGCCCTAATGCAGTCCCTATAAACTTAGCTACCAGGAGGTTCTGTGGGGTTTGCCTGCCTTTCTACGCCCTGACTCTAAAGGTCATAATTGTTCCTTTTTTTCTTTTTTTTTGCTTTGTTTTTCAGATTATAGCCAGAGCCTGCATATAATTTTTAATTTCCTAATTAATGCTTTGGGATTTCTTGTTCTATTTCTAAATCCCTCCTCCCTGCAGTGAAGCTCCATGCCACCCTCTGGCTGACCTCCTTGCCAGCTCATCTTCACCATTCTCTTCCAGGCTGTTGTGAGACATAAAGCTTGCTGCTTGTGGTAGAAGTTAGGTCTCTTTAGTGAAATTAGTAGTCCGTTCAGATTAGCATCCGGTGCACATAAGGAAAGCTTGGTGTCCCTTTACTTATTGATATGGACAAAGCCAGCTGAGGCCTGACTATACGCCCTGTTGAAAGGACACACTAAGAAACTACACAAGCCGCAAAGATCGCATCATTTGCCATGAGAAGCAATGGGACTGTAGGATATTGAGAGAAATTTTGTGGACCCTCGAGACTACCAAGTATCATGAGATAATGTGGTATATAAGCCAGAGAATTCCACGTGGTCTCTCTCTTCCTCCTGTCCTCACTGACTGAGAAGTCACTCTGAAGAAGCACACAGCAAGGTATGCCATTGAAAGAATTTAGACTGCTATAGTCCAAGGCAAAGGTGTAGCATAAACCTGCTGAGAGAGAACCCTTTAAAGGCATCTATCTTGGGGCCCCAGAGCACCAGAAAAGTGAGCAAGGCTAGCAGAGTTCAGAAGTCCGTTGGAGAGGCTTTTGGCCTTGAGACTTGCTGGGGCCAAAGAAATAGTGGAGTCTTAGCTGACTGACTGAAAAAACTGCCTTCACTTGACGGTTGGAACAAACTGACTTTATAAACTGGCCAAAATTTGGTGATGGAAGTAAAATGGCCTAACAAACTGGCAAAGTGTGGCCCAAAGAACACTAAGCTTTGAAAAGGATTGCCTTCCAGGACTGCCATAAACTAAGTTATCCTGCTGGGACCTATGTTAAGAATATTACTATCATTTTAAGAAACTTAAAAATCATGTTAGTTAAATGTTTTTAGATAGGTATTAGAGTGTGATTAGGTATTTGGGTAGTTTTAGATAGATTATAGATTTTAGGTTATAGGTTATAAGATTTTGGTATTTTATAGATAAGTTTAAGTATTAATAAATATGTTTATAAATAAAATATTCTGTTACACCTGCTCTTTGGTTTTCCTTTTAAACTCTAATAAATTGTCATGAATTTTCAACCTAAAGTTTGAGTTTATTCTTTGCCTTTAGTTCTGCCTATGTCTGCTCGTAAATTATTTTAGTGATGAGATTTACAACCCTGAAGGGTATCCTAATTTTACCATTATCATATGTTGGCTGAGTTGGGACTTCCTGAAATTTCTGATAATTTTCTTTTTCTATCTTTTAATTTCTTAATTGACAGAGAAAAAGAGCCCATCCCTGCACCCATAGATAGTGGCATAGTTTGTTCTCCATATTGCCTGTGTGAGGTTAGTTCAGTAATGTGCAGGATTTCATGCTGCAGTTGGTAGTTTGTTTTTTTTTCCCCAGTTTTTACTCAGTTGTTTCATACTTTAGGTTGTGTCTCTTACAATGATGGCTAAGGTACCACATGTGAAATATTTACTTATTCCTTTGAGTTTTCTTATTTTGTGGTGAGGAAACTTGAGAATATTGACAGTGATTCTGTCAGTATTCTCAAAATCATTATATATATATATATATGTGTGTGTGTGTGTGTGTGTGTGTGTGTGTGTGTGTGTGTGTGTAATATTGTTATGTCCCTTTGAAGAACATAGGGTTCTGCCATCTTACAGTTATTTGAAATTGGTTTGATCCGTTCAAAGCTTGTCTTTATGTATGCTCAGAGCAGTCTTTAGTAGGTGGCTAATTTATCCCCTCTAACAAGGTGAAACTCTTTTGTAATTTTCTGAATTTTGTGTTTTTTTAATTCCTTATGTAATTGAGTCTTAGCACCTATTCTCAGCTCATGTCTCTTTTCTCTTTCACAAACACCCTATGTTTCCACCACCCTTCTAAGATCTTACTTCAAGTTTACCTCTATGATGTAATAGGACATTTACATTAGTATTGTCTATTTCCATCCGTCAGCGTCTGACTCCTGTTTCCTAGTATCCAAAAACAATTATTTCATGCATATCTGTTATGGCTGTGTTGTTTAAAGTAGCAGTCTAATCTCTTTCATTTAACTTCACTTCAAAGGCACACATAAAGAGAGACCTTGGAACACTCAACCATAAATGAGATGTCTCCATCCAATTCATCCCCTAATGGAACCATGAGGAGAAAGAGGTAGAAAAAAGTCTCAGAGCCAGAGGATAAGGAGCACACCAAGAAAACAAGGCCCTTTAATTAACAGGACCATGTAACCAAACTTTTTAAAATTATTAACTATTTATTTATTAATAACTATATTCACTTATAAAAATATAAACACTTAACCAATAATCCTATAAATTCCTACAACCCCTATGAATGACTTCAACCCTTATTACCTACCCACTAAACCTATTGATAACTATTACCACTATTTTCTTAACCTTTTAGAAGGATAAAGTCTCTGGGGCAGGTCTTTAGTTGTCAGGAACACAGTCTTTGGGGTAGACCCTTTAATGTACTTAGCAGTCCTTTTTATGGGATATCTCAGACGTAGATTCACCAGGGTAAATTGGCTATGGCAGTCTCACCTTAAGTAAGGCTTGAGGCTTTCTTCTCTCTGGGAGACCTCAGCTGTCTGAGGCAACAAGTTGCCTCAAGGCCAACTTGTTGAACCCGAGAGGGGCTCCCCGAATCCTGATGCCCAGAGACCACCAATGCCCCCCGATTCGCTGTAATAGACAAGAGGTTTATTTAAGCTGACGCGCCAGAGTTTGACTCCCCAGTAGAGGAATGAACTCCGTAAAATGGTTCTCTGGCCCTTTAAATACACAAGCAGCTACAAAAAGGTGGAGGCACCAAGGAGTAGCTTTTTTTTTAGCCCGCCAGGCAACAGCCACAGATGGTGATAAAGGAACAAAGAGTATGTTAAGTTAGGTGGTATGACTATATCTCATTTTTCTCAAGCCCATGCACTCCTACATAGGAGAGGAAGAAGGATACAGAAAAGGAAAAGTAGGAATTCCCTGGGGCTAACCTCCAAAACCCATTAAGACAGGATCATTTATCAGCTTGTAGTCTCTTCCCCTACATACCAGAGTTTTCAGTTAACCTTCAAATAACCAAAAAGAGGGGCAGAGAAACACCCTCCCCACCCTCTGG
>CAJQZJ010037369.1:288396-320577 GCA_907164525.1 Lophiomys imhausi | reverse complement strand
CTGTTGGACTGAAAGGGGAAACCTCTGGAGGGAAGAGGGTGGAAGGGTGGGTTAGGAAGGGGGAATAGGGAGGGGTTTGTTACTGAGATGTAACTTGAAGAAAAAAAATAAAGTATTAAAAAAAAAAGAGAGATAAAACAAAACAAAACAAAAAAAAAAAGTTAGGTCGTGATGCAAGTGGGGAGTGGAGGCGAGGGACCCAAGGGGAGTGTGAACAAACCGGCCAGCTATACAAGCTTTGTTATTTTCAAGGACTGAGTTCTGTGGAAGTTTTCCAGAAGGAGTGAGGTCAGGGTCTCACCACAGAGGAGAAGGCCATGTATTCATTAATTTTTTGCAGTCTTACAAACTTAACTTCCTTTTATTTAACTTCACTTCAAAGGCCCACATAAAGAGAGATCTTGGAACACTGCCGCTCTGCCTCAGTCCTTCAAGAAGGCCAGAGTTTCGTTTAGGCCACTGTTGGGACAGGTCAAACTCCTCTAGGCAAAAGCTGAGCCACAGGGTTTAGTCCTTGACCTTTTGCTGTCTTGCTGAAGCTTTCTCTGTTCACCAGCTTCTTTCTGCCTCAGAGAGATCTGGCCATCAGTTCACCAGCACTTTCTCCATCAGACAATAAGGACTCACTAGCATCTGAGCTCTATATGGGGGGGGGCTTGTCTTCATGCACTTGTCCTTAAATAGGATCTCTCCTTGTTCCACCTGTTTCAGCTTAATTTGGGTTCCACCCACTTAGCAGCTGAAAACAATGCCAGGCCAAATACTTTGTTTCTTAGTCCATTAAGTCTTTCCTGTTTTTCCTGGTTTCAACCTTGTTTTTTAGTCCATTAAGTCTTTCCTGTTTCCTATTTTCAGTCCACAAGCTGATAAGCTAATTAATTGGTCACAGCCAAGTTGGTCTTCATGCCCCGGATTAAGAGACTGTATCAGAAACCCCTAGATCTTCACTAATCTAATTTGTATTAATCTAAGTCCCTACAGGATCATAACTCATATTAACTCACCGGGACTGAGGCAGCCTGCACTGGGCCTGTGCAGGACTACATCAGATGGGATCCTGAGCTGAATTAGGAAGTAAACATATTCTCCATCCCTAAACTACATCAAAGTGCAGCTGATAACCACTTGCTAATGAAAATTTAGTTTTCTCTAAGGGGATTTCACCAGGGAAAAAGACTACTCTTAAAGGTAGGCTGCAAGGCCAGCAGTAGATGAAAACAGAAAATAAAGTCAATGGCATGGTTGGAGGTTACTTCACTTATAATGTCATGACAGGACTTCTCTTTAAAAAAATCATATTTTCATGTATTGTATTTTATCTATTTAGACATTTTTTCTTCTCTATTTTACCCTACAGGTCCTTTGCATATATGCTATGGCATCCAGATTAGTATTTTATGGGATTCCTGAGTGTGTGAATGGATGGGTCTCTGTGTCTATATTAGATTTCTGTGATTTTCTTAGGCTCTTTTACTATTTTTAAATTTTTTTGTCCAATTCAGGTGTGTTAGTTTTTGTTTTATTTTTATTATTATCCTTAGAAGCCTGTTTGTTTTCTAATGAGAAATAGAAAAGGGGTGGATCTGCATGGGAGGGAAGGCAGGGAAAATCTTGGAGGAGTAGAGGGAGGGGAAACCATAATCAGGATATGTTATGTGAGAAAAAAAATCTATTTTCAATAGTAGAGGAAAAAGAAGAGAAAACATATTTTAAGAACTTCCACTCATCACTACCTTTGTGCTCCTCATTCCCTTATGTCAGAAGAAAACATAGCCCTATTGCTGCTTCCTATGAGCTCACGTTAGGGAGAGCCCAGCAACAAATTAGGTGATTGCATAGTAATGGGAATCTTGGCAAACATGGTTGAGAAGAGAAGTTTCTCAGCACTGGCATCATTGTTAGTCAAGCTCAGCAGTAATCATTTAGTCTTCTTCATCAGATGGTAGGCTTTCTGTATCTTCTTTGCCTCTCCAACCAGAAGGCTTTACCTGCCTTTTCTGCAGTAACTTTCTTTGCTCATGAAGAGGCACAGCCTTCTGTTCCATTTCTTTTAGCTTTATGCAGGTGCTCTCAAACTTCTCCTCGCTATCTTCTTTGGTAATAACACCGAATAATTCTTCAATATGCAGGTATCCTCTGGGGTCCACGTGCTGCCAACTTGTACAACTACTGTGTTAGGTGACCCTGATGACTAGGGAGTGTCTTGTACCTTTGTTCCCAGCAAACACGACTGGTCTGAGTAATAGCTCTCTGTGAGTCAGTGATGCTGACTCTGTTGACTTAGTGACAATGAACTTGCTTGAGAGCATGTGCAGATAGTTGTTGAATTTTGTTTACTGTCAATGTTCCAAGGAAAGAATCCTATAACAAATCTGGATGTTGCTTCCACTATATCCCCTTCACTTTCAAAGACACACTGCACAGGAAGTTCCTGGTATTTGGTTAGGAATGCAGCTCAGTAATAGAGTATTTATCTATTATTATGCATAAGGTCCTGGATTTGATAACTAGTGTTGTAACAAAAATAAATAAATAGTTTATCTTCTTACAAAAATATTGGGTACATAAGATAAAGTAAGCCTTATTAGTAATAGCTAGAAACAGGAAACGACCCAGATGTCCCTAAACCAAGGAATGGATTAAAAAAAAAAAAACTGGGGTACAACTAGAAAATGGAATAGTAGTTAGCCATCAGAAACAACGAAATCATGCAATTTGCAGCCAAATGGATAGAACTAGAGAAGCTCATCCGGAGTGAGCTAACCCAGACTCAGAAGAATGCACATGGCATCTATTCACTTATAATCAGATTTTAGCCATATAGTACAGGATAACTATACTACAACCAATGCACCAAAGGGAACAGGAACATAGACTTTGTTACCTGTCCATGAGACACTTTGCCCTAGTGGTGCTGCCTTGTAGGCCCCCAGTGTATGAGGAGGCTCTTGGCCCTCATATGACTGCTAAACTGGGGCAGGGGACTGATATTTAGGGACACTCCACTCCAGAGGAGTGGAATGGAAGTGATAGGGGGTAGAGGGTGAGAGGGTGGGACTGGGAGGAGTGGAAAAAGGACATCGTGATGGAGATGTAACCTGAAGTAATAAATAAAGATAAAAGAGTAAGCATAATTCTTTTCTCTCAAAGGAAATATAATCTTTAGCTAAAGATATGTATTTGAAATATGTTGACTGAATCAAATATATCAGTATGTGTGAAGTAATCTATCCATGAAGAAAAATGATGCTTCTACTCAAACAGAGGAAATTAGTATGCATCATTGAAAACATATGAAGTATAAACTATAATAACATCTTGTTGAAATGATTCAATGAGCTTCAAAAAATGCTTGTTGCTAAAAATTCCTTGAGGAGATGTCTCATTTCTCTTGTCAATCACTCTGAGTTGAATTTTTTCAAGAAATAACCTAGAAACAGTGAAATGTCTTAGTGAATAAAGATACTTAATACACAAGCCTGTCTACCTGAGTTGAATGCTTTAAATCCACATAAAGGGGGGAGAACCAATTCTACAAAATTGATCTCTGACTTTCACATATGCACTGCAATGTGTACACCCATGCTCATACCATGCACACATGCAAACACACAGTAATAACCTATTTTAAAAATAAATAATTTAATATTTGTTTTGATTGCTTAATTATCTCACCCTTTCATTTAATTAAAAGTAAGAACATGAAATTAGAACTTGTAACATGAGCATGAAATCACTTAGATTATGCATGAAATGTTGATTAGTTTTGTACTTAGAAATAAGTTATTGAGTTTCTTTTTTTTATTAATTCCAAAGAGCCATTAGAAATTCTGTGTGAACTCATACATACATTCCAGCCCTCATTCCATATTTTCAGCTGTGGTCTATTGTAAGAAAAGTCTTGTTGCCTTTATCCCAAAATGTTAGACATTTTTATGCATATTGGTTTTTGATCTTTAGCTTTTCCTTGTGACTATGACATCACCTACTTTGCATTTTCTCATCTCAAATTAGAGCAAAATTTTACTTGACAAAAGTTACATTGAGGTCTTATAAAATTCTAGGAGTTATGTTAAGTAGTTTCTGAACTAACACACACATGCACACACACATACACAAACAAATATATTTATACAGTACATTTATATAGGTATATATATATATATAAAGTAATAAAAGTTTTAGACTCCAAATTGTATACTTACCCATAATACAGAAGGCTATCTATGTATTTGTCCATGTTGTCTCTATCTGCAGAATTTCTAATGAACCTTTATTATAATTGATAAGAAAAGAACACACTGAGGTGGTTCACACTTCTAAACCCAGGAATCAAGAGGGTGAGGCAGGGAGAGCACCATGAAGGCCAGTTGGAGTTGGAGTTTCTTAAAAAGAACACCCCAAAAACCTGGGGCCAGAAAGGTGGTTCAGTGCATAAAGGTGTTGGCCAATCAAGCCTTGCAGTCTGATTTCAATTTAATATAAGGTGAAATGAAGGAAATGACTGCACACAATATTGTCCTCTGACCTCCAAATACACACTATGGCATGCAAACCAAGGTGTGGATTCTCTCTCTCTCTCTCTCTCTCTCTCTCTCTCTCTCTCCCTCTCTCTCTCACACACACACACACACACACACACACACACACACACAGGTTTTAAAAAATCTTATAATAGGTAATAAAGAAACCAACATGAAATTATGAAAGTTTGAACAGAATAAAAATACAATCCACCAAAAATGTGAGTGATGTGCCAAAGTGTTGTATAGTGCATGCATGTGTGTGTGTGTGTGTGTAGATTAGTTGTGGAGAGTTTTGCTCAATGCACTTCAATTATATTTGCCCCTCTTCTATAACTTTCACCTCATAGATACACTCCCCTTTCTAAACTTTGCACCTTTTTTTAAACCTATAAGGACCAATTTGTGTTGCTAAAATATTCTTGGATGTGTGGTCTTCCACCAAAGCATGATCAAATTACCAGAGTTTATAGATTTAAAAGTCATACCAGAGAAAAAGAAATATGACTGATCAGTGGTGTGACTTTACAATATACCAAATAGAAAAGCAAGAAAGTATTGCAAATAAACAAATAAAAGAATAATGTTTTAAAGTAGACAGAAATGGAACTCAAGATAAAAGGCATAACCATCAGAAACAGTAGAAGATCTATTGCTGCAGATTTGTCAGCAACTAACACCTTTATACAATGTACCAATTTTGAGAAATGAACAAATTGCTTGAATATTACACATTCCTAAACGACACTCAAGAAAAATAGACATCTCTCTCTATCTCTCTCTCTCTATCTATCTATCTATCTACCTATCTATAGGATGTATACAAAAGAAACTAAATTTACAATAAAAACATTTCTACAAACCACCTAGATTGATCCAAGAAGGAATTTTATCTTAGAAATAATATCAATACCTGTGTCTTTTTTCTCTGTCTCATTGCTTATGACTATATACTCTGATGATGTTTTCTCCAATGTTTCTATACCTGATGCAAAAGAGATAATTTTGTAGAAACTTTATTAGAGTCACAACATTGTAGTATTGTAATATATAAGTGAAATTATTGAAAGTAGAAAATAGTAGTTGATCTTGACACCCACCTCTTCTTTCATATGTTTTAGTGAATATAGTCTTCTTCTCAGCAAATATAAAAATGAACTCTAAGGAAACAATGTTCTTTTGTACTGACTTCATTGACTTTCTAAATGGCTCTTCATTTATTCATGTATTTCCAACATGTATAAATTCAAGATGTTGCAAAATGCATGATTTATACCTTTTATGTTCTAATTTTCCAGATCATTAATACTTCAACATCATTTTCATTTACTAGGTGATGAACTTTCCATAGATTTTGACATTCACACACAAATAAACATGAACATGCACACACTAACTGCTTCATATTCAAACATCTTAAATATATTTGTTTTTTTTATAAGCACAATTAGCACTAACTATATTATTTAGTCCTGCCTTCTATTCTACTGGTTATGAACTTAAGTAATTATTTTCTTCATGTGTTTGTGATTTTTTTTAATAGTAAGTGATTTCAGTATTCTACTTTATCCAATGGACCAGACATCTGGATAAAAAGTGGGGAAACATAAGAATTAAATGACATCATACATCAAACAGTCTTAATGGCTATATTTAGAATATTACAAAAAAACCCCAAAGAATATAAATTCTACCCATCAGCACCCAGAAATATCTCAGCAATAGACCACATATTGGGACATAAAACAAATCTTAGCCAATTTGTAAAAATTGAAATAACTCTATGGTATTTGTTGTATGTTATTTGAATATAATATTATTAAACTCAGTGCTAGCTACAATCAAATCTTTATGTACACAAACTCCTGGATATTAAACAATTCATTACTGAATGATAAATGGGTCAAAAAGAATTCAAGAAAGAAATGTTTTAAGAACACAATGAAAATGACAGCATGATAAAACAAAACTTCTGGGATGCATTAAATGCATTCTTAAGAGGAAAATTTACAAAGATAATTTAAAAAATAGAAAGATCACAAATAAATTACTCAATGATGCAACTAAAACACTAGAAAAACAAGGACAAACCAAACTCAAAACTAGCATCTAATACTTCACAGAAATAGAAAGAAAAATCTGTGGTAAAATTCACATGAAACCACAAAATACCCCGGATAGCTTAAACAATTCTGAGCCCAAAGGTCAGCACTTGAGTGATTAACATTCCAGATATTAAAGTATATTACAAAGCCATAGTAATAAAAACAGACTTATAGACCAATGGAAAAATAGACTTAAGCGTTACTACAGCAATTTAATATGTGATAATGATACAAAAATCATGCACTGTAATAAAGAACCATCTTCAATGAAAGGTGCTGAGAAAACTGGATGTCCAGATATAGAGGAATACAATTATATATGTACCTAGCACAAAATATAACTTCCCATGTATCAAAGGCCAATCTGAAAGCTGAAGCATTTAAAATACTGGACTCAAACATAGTCTGTAGTCTGTTCCCTACACATTGTCTGAAAAGTCTCTGCATAGACTCCATTCTGAATGAGACACCAGCCATTTGCCCAGAAACTAAGTTCAACTATTGACAGACAGAGCTCCATATAACTAAAAAGTTCTTTGCAATTAAGGCAACAATTTTTGTTTGTTTGTTTATTTATTACTTCAGGTTATATCTCCATCACAGTGCCCTCCTTCCACCCCTCCAGGTTCCACCCTTCCACCCCCTCCTCCCTCTCCCACCCATCCCGCTCCTCTGATGTGGAGTGTCCCAATATATCAGCCTCTCTCAGTTCAACAGTCATATGAGAGATAAGAACTTCCTCTTGCACTGGGAGCCTACATGGTAGCACCCGTGGGGCAGATTGTCCCATTAATAGGTAACAAAGTCTATGTTCCTGATCCTTTTGGTGTGTTGGTTGTAGGATAGTTATCTTGTACTATATGGCTAAAATCCAATTATAAGTGAGTAGATGCCATGTGCATCCTTCTGAGTCTGTGTTAGCTTACTCAGGATGAGCTTTTCTAGTTTTATCCATTTGGCTGAGAATTGCATGATTTCCTTGTTTCTGATAGCTGAGTAGTATTCCATTGTGCAAATGTACCACAATTTTTTTTTCCATTTGCTGGTTGAGGAACATCTGGGTTGTTTCCAGAACTCAAGAAATTAAACACCAAGAAACCAAATAATCCAATAAAAAAAAAAAGGGAAACAGAGCTAAACCAAGAATTCACAAAGGAGGAACCTCTAATGACAGTGAGACATTTGAAGAAATGCTCAACATCCTTAATCATCAGAGAAATGCAACTCAAGAGGACTCTGAGATTCCATCACACACCTGTCAGAATGGCTAAGATCAAAAGCTCAAATGACAGCACATGCTGGTGAGGGTGTGGAGAAAGGGGAACCCTCCTCCATTGCTGGTGGGAGTGCAGGCTTGTGCAACCACTATGGAGGTCAGTCTGGCGATATCTTAGAAAACTTGGGATAGCCCTATCTCAAGACCCATCCATACCACTTCTGGGTATCCACCCAAATGATTCCTCACCAAACCACAAGGACATATCCTCATCTATGTTCATAGCAGCCTTATTTGTAATAGCTAGAAACTGGAAAAAAATTTTAAAAGCAAAAAAAGAAACAAGTGAAAAGAAAGCCTGCCATACATGAAAAAAATATTTGCTAGCTATGCATCTGACAAAGATTAATATCCAGAATACACAAAGAACTCCAAAACCAAAGAGTCAAGAAAATAAATAATTGAATTAAATATTGGACTATGGATGTTGAACAGAGAGTTCCTGAAAATAGAAATGAAAGCTTCTAAGAAATATCTCAATTTATGCATCATCTCCAGCACTTAAAGAAATGCAAATCAAAACAGCTTTGAGATTTCATCTTATTCAAGTCAGCTAACAAAGGTCAACAGAACAACTCACAATAAATTCTGCAAAGCATTTTGTGAACATGGATTCCTTATTCACTCCTGGTGGGATTGTCAACTGTTACAATTGCTCTTTGGGAAATCAGTGTGTAGAATTCTCAGAAAGCTAAAAATGTGTCTACCGTATGACCTAGCTATACTGCTCATCAGCATTATGCTGTAAGCACTCTACATCTTACTCTGTAGATACTTGCTCAGTCATAGACATTACTATCCTATTCATGGTAGTCAAGAAGTAGAAATAATTTAATATCTTTAAACTGATGAATGGATATGAAAATTTGGCACATGTACACTATGGAATATTTTTGAGCTATATAGAAAATTGAAAAAATAAAATCATTTAAATTGTAGGTAAATGGATGAAACTAGGAAAGAGTATGAAAAAGATGAGGTAACTAAGAGACAGAAAGACACATATTGCATGTTCTCTTGTATCTAACTCCAAATATTCAAATATAAGCATGTATCCTGTAGTAACAACAGAAAACAGTAAATTAAAATGGCACTATGTTGTGGGAGGGTAGAGAGAGGAATAAGTTACAGGTGATTTGAAGCTGGGGACTGAGAAAAACATTGGAGGAAGGCCCATGAGAATTTCCCTTTCAAATTATTGAACATGGTAGTCCAAAATATTTTTGATGACTCCCAAAATATTTTAGGGTATTGTTTTTTTCTATCTTCAGACAACACTCCTTTAATATAAATGCATGCTGAAAATTTTTACATTAAAAAATAGACATATAGCAATAGACAAGAGAAGAACACCCACAAGTAAGTTTACATATCTGTAGTCAAGTGATATTCAATGAATGTGTTCAACACATATTGTAGAAAGAAAAACATTTCACTAATGATGTCAGAGGAACCAATACTAAAAACTGAAGTGACATTTTCTCTTACTGTATATTAACTAACTCCAATGGATAAATGACTATAGAAGACCCAAAACTATGTAACTAGTGTAGGAAATTAAAGGGAAATACCTCAGTATACTGATACAGGTAATGAATGATTGACCATTTGGACTTAGCTTTCAAAACTTAGAAATAAAAGCAAAAATCGATCAATGACATTATATCTAATTATAAAGCTACTGAACAGCAAAGTTAATAGTTGATAGAGTTAGAAGACAACCTATGGTCTATGATTGCTGCTTAGAACATAAATAACATGTGATAGTTAATCTTCATTGCCAACTTGAGTGAATTTAGAATCACGATGGAAAAACCCTTAGTCTATGTTTATGAGTGTTTCTCAAAAAAAAAGTTTAACTGATCAGGGAAGACCTACTCTGAATATGGGAGGCACTATCCCTTGAATAAAATTTAACTTATCCCTTGGATTAAATTGAAAAGGAGAATACAATTAGATTTTTTTGCATCAAAGAGAAAGAAGCTAATACAAAAAAAAAACTATACTAAGGAATAGACCTCTTATGTTTTGATAAATCTGATCATGTGGTTTATACATCTTTAGACTGCTTTGTGAGGTAAAAAATGAAATCTGGTAAGTAAAAAACAGGAAATTACTTTCATAATTATCTGTGTTGTAACTCTCATGTTTCCAAATTATAATAATTCATATATATATTTAATTCAATTTTCCATAATAATACTTTAGTACCATACACTCTTTAATATGTAACAATTTGTCTCTTCACATCTACCCCCCATCCACATAAAAAGATTTCCTAAAATTTGAAAAAAATCTATATTACTGTAGTTCATACAAAGCACTTTGATAACTATCTGGAAATATTGTAACATGGGTTTGTTTGAGACTACTTTATTTTAGGTAGAAAAATAGGTGTGTGAAACTCACAAGTTAGGCTAAGCGTGGATAAGATGTTGGCAAGTAGAGCGTGTTGCTATACACAGAAGATCAGAGCATGAAGGGCAAAGATTATTCATGAAGCATCAAGAATGTGTGAGGGACCAAAAGCACTGAATAGCAGGATAAATTAAATATACATGAAACATGCGAAACACTTATTATTCATTAGGTCTTAATTCAGTCACATAGTGTTGACATTCATTTTGGCCCTCACAGTTCTATGCCCAGAAAACTCACATAAAACCCATAGCTGTGCGGTAAGACCATCTGCAAGCTCCCGCTATTTAGCGAGGCATGTTGCTCTCTGCGTTTCTCCAGTGGAGCAAGAACCTATCACTTGCAGAGCACACTTCCTACCAGTGGGTCCTTTGCTTGGACATCTACTCTCATTCTGGTAGCTCTATAATTATAGAGAAAGCAGAGACAGGAAAACTGCATTCTTGGCCATGAGTTCACACAACATGCTCTGTTGAATGCACACACTGCTATAAACATACGGTTGTATCATGTCCCCTTTGACTTAGCTGCGTATCAAATGCATGTAAAAAAAAAATCAGGTGATTTGAAGATTTGGGTTTGATTTTTTTTCCCCTAGTTGGTGACCACTTGTGGTCACTTTTTTTGCATTGTGCTGGGAGTTCATCGTTGTTTGAAATAATTTCCCACAGGGACCCTAATGATTCAATCAAGTATTATCTCATCTTTGAAATTATCTCATTGGAAAGAACTAACATTACCCTTAACATTATGTATAAAATACCCATTTATTATTTAATATTCTTAGAAAATCTATTTAATTTTTAAACACTAATAATGTTGTTGGCATAGGTACACTGCTATGCATATTAATGCAATATTAAGTCATATTTATGTTGAAGCAAACATATGAGTACACAAGTGGACGCACATGCACACACACACACACACACACAAGAAAACAATAAGTTATACAGCTGTCTACTGCCATAAAGACCTTACAGAATAGGTTGCCAACTCTTACTGGTCTTTCCATCTGACCCCTTGATGTTGAGTAAAATCACAATTGCATTATTGACTTTGGCGCAAAAAGATATTAATAACGCTGTCCGAGTAATCCCATGTGGAGTCCCTCCCTTCCTTTGATTTTAGATCAGTTCCTGCAGAGACACCAGCATTTTGCGGCTGATACTTAAAGACTGAATCCCAAACCTCACCTTGAATTCAGGAATTTCTGGTTAAACAGGTCACCTAGTGTGCTAAACTTATGACCTGGCCTTTTTACCACTATAAAGTATCAGTAACTGTTGAAAATTTAGACTAAAATTGATGACAAAGTCTAATTTATCAAAAAAAAAATCAAGATTTTCGAAATAACTGAAAGTGCACTGGAAATAGTGTCTGCCTTAGGGCTGATTCTCTGGCAATGCTGTTTGCAGTTGTGTTTATTCGGAGGAGGAGGTACCATGAATTACAATACTGTTTGATGGTGTTTTCTGAGTGTTTCACAGGATTAGAGGCAAAATTATCTACTCCCATATCCTTGTCTTTGAAATATAAACATTTCCCACAAGTAACACAATTTTTCAAAGCTGATAAATATAAGAAAAGAAATTGAATAATTATTATTTAATGATGGTTATAAAAATTACATAATGTTTGCAATACATGGTTAGCTTGACTTAGTCCATAAGCACAATAAAATATTTTCCACTTTATTACATGATTTTTGAATCTATTTTTATTTAATTAAAAAATTAAAACTTAGATGTATATTGGTTATCATACTCTCTGGTACAAATTAAAAAAATCAAATCAAATGGTATTAACATAGAAAAATCTACATAATCTGAAATTTATCACTGAAAATACCTCTAATTGTTTTTTTTTTTATCAACTGCAAACAATTTAGTTTTACATACCCCAAGTAAAAGTGTAGGCAAACTGTTTGGTCTCAGTATCCAAGAATTTTTTAATCATAAATATGCCAATGCCACTGTAGAAAGCTGTGAGAACTATCTGTCCATGGTGATGAGGGATAGCCGGCATACATATGATAAAAGACAAGTTAACAAGAAAAGCACTACATATCCTTTTAATCAAAGTTATATGTTATACTTGAGTGTGGTTTTGTTTTTTCTATTTATTTATTTATTGCTTCAGGATACATCTTCATCACAGTGTCCTCTTTCCACCTCTCCCAGTCCTGCCCTCACACCCTCTACCCCCTATCCCTTCCATCCCACTCCTCTGGAGTGGAATGTCCCTACATAACAGTCCCCTGTCCCAGTTCAGCAGTCATATGAGGGCCAAGGGCCTCCTCATATACTGGGGGCCTACAAGGCAGCACCACTAGGGCAAAGTGTCTCATTGACAGGGAAAAAACCAAAAAGTCTATGTCCATGTTCCCTTTGGTGTAGTATAGATATCCTGTACTATATAGCTAAAATCCGACTATAAGTAAATAGATGCCGTGTGCATCCTTCTGAGTCTGGGTTAGCTCACTCAGAATGAGCTTCTCTAGTTCCATCTATTTGGCTGAAAATTCCATAATTTCATTGTTTCTGATAGCTGAGTAATATTCCATTGTGTAGATGTACCACAGTTTTTTAATCCATTCTTTGGCTGAGGGACATCTGGGTTGTTTCCAGTTTCTAGCTATTACAAATAAGGCTGCTATGAACATAGATCAAGAAACTTCCTTATGATTCGGTGAGGAGTCATTTGGGTGTATACCCAGAAGTGGTATGGCTGGGTCCTGAGGCAGAGCTATTCCAGGTTTTCTAAGATAGTGTCAGACTGACCTCCATAGTGGTTGCACAAGCCTGCACTCCCACCAGCAATAGATGAGGGTTCCCCTTTCTCCACACCCTTGCCAGCATGTGCTGTCATTTGAGCTTTTGATCTTAGCAATTCTGACAGGTGTGAGATGGAATCTTAGAGTCCTCTTGAATTGCAATTCTCTGATGATTAAGGATGCTGAGCATTTCTTCAAGTGTCTCTCAGCCTTTAGGAATTCCTCCTTTGTGAATTCTCTGTTTGGCTCCCTTCCATTTTTTGATTGGATTATTTGGTTTCTGGCATTTTTTTTCTTGAGTTCTTTGTAAATTTTGGATATTAGCCCTCTATTAGATGTGGGGCTGGTGAAGATTTTTTTCCCCAATCTGTAGGCTGCCATTTTGTTTGAATGACAGTGTCCTTTGCCTTACAGAAGTTTTTCAGTTTCATGAGGTCCCATTTATTGATTGTTGGTCTTAGGTCCTGAGCTGTTGGTGTTCTGTTCAGGAAGTTTTCAATGAGTTCGAGGGTTTTTCCCACTTTCTCTTCTAGTAGATTTAGTGTGACCGGCCTTATGTTAAAGGTCTTTGATCCACTTGGACTTAAGTTTTGTACAAGGTGATATGTATGAGACTAATTTCATTCATTTACATGTGGACATCCAGTTGGACCAGCACCATTTGTTGAAGATGCTGTCCTACTTCCATTGTGCGGTTTTGGCTTCTTTGTCAAAAATTAGGTGACCATAGGTGTGTAGGTTAATTTCTGGGTCTTCAATTCGATTTCATTGATCCACAGGTCTGTTTCTATACCAGGACCATGCTGTTTTTATTACTATTGCTCAGTAGTACAGCTTGAAATTGGGGATGGTGATACTTCCAGATATTTTTTTTTTTGTCTTTTTTTTTTTTTTGTACAGGATTGATTTAGCTATTCTGGGTTTTTTGTTGTTCCGTATGAAATTGAGAATAGCTTTTTCCAGGTCTATAAAGAATTGTGTTGGTATTTTGATAGGAATTTCATTTAATCTGTATATTGCCTTTGGTAGGATGGCCATTTTTATTATGTCGATCCTACCTATCCATGAGCATGGGATATCTTTCCATCTTCTGATGGCCTCTTCAATTTCTTTCTTCAAGGGCTTGAAGTTCTTGTTGTACAGGTCCTTTACTTGCTTGGTTAGAGTTACCTCCAGGTATTTTATATTGTTTGTGGCTATTGTGAAGGGAGTTGTTTCCCTGATTTCTTTCTCTGCCCATTAATTTTTTGTATAAATAGGGGCTTCTGATTTTTTTGAATTAGTTTTGTATCCAGCCACCTTGCTGAAGGTCTTTATCAGCTGTAAGAGTTCTCTGGTGGAATTTTTGGGACCAATTATGTATATTGTCATATCGTCTTCAAATAGGCATAATTTGACTTTTTAATTTCCAATTTGTATCCCCTTCATCTCCTTTAGTTTTCTTATTATTCTAGCAAGAAGTTCAAGTAGTACAATGAAGAGATATGGTGAAAGTGGGCATCCTTGTCTTGTCCCTGAGTTTAGAGGAAATGCTTCAAGTTTCTCTTCATTTACTTTGATGTTGGCTACTGGCTTGATGT
Organism: Lophiomys imhausi; assembly: GCA_907164525.1. Classification (NCBI taxonomy): domain Eukaryota; kingdom Metazoa; phylum Chordata; class Mammalia; order Rodentia; family Muridae; genus Lophiomys; species Lophiomys imhausi. The sequence continues at coordinate 305,899 of CAJQZJ010037369.1, read as the reverse complement.
ATATTGCCTTTATTATTTCTAGGTATGGTCCTTGTATACCCGTTCTCTCCAGAACTTTTAGCATGAAGGGGTTTTGGATTTTGTCAAATGCTTTTTCTGCATCTAGCGACATAATCATGTGTTTTTTTTTCTTTCATCTTGTTTATATGGTAAATTACGTTGATAGACTTTCGTATGTTGAATCATCCCTGCATTCCTGGTATGAAGCCTACTTGATCATGATGTATGATACTTTTGATGTGTTCTTGGACTCGGTTTGCTAGTAATTTATTAAGTATTTTTGTGTCTATGGTCATGAGGGAGATTGTTCTGAAGTTCTCTTTCTTTGTTGGGTCTTTATGTGGTTTAGGAATCAGGGTGACTGTGGCCTCATAGAATGAGTTTGGCAGTGTTCTTTCTGATTCTATTTTGTGAAAGTTTGAAGAGTATTGGTATTAGCTCTTCCTTGAAGGTCTGGTAGAATTCTGTACTGAAACCATCTGGCCCTGGGCTTTTAAAAACTTTTTATTGATTTGTTGTTTCACATCAGGCACCTCAGTGCCACTCACCTCCTCGTTCCCTCATATCTGCCATTCACCCTTGCAACCTCCCCCCAAAGAAGACATAAACAAACAAAGAAACAACAACAAGAAAAACAAAACAAAGAAAACATCTCATCACCATGCTGAGGAGCCCTATGATGGGAAACCATATTCTAAATGCTGGCATCTTTCCACCAGATTGTCAAGTTTGAATTGATTGGTTAACAAAGCTAGACACAGGAGTCACCCTAAGGTTTTCATTTGTGTAAAAGAAAACTTTGTACATATGAAGGAACTCTGTAGTGGTAAGAGTGTCACCTCTCTGTGTCAGATCGGAAGGATGAGTAAACCAAAAAAGATACCATGAACCACTAGGTAGAATGTATTATGTACAATGATCTTGATCTGGTTCCTTCCTTGACTACATCATACAGACTTAGATTTCTTCTTTGGAATATACAATGAGAATATGAAGATCAGAAGCTGAAGGGCTTTCTTTGACATGTATCTCAGGGCTTACTCTTTTCTCAGGATTTTGTTCCCTTTATACATAAGACATACAAGGAAATAAACTTTTGGGTTTTATTTATTAAGTTGTTGGTTGTTTTCAGTGGTTCTTCTTGTTAGTTTGTACTCTTTAGCAATTCATGCCAGGTAAGAACTATAAAAGGTAAAGCAACTTGTTCTTCATTACTTTTAACTTTTTAAATTAATTTCAATTTCTGCTTTTGAATAAGCATATTTATTTTTATTTCATGTGTATATGCAAGTGATTGCAAGTGTATTTGTGGACTGTATGCATGTCTGGTACTCATGAAGCCAGAAGCATTCCTCCAGGAAACTGATTTTCTGAAACTAGAGTTATAGACAGTTATAATTCAACAATTGAGAATTGGGAACTAAGCTTAAATCTTTTGCAAGAAAGGTACATTCCTTTAAGCACCTGGCCATCTCTTTGTCCCTGATTTGATGATTGGGAGCAAGTATGGAAGATAAAGTAGTAAATCCATTTTAACTGCAATATGAAAAGAATTTCATTTCAAACTTTAAAATTATCAAAATTTCAGAGTCTTAGCACTATGATAAAATCAATTATACTTCTAAGTAGATTTTACTTACATGGTAATTTTTTTGGTCTCATTAATCAACCATTTGATGAACTGGACAATGCATGTGATAAAGTCAATTATATACTTAATCTAAACTCAAGCAAATAAGAAAGATCAATAAATTCAGTTAAATTTACCATTATTTTACCACTTCTAGATATTTTGTGGGATTTATATCCATGAAAACTCAAATCTTTATGGTTTGTCCGAAGCATCTAGATTACTCCTCAGAGATTGGAAAGCTACATTGTGGATGGTCCATACAGAAAAATAATGACCACTTTTTTCTTCCATTAGTCCTTACTCCTTTGTGCACAGAGGAAATTAATTATTTTTGTGACTTAAAGTTTTTCATTAGAGCAGCTTAAATTTATGAATGGTTTCCTGAATAGAAGATTTCATGTAAGAGATGAACATTTTAAACAGAAAAAAATTTTTGATCTCCTGAAAGTTCTATATCATGCTATGATGGTCAATTTCATTTATTATGTATTTATTACTTTTTTGTTTTTATTTGAGATAGAGCCTCAAGTAGAACAGGCTTGAATTCATGGTCCTGTTGCCTCTTTCCAAATAACAGGATTCAGACACACACTTATCACATCTGAATTATTTCTTACTTCTTAATATAAGTTATTCAACTCAAGTATATGTAAAATACCACTTTAAAAATACCTATAAAGTATTTAGTATTTTACATAAATTATAGTAGTTGTGCTGGCTAGTTTTGTGTTTTTTAGTAGTTGTTCAGGTTAAGCAACTGCTAAGGAGCAAGCCAGTAAACAGCACTCCTTCATGATCTCTGCATCAGGTCCTGCCTTTGGGCTACTGCCCCACTGAGTTTTTATCCTAACTACTTCTGATGATGAAGTGATAAATGGAAATGTGAATGACATAATTCCTTTCCTCCCTAAGTTGCTTGCATTCTTGGCATTTCATCATGACAATAGTAATCCTAACTAAGACAATATTCAAAACACTGTTCCCAGTGGCCCTTTACCTGTCACATATTGTTATGCTCTTGGGTTAACAGAGTCTCATCTATACTTGCATACAAATAAAAGACCAGAATGCATTATCAACATCCAGCCACACTTTTCTCTACATGTAGAAATTCAGTTATATTTTATAAGTATGTTTTCCACTATTTCTACCCCTTGTACCTTTTTATCTATCATCTATTCATGGTCTGCTGTCCTCCTGGATGAGCCACCATGGCCCTTTTACCTGTCATCTATTCATACACCCATGTATGTATCTATGCCTCTTTCATCCTACTGTAGAGAAGGAAATGGCTTTCTTTTATCCTCCTACAGTCTTTGTCTGGGGTACAATCACATTTTTCATGAAATTTACTAACAAGTAAGAAAATAGTTTAATTATACTTCATGCATGAGAGTCCCACATAAATATAAAATTCAAAGAAAGACCAAATGATTAAAGTTGATATGATATCTTGTGCTATAAAACAGAATTGGGTGTTGGGATTTCTCCCCAATTATAGGAGTGTGAAAGGAGGAAATACATACTAAATCCAGGTGGCCTTGTTTTTCACATAAAGTCTTGTTAGGGATTGGTCTGAAGCTGCTCTGCATTCAAATACTGACTCCCAAGATCTGTATGCAGTAGAGATGAGTACATCCACAGGTATACCAAGTGATGTTGTGTAAACCTTGCCCCCAATTATCTCTGGTTGGTTAATAAAAATTTCTCATAGCTTATAGTTGGGCAGAGGGAGGTAGGCAGAGCTGAGGTTCCTGAACCAGGGGCTCAGAAGAACCACAGAAGGGAGAGGGAGAGGAAGAGGGAGAGGGGAAAGGTAGAGAGGGGAGGGAGGGGAGAGAAGGAGGAAAGGGAGAAGATGGAGAGGGAGAGGGAGAAGGAGAAAGTCTCCATGGGGCAGGATGGGCCATAAGTACAGGGGGAAGGCAGAGAAAGAGAGGGAGAGGGAGAGATAGAGGGAGAGGAAGAGAGGGAGGGGGAAGGGGAGGGGGAGGGGGGGAGGGGAGAGGGCGGGGGGGAAGGAGAAAGTCACCATGGGGTAGGCTGGACCATGAGGACAGATTGATAGAAAAGAAGTTACCCAGGAGTAACAAATGACAAGTGACAGGATTTTATGTGGGTTTGGGTTTTAAGGGTAGTAGAAACAGTATAGCTCAGAATTTGGCCAGTTTAAGCCCTACATTTTATTAATGTAATGTTTTTGTGTCATTTACTCAGAAACTAAGCAACTTAAGGAGGAGTAGCAAAACCCCAGAAAAATAATTACTACAAAGTCTCTGTAATGGCAGGCACGACTTGAGAATAACTAACTTTCTGATGGAGATAGGGTTTATTAATGAAAGTTTTCTTGGTATAACTTTCTTTTCCAGATCTCACCGTGTGTAAGAAATCTCAAAACAATCTGCTTGAGAATATGCCTAGTAAGTTCATAATGGAGCTGTTGTTTACACATATTGTGCAATCCTATACATACTCTCTGCCCTGCCAGAGTTCAGAAGACTACACCCAAAGCACAGCCTTTGATATAGTAAGTGCCTTAAAAGGGGAGAAAGTGCCCATGGAACAATGTCTGTCTGACCGTTCTTCTCCTATCTTTCCATATCCCCCTCATTTCTTGCCATAAATGAGACAGAGAAGCAAGAATCATTTTTTGGGGGGGAGTCATAGAAATTTAGGGGACTCTTCCCTTGAGCAAGTCATAAACCAAGAAACATCCTTCTGTCCATTCTCCATTGAGTACTCTCTTCCCTGATGGTGTCTCCCCCCCTTACCTGTGGGAGAAGGGCTAGCCAGAGAAGGCAAGAAGAATCCGAAAGGGCCAGACTTCCTGGGTTTCCTTCCTTAGAATGTGATCATTAGATTGTATTCCCCTGAGAAATAAAAAACTTACACAAAGAGGAGTAGAATAAATGTAAAAAAAATAGTATAATACTAAATAGAGAACATTGTCTGTGTTTACACTTAGCATAAATGGTCTAAAACAAAACAATTAGATATCTGTTAAAAGTCTGTGTAGAACTTTCACACGCACAACTGAACATTCAAGTCTGAGTTAAGGGAAACTTCTGTGACTCAAAACATCTAAATGCTCATGCAGAACCTTTAGCAGGTTGAGCTGGGTTGAGGGACTGTCTCTGACATGGACTCTGTTGCTTGTTAGTGAAACACCTTACCCTACCTGAGCCACCTTGTTAGGCACCAGGGCAAGAGGAAACTCTTAATTTTCATGTGACTTGATGAACTGAGGTGGGTCGACATGTGGGGGGTTCCCCTCATCCTAGGAGAAACAGAGGGGGGAGAAGAGAAGAGGGTAGGAGGGAGGAACAAGGTGGGGAGGTGGGTGGGGGTTGCAGTAGGGATATAAATTGATAAATAAATAAATACATACATGCGTGCATATATACATACATACATACATAAAACCTTAAAAAAATCCATAAATACTGTGTTACTCAGAAGAAATTAATGTTTAAAATGAAACCTAGAGGGTTTGATACGGGGACTCATTGTATGCTGAAAGGGGAACACAAAGTTAATATTCTATTCTATAAATTTACATTTCTTCTCTGTTACTTTTGGGTATATGTATTCCACCAAAAGTACATTGAAAATTTATAATTATGCTTTAATTCCAAGGTATTACTATACCCATTCAGTAGTAGCTTTCTGCCAAAATAAAATACAGAGATGATTTCACAGAGCAGCTCATATTTTGAGTTGATTTTGTGTGTCAGTCAGAGGACTTTGTGGAGTTATTTCTCTCCCTTTCCTCTATGGACTCTGGAATAGAGCTCAAGTCACTGGATGTGGTGCAGGCACTTTTGCTTGCTGGGTTTCTCACTGGCATACTATTTCCTATTTTAAAACACTAACTTAAAATATTTCGTAGTTTTTGAAGCAATAGAAGACTGTCAAATGATATTTGCAAAAGTCTGACGTGTGTATGATCTGAAAGAAGGAAGTGAATACATTAAAGGCATGTAACTATGTTTGGTAATAGACCGGGATAAACATATTTTCACCAAGCAAATGCTGAGTTGACTGGTACTCTCAGTATTTGAGTTAATGATCCTTGCTTACATTTCTGGAATTATGGTTTTTAAAATTGTGAGTTGGCTTAAGTATAAAAAGGAAAAGGATAGACTGATATTTCTATGTAAATAGTCTGGGTTGCAATGTTTTTTCTTAGATAATATTTCAGGCATTTTACATTATATTTTCTTATAAGTCTAACTGGAGATTTTGCTTTTGATCTTTCTCAGAGGAGCACTATGCTCATGTACATGTGGTCAGAATACTAATTCCAAACAGGAGATTTTCATCTACATTTATCCCATGTTGAATTCAAACTAACCCTTCAGTTCAACCTTTCAGCACACATGATAGTGGCAAATGGTGACATTTGTGTAACAACTAACATTTGTCTACAGCACATGGTTATGTTTACTCATTTTTCTTGTTAACACATTTCAAATAACTTATGATGATATGCACATGTATATATGTATACTTACATAAATATGTAATTTACTGAATAAAAAGATAAATATGTCAATTCATTATTTCTAAGTGATTAGTCTCAATTCTGGTCTGAGGAGTATCAAATGATCATGAGTTCCAGATGAACCTAAACTATATATTGAGATCATGTCTCAAAACGTCAAAAACAAGAACCAAAAAAAAAAAAAAACAATGAAAAAGCTGAACCAAGGTGGGGGAAAACTGAAAGACACTGCTAGTTAAGAAACAATGAAGTATGCACAAAAATTACAAATTTCGATTTTTAATCTACATGCATCCATTCTCACACAATACTCGGTATCCACAAAAACTTTGCACATGGACTTGTAAATATATATATAATTGCTTTTGGAAATAATGTGCAAAACTAATGATAATAAGTTATCCTAGGTGGTGAAAGAAAATCTAAAACATTATTTTAATTCTTATTTAATTATTATAATTGCTATATTTTTATAAAGGGAATAAAATTTTTTGGTATTGGATACAAAAATATACCTCTTACATTTATACATGCTGTCTACCATCTTGGGAAAATTATTAATGTTTTAAGATCATTTTATTATTTTGTACATGTGTGTATGATGAAAATGTTTCTTTAAAGCCCATAACAAACAAATTGTCAAGTAAGTGAGTTTTCTTTCATATGTTATTAAAAGTATGTGTAAGATTTTATGGAGTACTCTGTAAAAGTAGAAAAAACCAACAAACACAAATTTGCTACAAGGCTGTTGCGTTCATCACGTGGGTGTGGCTTTCTGCTGACTGCTTGCAGTGAGGCAATGTTTTCAGTTCCTCACATATGAGCTAACACCTGTGCTTTCAAGTGAAGAGGATCCTACAGAAATTGAAGTGCGTCTGTCTGTGAACATTTTGTGCGGTAGACGCTGCTGTGCCTATGACAGAACATATTTTTTTCTGGCACCACTACATCATCCGACCTGTAATTGCTCTATCACCATCATTAACCTTTATGAGCACGGCTTGTGATATGCAAATAGAAGCTTAGAAAAGATAACCGGCCATTGGACTTTTATAAACAGACACTGTTTTGTAATTGTAGTCATAACAATTTATTATAATTATAGTTATTATGATATAAAAATGTGATTTTTATTAAGAAGTTTGCCATGTGTGCAAATAAAGTATAGGTAATATCAGGTTTTTAAATAATTTAATATATTTCAAATGATAAAAATATGTACTGTCATAATCTTTAAGCTACCTCACCTTCCTATAAATCAATTTTCTTGTGTTCCTATCTATAGAAAAGAAATAAATATCATACAAGAAAGAAAAAATTCTTTAAGACCATCCAGGATTTTATTGTTAGGGAAGTTGGATATCTTAGAGATTTACCCCATGTGGGAGGAAATGGAAGTTCCTGGAGAAGGAAGGAGATGCAAAGAATACAGAAAGGAGTTTTTTTCTAGCTTGTATCTGGGCATTTCACACCCTCCTAAACTCTTGCTTGCCAAAGATTTTATTCTGATCAAATAAAAAGCCAAGGCAGGGCTTCATTAATTTTGCCCTGTTATAATAGTCCAATGTAAAAAAAATAAGTTCAATGTGTCTACATACACTGTCTTCATCTGTTTATATATTGATTGTCAGCTAGACTGGCAGTGCATTTCTTAGTGCTATGAGCAGAGCTACAATAATCATATTAGTGACGGTATCTATTCTACATCATATTACATATTTACATAATATATAACATATATGAATGCATACATATGTTACACATACACAATTTCATACTTCAGTCAAGATTACTAATGAATAAGAATGTAGAAATGGCTACCCTCTTGTTCTTGAGTCTATGGGGGAAACCTTATAATATATATGATTTATTATGTTAAGTTACATACTTTCTATACCCAAATTTTGGATGATTAGTTTCATGAAGGCAGACTTCATTCTGGAAATTACTTTTCTGTATTTGTTATGATTACATGATGTTGTCCTTCATTTTGTTAGTATGATTTAGCATGTTGATTTACATATAGTGATCTGTCCTAACTTATCAGCGATAAATTTAATTTATTCATGATATATCATCTATTTTCTGTGATAATTGATTTAATTTGTTAGTATTTGTTGAAACATTTTGAACAGCTTTTTTTTTTTTTTTTTAATCAGGGATGTGTTTTGTTCTTTTCTTTCTTTGTTATCTCCTTCTCTAGTTTTGGTATCTGAGTAAGGCTAGCCATAATTCATAACAATAGCACAGGTTCTTATCAATGCTCTTCCTTTTAATTATGCAGAATTTCCTTTTTCCAATAGAATATTTTTTATTGATTATTTAAGAATTTCCATAATGCACTGTGATCACACTCACTTACCAGTCCTCCTATGTCTGCCCCCTCACCATTGTAACCTCCCCCTGCAAAACAAGAAGAAAGAAAAAAAATGCAACCCAAATTTGTGTTGCCCATATATTCACTGCAGCCTGGCCAAACTCTCAGTGCCCAGCCCTTTAAAGAAAACTGAGTCTTCCCTCAACTGCACTCCCACCAGGAGCTATCAGTTGTGGAGAGGTATACGTATCACATCCTTATCACAACTTTAAACATTCTCTTTCATGGTTTCCTGTTAGGTGGTTACTTTGAATGTGTGTGTGCTTGGGGGTTTGTTCACAGAAGCCTTCTATGATACTTTCTCAGCTATGGGTCTGCAGTCATCAACACTGGAGGTTGGTAATGACTGTACTTCCTCAGAAGGATATTTGTCCACATGGGAGAACATACCCTACAAATGCTGTAGCCATAACAGTGAATAGAAGGACTATTTTGATGTTCCATGTTTCTATGAAGGCCTATGATCTGTAAAATATTGCTCATTCAATGTGCAGGAATAAGCACATGAAGAATATGGAGGCTCTATTTGCATGTAGGTAGCGAATTAGTCATCTGTAGTTTAAGTCTTGGCAGATGTGAACTACTGATGAGAATGTGGTTGATGTGTCGGATGTGTAATGTATGACCAGGAATAGGCCCATGGGAATATGTAATATTATCCATATTTCTAAGAGGGAGTCGAAGTTTCATCATGATGAAATGTTTGACAGGGTTGGTAGATCAATGAATGAGTCACTGATAGTTTTAAATAATGGGTGAGATTTTTGGCTGTTTTTCATTAATGTTCTTATAGCTGAATTATGATGATTTTTCATGTCATTAGTCATAGTTAAGTGGTATGTTGGAATAATGACTAATTTAATTTTTATTATAAGTATTTCATATTTAGCTTGCTGTTTAGGATTGGCGTTGAAACCTTCTCCTATTTATGGGGGGTTAAGTCTTATTGTCAGTGGTTGTGTAGGTTGTGCATTGTCTCTTGTGTATCTAGGAGATGCTATCTCCTTTGGGCCAGCCACCATCTCTTGATTTTAGTATTTCTGCTTCCTCACCTGAACAGATTCCTGAGTCTTAACAGGGAAAGGTCTGATAAAAATACGTTCCATTTAAGACTGAAGACTTCAAAATCTCTCATTATCTGCACTTTTTTCAGTTGTGTGTTTCTATGTTAATTCCCATCTACTGCAAGAAGAAATTCCTCTGATGAGTGGAGAAATGTACTGATCTAAGAGTACAGCACGATGTCCTTAGGCGTCATTTTGTTGCTATGTTTCTTTAGCAGAATAATAATAGTAGGTTTTCCCTTTGGGCCCATGACCTATTTTTTTTTTTCTTTTCCAGATTTTAAGTAAATCATGTAATTCTTCTGGCAAAAAGATTTCAGTTGAGAAATCAGATGTTTTTATAATGAGGATTTCCTTCTATGTGTTTACTTTTTTATTTTTTTTATGAGCACTTTATTTTTTTTTCAAGTTACATCTTAGTCGCAAACCCTTCCCTATTCCCCCTTCCTGTCTCACCCTTCCACCCTCTTCCCCCCCCATCTCCATGAGTTTAAAGTTCTATAACTGACTTAGTAAGAGACAAGCAACATTTGCTTATCTAAATACAAGAGATAGATAGGGCATCTTCAAAAACCCCAAGAGATCTGCAGAATATGGCATTCAAAGATGTGGTCTTAAATTAAGATTTTTTTTTTTTGATATCGTGACATATCAGCTCCTGACAGCACCCCCTATTCTACTCCAAGTAGAAGAAAAGCATTGAAGAATCTCCAGTGTGAGATGGCTGAATTAGTGGCAAGCCTATCTCTTGACATGTAAAAACTCCTTGCTTCAACTGCAGACAGACTGCTGTCCAAAAAGGACAAAACTTGGTAGCAGGGAAGTCGACAGCCTAGCTCTGCCAAGACAGGGTAGGTTAGTCCTCCACAATCCCTGCTCTACAATAAATGTCTGTCAGAGAAACAGGACCAAAAGGCTGAAGACTGATGCTGGAATGTATGGAGAGAAAATGGGAACTGTCCAGGTAGTCACTGGTTTGTCATTTCTTAGTATTGGAAGCTGCAGGCCCTGCACTTCCTATACAATCAGATATATTTATCCTTCTCAGCTCTCTGAGGTGGTTGAAGAATAGACAGCTTGAGTCTCATAGCTAAATTTTGAGTTGTTTAGGAATCAAGAGGACGTTCTAGATCTAAGAAGATGGTTATAATAGTGATGCAAGTTACTATGTGTTTATTTTTATGAGTCTTTGTTTTGTGTTTTTGGCCATTTTGCTGCAATATTTGTCAGAGGAGATCATTTTATTAAAGTTTTTGCTTGAACTTTCTGGAACTTTGTATACTTATCTTTTCCTATTTTGCAAAGTGTCCAGCCATTGTTACATAGAGTTTTCCCTTCTCTTTCTTTATGGAGTGCCCACAGTGTATGAGGCTGATCACTTACAGGTGTACTATAAATCTCAAAGGCTTTCTTCAGAATTTCCATGTCTTTTTTTTTTTTTCTTATCTTACTGGGTTATTTCAAACTACCTGTCTTCAAGTATAGAAATTGTTTTTTTCTGTCTGCCGCATTTTGTTACTGAGGCTCTTAACTGTGTTTTTAAAAATATTTATTGAGCTATTTAGTTGAGGAATTTCTGTTTGACTCCTTTTTCTCCTTTTCTGTCTCTTTGCAGATTTCCCGCTCATTTCATATGGTACCTTCTCAGCATTTCATCAAGCTGACTATTTTTTTTTATTCCTCTGAGTTTCTCTAAAATCAATATTTTGAATTATTTGTCAGGGAATTTACTGACATTTTCTTCATGATTTGTTGCTAGATGGTTATTGTACTTCTGAAGAGAGTTGCCTGCCTTGCTGTCCCATGTTTCATCATGATTCTTGCAGTTCTTGTTATTATTTGTGTGTCTGGAAGGTCATTTTCAGGATAAATTTTATGGTAAGATACTTTCACCTGGTGGTTCATCCTGCTTTGTTTATATCATGTGTGTTGACTTTTTCTCTATGTGAATACTAAGCTGCAATCTATGTACATGTCACTACATTGCCCCACAAAGCTTCATGGCGTACAAGTAGTATTACACAGCACATGCTGAAGTTGCTGACACAGCATTCATAGGTAGGACAGTGTCACTGGCAGTTCCTATATGTGTCTCTGAATGTGGGTGTGAACATCTGCAAATTCCTGTTGGACACAGTACTATAGTGGACTCATGCAGGTGAAGTGCAATCAATGCTTACACAACACAGGCAGAGTGTCCTTCAGTTTCCAAGTATTGTGTAATATGGGGTTGCCACAGTGAACCTAGCTGAGTATGAACCAAGGTAGTAAGTAAGAAGGTGGAGTACATGTCAGTTTCTAAGGTCTTTATGTGGACCAGGCTACCAAAATGGGCCCTGATACATTACTAAGTAGCTTAACAAATGCACAGGCACATAGGAGTACCAAATTTTCATCAACTGTTATCCACTGATAAATTCCTAATGATATAATCTTTAGATTCTACATAGTACTTGAAATTGTTGGCTTCCTACCCAATTACTCTCTTGCCTTATTTATTTCTACAGGTAATTTGGGAGTGAAACCATCCTACCGTATTACAACTATGATAAAATTTTAGAGAAATAATAACCTGAACCTAAATATTATGCCCTTTGGAAAGATAATATAGCATAGTTGTTCATGAAGATTGGAGGTATGGCAGAGGAGAAATTTCTCTGTCTTTCATCTACACCAATTGTAGTAAATAGCTAAAGAACCATGTCTGTGAGGGTTCTCAGACATTAGGTGCAGAAGCATTAAAAATTAATAAACTCCCCCCATTTAGTTGCCAATCCAAGTGGGTACTTACTTCCTCAACATTCCATAAGTTGCACAGTTATGGTAATTAACAGTCAATCACTCTAACTACTTTAAAGACTTTGTAATTGCTTTTGATTTTTCCTTTTAATTTAGATGAATAAATGATAAAGTAAAGTTGTGTCAAAGAGAGAAAGGGTTGCTAATTTTGCAGAGAGCCCAGGGTTCTCTGATGTTTGGAAGTCAAGATGGAGGAAGTGCCACTTATCCTATAAATGGAAGCGGTGCACCATGTGATATGACCCACAAGTGGCAAAGAATTCAGTGAGAAAAGATCAGTGGTTTATAACATCTAAGGAAAAACACACTGTAGTTATATCTATTGGGATTTTAATATGAAAAAACAAAGTGTATTAATCACATTTATAAAAATGGTTTAAATTCAATTTTGTAGGAGAGAACCAAAGGATGAAACTGAAGGAAAATGACTTGGTAAAGGAGAACTACACAAGTCATAGAATTCTCACTTTTCTCTACCCTTCATAACATCTTCTTTCCTTCTTTCCTCTCCTATTTTCTTTTCTAGAAATTTCTTTAAAATGACCTTTTCCAAAAATGAAATTAGTTCAATGATCAATGATAACATTTTAAAGATTGCATAGGAAAAATAATGTTCAAAAGAATTATTAGTTGCCAAGCATTTTATCAAAATGTGTTTTCTATAGAAAGCTCTTTTTTTTGCATGGTTGAAAGAAGGATAGATGTGTGACTGCCAGGCTGCTTTACTGTACATGCCTGTTGGCAACAAACCCTTCTGCCCATTCACTGCTTTTTGTTTCTTTTGAATTTTCAACTTCTGTATCATTACTTTGGTATGACTGCAATTGAAAATAAAATGTACACTTTAAATTACATGTGATGTAAATATATACACATATAACTGAATATTTGAACAAAATTATCTTATTATTATTATCATTAGTCTAGAGTTTTTTTTTTTAAAGAATCTGTTAATCCTTTGGGGGAAATATTGCAAGTTAAGATTGTTCTCATGATACTATTAAATCACTCTGAGGGGCTTATTTTGTTTCCACAAGCTACATATTGATAAGTAAGCCATTGTTCTCTTGTATTATGGAAGGAGAGAATAAGACTTAGCTCTCAGAAAATGTCTAAGTAGTTAGACATGGGATAAAACTTTGGGTGTATTTGAATATTTAAATAAAGTTAACACTGATGGACTCTATGCTTATTTATTTTAAAGATGTTAATAATTTATCATTTCTGCCTCAGTCAACAACGGATTATCAAAGTTTAAATTGCTGTGCATGTCATTTTTCGTTGATTGACTGTTTAGGTTTTACAGGCAAAAAAATTAAATATTTTAAATACAGCTGGAACTCTTAGGATTCCATCTTCCATTTTACATTTTTTTTCAACTGAAAATGAGAAAAAAATAATTATCTTAACATAGGATGTCATTGTACTATCTGGACTAGAGAAATGGTCAAAATAGTACTTTAATTTGTCTTTACCCTCCCGTGAACTGTTTTACACCTTATTAATCCATTATTTTACTGTAAATATGAAGACTGAAATCATGTCTTATCTTAAAAGTATGCATGACAAATAGGTGAATGATAGAGAATACTTGGATTTTTTTTTGTGCTCAGTTTCATTACCACCTAACCATCCATCAAAGACATTTATTTTTGTGTGAATTGGCACAGAAATGAGTGAAAATCATGTGAAACAAATTGAATAGTGCTGGTGAATGTCAAAATGTGGTCACTGACAACCTTCCTGCCCTTCACACTGATGGCTACTTTTCTGTTGTCTCACCATAAATCAGGGCAGTGGCAACATCTGAGGCAAACAGTCCTGTTATTTGTAGTATCTCTTGTTCAGAACGCTAAAAGCAATTTCACTTAAAACTGTACTTTAAGAATTAGGAAGAAGAAAAAGAATTAAGAGTAAGTATTAACTTTACGAACCCTCCACCTGTATGTGTGTTTTAGTTAAATTTGCACAGGACAGGAAGCATCTCTGTCCACTTCATTATGTTGCCAGGGTGGCTGTGAGATCAGGAAGCATCCCTATATACTGCAATAATCCCCCAAGGACGGCTATGTGGTCACCTGAATTGGTGGCAGTACACTCTTTTATTAGGAAACACTGTTCTGACTTGAAGGAATATCTAAGAGACCATTTGTTGTTCAGACTTGAGTGTTTGGCAGATATGTTCTTGAACATGACTGCAGCAGCCTACTCAAATGTTGGTTGTCAGTGATGAAATCATCTTTTAAACAGAAATTAACATTTTGGAAAAACTGGCAAGTGCTTCCACAGGTGTGACAAATTTTCAGTCCTCAACGCCGTTTCTGTAAGACCAATGTTGATGGAATGGAAGAGTTCCATATAGCAGATGCTTATCTGTTTTAATGATGTCCAAAACATATTAATAACCTGGAAGAATATTATACTAGAATTTGAGAGCCTTTCTACTCATTTTATTTGGAAAAGGAATTTGTAATACTTACCTTCTATGCCTATTCTTTACAATGCTTCTAAAATAAGAAAAGAAAACTTCATATACCTCAAAAACAAGATCAAAACTGTAGCTAGTTAGAATTGTAAGACACCTGGAAAATTAAAAGAATAGCCATTGAATATTTATGGAGGAAGGAATACCACTCACTCTATGGATTTCTGTTCTTTCTACAGTCACTTATGTTTGATGATGACTTGTTTCAGTCAATATAAGTCAGAGAGGAAATGAGCAGCTAAAATATTTGTTCCTTTTTCCTGTTGATATTGCTTATTATTTTCTAAAAATGCATCCATGAGATGTCACTCATATAAAAATGTTAGGGTGCAATTAAAAGACATTCTCCAAAGAGAAAGAAGTTTTAATATCACAATGCCAAATATATTCGATCTGGTACTCAGTAAGATTCCTGTTGAAGTGGCAGATAATATGCTTGCAGTTTGGGTACCATCAAAGGGTGTTTTAGGGGGCTCAACTATAAATTCCAGATTTAATCAATACAAACAGACAAAACACAATGGAAGATCAATTATTACAGCAGGTACTCTCATTTTGGCATATAGTTGAATTTCATGTTAATGGGTTACATAATGAAAACCATTCCCTACTCAGAAATACAAGAATATACTGAATATTCAGGAGTAACCTATAGGTTTCCTATGATTTTTCAATTAAATATGATTTGATTACCAGAGATTAGGGAACTACAGATTCAAAAAGGCCTTCAAGGTGAAATCTTAAACAGAAGCAATTTTCTTATGCTAATATTAGCTAACATAAACGATTTGATTAATTGTCAACACTTTAAAAGGTTTTGAATGCATTGCTGATCCTTAAATGAATTTAATATCCTAAATTCATTTAGTTAGTAATGATGTGATATATAAATATTTAACTCAGTTTTAGCTATATTATTTACAGGAAGGCCTTTAACATTCTTATCTTCCATCCTTTCTCTGTTTTTATGTCTTTTTTATTTAGAAACAAATTTGATGTTGAATGAATATCAACCAAAATTGACAAAAGATTTTAGTCCACTTTTTTTTTGCTGATATGCCAGAATAACTGAAGCTGAGTAATTCATAGTAGACATAAAAATTTAATTTAATTTAATTTTTGACATTTATTTAATTATAATGTTTTAGGATTTCACCAATGAGTACTTTATTTACATCACTTCTACTTTACACTTTTCCTTCCAACTCTTCCTATATCCCTCTATCTCAACTCCATGATGTTTAAAACATGTTATAATGTACATGCACACATAACATGCTGAGTACATTTACTGTTCCTCATGTGTATATTTTAAGGGATGACCCCTTGGGATAGAATAATTCATCAGAAGGGGCTCATTCCAAGAAAATACTTATTTGCCATCTCTCATCAGCCATCTGTAGCTCTTTTTCTAGGGGCTGGGTTTTGTGAGATTTTCCCTATCCAAGTTGACATGTCAACTGCTCTCATTGTTCATGTCTTGTTTAGTGTAATATATTAAAATTTAATGGATGGATACATCTCTATTATGTATAGAAAACACAATCTCACAGCAGACATTCTGGTCATCTGGCTTTTACAATCTTTCTACCCCTTGGTGATGAAATTCCCTGAGCCTTTGCTGTAGGTGTTTGCTTGCAGATATATCACATGTGGATGGGCACCCCACAGCAAATTGTTCTCTCCATTTGATCAATTTTAGAGTTCTGTGATCATCACCATCTGCTATAAAAAAGAAGTTTCCGAGATGATTTAGGAAAATGGCAGTGGTTGGTTTTCCTTGTCTTCCCTCTACTAGGGTTTTTGACCTCACCAGCCACAGGTAATTGACTTTGTTTATAGTACCTGGTATAAATTCTTTCCTCTAAAAGCAGAGTTTCAGTCCATTTGGGTTGACTCTTTGTTACCTCCAATATATATATATATATATATATATATATATATATATATATATAGTACCACTATTGTAGCCTTGGGTTCATCTTGACTTGCTGATCATTTCTGTGGCTTGTAGTCTGCAACTTGTATAGATTTTTGCTTACTTTTCTCACTTGGCAGCTAGCATAGCACATTTGTATATTATAAGAGCCAGTTCCCTGGGAGAAGAATTATAGATTATTTCAGTCCCAATTTGTCCAACTCATGTGTGCAAAATGTGTGTTATCATTAGCACAGGTTCTTATCTTCCACTTCTGAGAGACAACGAAAGCAATGCCAATAGCTTGTATTGTTTTGGGAGTTGCTCTGAGATTGGGATTTTCCATGCTTGTACTGGGGTTTTTGTTATGTTTATAGTTCTTAACTTTTTGTTAAGTTATACATTATAACTCTTAATAGCCTAACCTCATTTAAATTAGTTATACCTGTACACAGTTACATCACATACATTATGCTTGTGGTTTTGAATCAAAATAAAATATTTTTCTTTATTGTATTCCATCATCCTTTGCATTTTTATCCTTCTCTCTGCTTCCCTTTCCCTCAATATCGCTGTCCCTCATTGCCCTCAAATGAAACTTTCTATTTTTCTTATATTTCCACTTACAGTACCTTTAACCTACTATCCCTATCTCTATATCCCCTTCTCCCCACCATCTTTCTTTCTTTCTTTCTTTCTTTCTTTCTTTCTTTCTTTCTTTCT
>CAJQZJ010037369.1:248703-288386 GCA_907164525.1 Lophiomys imhausi | reverse complement strand
TCTTTCTTTCTTTCTTTCTTTCTTTCTTTCTTTCTTTCTTTCTTTCTTTCTTTCTTTCTTTCTTTTTAACTTTCCTGACTTCTTAAGTGACTCCAGGTTTTTAATCACATAGAAAGATTCAGAGCTAAGACCCACAAAAAAAAGAACACACAGCATTTGTCTTACTGGGTTTGGGTTAGTTCACTCAGAGCAATATTTTCTAGTTAGACTCATTTACTGTAACATAAATTATATGGGATGCAGTTATGAAACTGACAGTCTCAACTTGTTGTCAGTGTCTTGTGATATCTGTCCTGCTGTGTCACACATTGCTGAGGAACAAGTAAGCATGACTGCGACAGAAGGACAAGCAGCCCCTCCTAAAACTGACCTGTTACGTGAGCCTCACTCCTACCGTAACTGACTTCCTTCACCCATGAAGACAATGATTTCATGATCCAATTATCTGTTAAAGTACGACTTCTCAACATGATTGAAATCCCAATTTAATCCCACATGGGTTTTGGAGAGTCTACACTATAACATATGAAATCACTGTAAAATTCCCAACCCTGTTCTAACTCAGTGGTATGCTTAACTCTTTCTCTGAATGCTTTTTTTTTTTTTTTTAACTTAGCTGTTTTTTCAATTTCTACTTTGCTGGAAGATTTGGAATTTTCAAACTTATTGGGATAGAAATTTTGGTATGACTAGAAATTCAATGATGAAGCGGTTTAAAATATGCATACTTTTTATTTTTATCAATTTTAATTTATGTTTAATATGAAATATAAATATTTTATTATACATTACATTAACTATTTATGTGAGTGTCCTTGAATACTATATACATAATTTGTAATATCTATTTCCTTTAGTATCAATCTATATATGGATTTTGAATATAAATCAACAGAGGAAAGATCTAAAGTATGTGCAAGGATTAGAGTCAGAGACATTAATATGAACTCAGTTCAACCTGTTTCGATTAGATGATCAGACACAGAGACAGAGGGATATGTGAGCATAGGTTAAAAGCATCTACAGACTACCTTATCACATGTACTGAAGTTCCATAAGCAATGACTCCCCCCAGAAGACATGAGAAAATCACCACAGCTTAATTTTTATTTGTTTATCCAAGAAATTGACACTTAGTTTTGCAGAAATCACCAATCTGGGACTTATTGGGAGGGAAAGCACATCTTGTACCCAGAAAGAAAGGAAAGTTTTTTTTTTTTTTTTTTCAAGACAGGGTTGCTGTGTATAACAGCCTTGGCTGTCCTGTAACTCACTCTGTAGACCAGGATGGCAGCAAACTCACAAATATCCGCCTGCTTAAAGGCCTGTGCCACCACACCCAGGAGGAAAACATTTTTAAAAAGAAAGTATGTAAAATAATTCATTAGCCAACCAGAAGCAGTTCCCCACTGACACATCTGAAAGAATAGGAGCGAAGTGACAACATAGCATTGGTGCAGGATCCATACATAATAGCAAATAAGGCTCCTGATGGGTGGGAGAGGGGGTAGAGGGTGGGAGGATGGGACCTGGAGGGGATGGAGGGAGGGGGCAGTATTGGAGATGTAACTTGAAGTAATAAGTGAATGTTAAAAAAAAATAAAAATTCCATAACCACAAAAATAATGTCCTTATGTCATAATAAGGGCACTGAAGACTCAGAATAATGTTTTTCTGAATTCTCACTTGCTGAGTTCTTTAGGAAACTACAATCGTCTTGGTGTCTAGTATACTTCCTTCCACTAATTCCGAAGCTATTTTTTTCAGGATGCAAAGCCTTATGTAATGCATATCCTGGAGCTCTGGAGTTCCTTCTTTTTTGACAGTGAGTTTAGTCATCTAGCAGACAATCTGCTTGTAACTTTATAGGCCTAATATGACTGAGAATGCCTATACAAGCAGCAACCAGCAGTCAGCCAGGGAAGGCAGAGGCTTATTAATTATCTGTGATTTTCTGATGAGCTACAATGCACCTTAATTTTAAATTAAAAATTCACCATAATTTGTTTTTTTTTTTACATCCATAGAGATACAAAAATGAATAATCAGGCTGAAAGAAGAAGCACGCACTACAAGTTTTCGCCAAGCTATCTTCATTGGTAGAATTTTCTCATGTATATTAAGCACCTTCATGACTTTATAATATTCATCATCTAAAGAAAAGTATATAAATAAAAATATATAAAAGAGAAATAAAACCATAAACGTGCAAAGACTCTTTTAAACAAAGTAAGAACACTACTAAAATATAGTAAAAAAAGAAACAGCAAGGAGAAAACCACTGCGGAGTTTTCCAGGTCCTCTCATCCTGCATTCTGATTGACTGTTTTGGATAGAGCTGGTGAGAGCAGCTGGAGTCTGTTGCTCTCGTTTCCGTCATGCTGCCTTGCACTGTGCAGGGCTGAATGAAGGCTGGACATGCCAAGACGAGGCCAGTATTGGTGCTACATCTGTTTTTTAGAAACTTCCCCTCTTCATGAACCAGCAACTGTTATTTGCCCCACTGAGCTTTGTGGCCTGTGGTCAGGTTCTCCCATATTCCAGAGGCTTGCTAGTTTATACAATCTGAGGAGGCAGAAGTCCAAGCTAAGAGGTAGTCTCCATGTGAGCATACTTAAAATTATAAATGTTCTATATGATGTTTATAAATAAATATGTCCATCTATACGGCTGAGTAGTGTTTTAGAGGTATAACTTTGAGTTTAATTATTTCATTTAGCAAGAGCTCATGTGGAAAAGGCCATTCTATACAATGGAAAAATATCTGGTAGGAAATTATTATAAAATGTTTAACAAAAATATTAATAAATTATATGTGTTTTATGAATATACACATTGCAAGACTGAAGATGTATTTATAATATATTAAGAAACACTTATATGTTATTGGGCTAAGATAAACAAAATTTTAAAAGAAATCAGAAAATGATTTATTATAAGGTTAATTTTAGGTTATAAATTTTAAGTGTATATTAATCATACAGTCACTTAATTTATCAAAAATGTAAAAGATAAGCATCTTTTTCTCAAAGTGCATTAATTTTATTCATGCATTAACCTTTTTGTCATGTATCTATGGATGAGACTAGTTTATAAAAACACTCCCAATGTTTAAACCTTAAAGCAGAAACTAAAACGATGCGATTTGATTGAATTCTTTCTTTTTTCTTCCGTTTACCCATTTAAGTATTTGTAGTGTAGTTTAGATGTTTGTAATTGAGGATTTTACTTTTTATCTTTAATTCAAATAAAAGATTTAAAAATTTACTACAGTAAATAATACTTTGGCCAGTTATGATTGTCTGCTTTGCCATCACCCACTGCTGAATGAGGCTTTTCTGATCAAGGATGAGAGCTGAATCTATCTTGATGATTCAAGAATGGTTTATGTTGAAAGATGTCCTATATTTTACCCAATTGATCACTTATTCCAGTTGGTCAGTTGGAACACTCAGATGTCCTTTAGATCTCTCTGAGCTCTTTGTTTCCCCAATGCTGTAGACTTTGCATATTTTCAAATGGTGGTCCTTTATATACTCTTATCTCATTGTCAGAAATCTTACATTTCTTACATGTTCTTCACTGGAGATCCCTTTTGCTCTTCAGTATGGATGAAGTGATGTGACCAGTGGTTTAGCTGTCTGCCACCACTCCCTATGCTGTGTAAATCCAGCACTCAGCACTCAGGTCTCATGTCTTCAAGTTCAATGTTGATTGATCTCACCACTTTCCCTCAGGAGAGATGAGTATATCAAAAAATATTTCCACTGGGGTTGGGGGGTAAACCCATAGCATTTGATGGATCTGTCTATCCAAAATCTGTTCTCCAAACATGCCAGATGAAATATTAATATGCTCATATTCTTAACTTTGAGGAAAAGTCATCAGGGATGTAAAACCTTGTATTTTTAAAACTTTTACTGATTGCTTAATTGTGTTTATCTATCTACCATTGGCAGACAGCTTATGCCAAAGCAAATGGTGTCTCAATGTTGTTTTCTCATTTAAAGCTCTCTCTTTTGAATCTGTGACCATCCTCCTTTAGTATTTAACATTTCCAACCCCCCCCCCCAAACAAAAAACAAACAAAAACAAAAACAAAAACCAATCAGGACTGTGAAGTAAGGAATGCAACCATTGCTACCCTCACTCCAAATAAAATGAATCTGAAGGGTATTATGTCTTTTTAATACTGTTCCAGTTACCATTTCTCTTGCAGTGAGTTTTGCTTTTGTGTGTGTGTGTGTGTGTGTGTGTGTGTGTGTGTGTGTGTGTGAGTGTGTGTGTGTGTGTGTGTGTGTGATTATGTGGAGTTTTTGTTGTTTTGTTTGTTTTTCTCAAGACAGGGCTTTCCAGTGTAGCCTTGTCTGTCCTGCATTTCTCTTTGTAGACTGGGCGGGTTTCAAATTCACAGATATCCACCTGCCTCTGCCTGCTAAGTCCTGGGGTTAAAGGCATGCACCACCTCCACCCAACAGCATTTTGTATTTTTTAAATAACTGTCTTGTCATGTATCTCAGGCTTCTCTGAAACATGAAACCCTTCAACCTCAGCTTCTCAGAATGTTACAGGTACTCATTAGCACTCCCAGCTGAGGAGATCCATGTCAGACAGCTAAGCCAAGGTGAAGAAAGAGAATGAATGACAGCAGAGGAAATGTAATTCACCAACATGGCTGCTCTGGCAAGGGATCACATCCAAACACCTTCTAGGTCTGTGTTATCTATTCGGAATGAAGACACACTGTGGACTACAGTATAATTTGGCTATATAGATAATACACACACTTGCTTAGTACACACCTTCAATCCCAAACAATGCAGGTAAGATTAGTTTATAGAAGCATCCATTTTTGACTGTGACATCTAATTGAGGAGCAGACACTGAGACTAATTAGAGAAAGATTTGAGAGAATGAGTCAGAGATAAAATACACCCAACTCTCATGAGTACAGGACAGGAAAGAAGCTACTTAAAAGCAGCGCAGGGATAGAGAATGTGTTGTTGTTGTTGCTGTTTCTTTAACACTCAATTTCTTACAAGGAAAATTTTACAGAGACAGTTTGCAAAGAGAACAATGTACACACAGGTGAAGGTGGAACAAGCTAGAGAATAATAAAGAGACAGAAAATTTAAACAGATTGCCAGAATTAGTTTGAGGCCAGGCACAGTAATTTAGTCAAAAGACAAGAGAAGCCGATTTGAATCAGTCAGTTTTGAGAGGAATTTAGGACAGAATAGCTGAGTCAAAACAGCTAGTGAGAGTTCAGAAAGAGCTAGAAAGGCTTGGAAAACACTCTCATCTCATTCCCTTATTTGCACAAATAAAAACATTTATATCTGGCACCTAATGTGGTTCGAAGGATATCCCAATGTGATTAAAGAAGAAGAAAGCCTACCAATGTTGCAGGAAGCAGAAGACATCCGACAGAAATGCCGCAGAGGATAGGAGACATCTGATAGAAACCTGCAGAGAAAAATTTGCTTGGGATCATCTCCAGAGGAAGCATCAGTTTTTTGTATTTGGCTGGAAGCCCAAAGAGACTAGGGAGACTCCAGTTCTGCAAGAGCCTCTGAGACAATGAATCACCCAACAGGCTGAAAAGAGAACAAGCCAGGGAGCTGAGTGGAACCAGCCAGCGGGAGTTCAGAAAGAGCTAGAAAGTGTTGGGAATGGCTTTCATCATTTCCCCTCAACAGAGGAAATTAAAAAAATAAATTACAAATGAACAGGGGTGACTATGATGTGAGATCACCCTGACAATTAGGTGAGCATCTCTTTAGTTTGGTCATAAAAAAATTCATAGACCGTGAGATCCCATGCCTTGGTGGGTGGCAAGCCCAGAGAATTACTCATTCTTAATAAAAATTTCCCCATTGTTTGTCTAATTCCTGTTATAATTCTTATAAAATATTTATAATCTTATGATAAATTGAGACCCCTCCCATTATGAAAGCATCTTAGTTTTGCCTGATTTTTTTCTTTTTCTTTTCTTTTATTTCTTCAAGTTACATCTCAATGGCAATCCCCTCCCTACTCCCCCCTCCAGTCCCACCCTCCCACCCTCAACCCCCCATCCTCTTCCCTTTTTTTTTTAAAGTTTAAGGTATATCTTATTTCCCCCAATGGCTCCCCCTTTCAGTCCAACAGATGGCTCTTTCTCTTATAATAATAGATACAATAAAAAACAACAGAGGTAATTAGGCCACAGTTATGAGTGTTATATGGCTTAGTGTACATTCCTAGTGTCCAGTCCATATGTATTTGGCACCTGACTTTAACTTTCTACTATCTAACCATCTCCATGAGTTTAAAGTTCTATGTCTAACTCAACTTTCATACTAACTTGCAACACAATTTTAAAAGTATCTTCCTAGATCTATAACACTCTCTTGACTCCTAAACCACTCAAAATTTAATTATGAGGCTCTAGCTATCTGTTCTTCAACCACCTCAGAGACCTGAGAGGGATAAATATATCTGATTTTATAGGAAGTACAGGGCCTGCAGCTTCCAAAACTAAGAAATGACATACCAGTGGCTGCCTGGACAGTTCCCATTTTCTCTCCATACATTATAGTATCGATCTTCAGTCATTTGGCCCCATTTCTCTGAAAGACACTGATTGTAGAGCAGGGGTTATGAAGGACTTGCCTACCCTGTCTTGGCAGAGCCAGGCTGTCGACTTACCTGCTTCCAGGTTTTGTTCTTTTTGGACAGCATTCTGTCTACAGTTGGAGCATGGGGCTTTTCCTACCAAGAGATAGACTTGCGACTAATTCAATCATCTCCCACTGGAGATTCTTCGATGTTCATCTTCTACTTGAAGTAGAATGGGGGTGCTGTCAGGAGTTGATATGTCTCGATATAAAAAAAAATCTAAAGTTAAGAAAACATCTTTGAATGACATATTCTGCAGATCTCTTGAGGTTTTTGAAGAGGCCCTATCTATCTCTTATATTAGGATAAGCAGATGTTGCTTGTCTCTTAGCAGTTTTATTTCTGATTAGCTTAGAAAATAACTATAATAAACTGTCATAGTACCTAACACAATGACTGGCTTGCATGACTACTAGTTTGCATTTCTTAATTATCCTAAACAGTTTATGACAGTTAGTAGCAAAAGGCCGAACATCACATTTCATTTTTCTTTCTTTACCCCCTAACCCTTCCATCCCATTTCTCTTGGGTGAGGTGTCCCTATATAACAGTCCCTCACCTCAGTTCAGAGGTCGTATGAGGGCCAAGAGCCTCCTCATTCATTGGGGTCTACGAGGCAGTACCACCAGTGAAAAGTGTCTCATTGCCTGGGAGAGAGAACTAAAAAACAAACAAATAAGCAGACAAACAGATAAAAAAGAATAAAAAATAGAAAAAATAAAAATAAAAAAATAAAAAATCTATGTCTCTGTTCCCTTTGGTGTGTTAGTTGTAGTATTGATACCTTCTACTATATAGCTAAAATCCTCCTATAAGTGAATAGATGCCATATGTGTCCTTCTGAGTCTGGGTTAGTTCACTCAGGATGAGCTTTTCTAGTTTCATCCATTTGGCTGCAAACTGCATAATTTCATTGATCCTGATAGCTGAATAATATTCCATTGTGTAGATGTATCACAGTGTTTTAACCCATTCTTCAGTTGAGGGACATCTGGGTTGTTTCCAGTTTCTAGCTATTACAAATAAGGCTGCTATGAACATAGGTGAGGAAACTTCCTTATGATTCCGTGAAGAGGCATTTGGGTGTATACCCAGAAGTGGTATGGCTGGGTCCCGAGGCAGAGCTATTCCAAGTTTTCTAAGATATCGCCAGACTGATTTCCATAGTGGTTGCACAAGTCTGCACTCCCACCAGCAATGGAGGAGGGTTCCCCTTTCTCCACACCCTCACCAGCATGTGCTGTCATTTGAAGTTTTGATCTTAGCCATTCTGACAGGTGTGAGATGGAATCTCAGAGTCGTCTTGAGTTGCATTTCTCTGATGATTAAAGATGTTTTGCCTGATTTTTAAAAAATAAACTTTTCTTTTGCTCACTCTTCATTCATATCTTTAATAGTCATCATAAGACAGCAAATTGAGAACCACTGTCTCAGGTTAACTTTTGGTGACCACTGATTGTCTGGAACCTTAGTTCTTGGGTCAAATCCATCTTGACTGAGGGAAGACCCATTGCCATCAGATAATTATATAACAAATAATACCAACATGAATTTCAGTAAAAAAAATGGCATATAATTGTTATTAACTGCAAAAGTATTTGGCTAAAAAATAATTTGAAAACTGAAGACTTATTTCTATTTTAAGAGAAATTACTGTATAAAGTGTGTTCTTTTGTTTTTATTTATAATTAATTTATTTGTTGTTTCTCTCAGGTGTTTTAGCAAAGTCAATCCCTTTATGACTATCCTTCACACAGTAGAGTGCTATAGATATAACTCTATTGTTCAGTTAAATTTATGACAAACTAATATGTATTTATGATCCTATACACCTACACCTGTTTAGATAAATATACTTTATCTTTATCTCTCTATACACACACACATTACTAAAAGTAAATTTGCTCTTTTTTGTTTTTGTTTGCTTTGTTTTGTTTTTTTTTGTTTGTTTTGTTTTTTTTTTTTTTTTGAGACAAGGTTTCTCTGTATATCCCTGGCTGTCCTGGACTCACTTTGTAGACCAGGCTGGCCTTGAACTCACAGAGATCCACCTGCCTCTGCCTTCCGAGTGCTGGGATTAAAGACGTGTGCCACCAAGCCCAGCCTGGAAGTAAATTTGCACGTGCCCATTAGCGATACACATACAGCATATTTCAGTACATATAGCAAGGTTGCCAGATCTATATGTAAATGATTAAAGTAGGACCAAATAGTGAAAGTGGAGTAGGCAGTAAGACATCTGTTCTGTCTAGATCTATGAAATTGAAGTATTATGCTTGCACACATTCAAACAGCACAGGTTTTATATTTATTCAGAGGAAAAAAAAGATAAATACTGCGATAATTCTAAATTTATTTTTACTCAGTAAGTTGCTCAAATAATTGCCAGTGTTTAATCTACCTTTTATGTGCATGGATTTCTATCAAATAAATTATAGTAGTTAAAGTATTTTAACTTTCATGTCAACTGAATCATGAGTAATTATATAGGATTGCTAATTTAATCATCTCTGTGGCTTTTCCCTTTAGTGTATATATTTATTATTATTATTATTATTATTATTATTTTTTACATAACATATTTTTGGAGGAGATTTATATTCATGGAGAAAGTGAGCTAAGTGAAGAGATTTCCCATTTATGTCTCCCACCCACATACACTGTGAGGACATTTCTTGTTGCCAACAGCTTCCAGCATAGCTCGTCCTTTAGAGCCGATGAACCTGCATTGATGATCATTATCATCCGAACTCCATGGATAATGTTTACACCTTTATTCTTAATTGGCATTTCTACTTCCCACTTCACAGCTCTAATACATTTCTGAAATTGTCTTGCTTTCATTTAATGAAATGAAAATATTGTCCCTGATGTGGGTGTAGGTCAGATAGCAAATTTGTCTTTATTTGTATTTCCTTCAAGAAAGTGGCATAAAATTAACATAAATTTCTATTTTAACGGAAATTACTATATAAAGTGTGCTCTTTTGTTCTTATTTATTATTAATTTCTTTGTTGTTTCTCTCAGGTGTTATAGCAAAGTCAATCCCTTTATGAATATCCTTCACACTAACAAGGTTTCATTAAGTAGGGTGATTTTTGCAACAATCTGAACAGAAATGCAAACAAAGAAAGAGACAGCTTGGTACATCACGCAGCATGGAATGTGGAGAAACATGGACCTCCAGAGTCAAGAATAATCTGATCTACCCAATCAAAACTAACAACCATTTTTCTCAGTATAAAGGATTATGCTCTTCTGGGATGCCCATGGTTTCTCATATGAAATTCAAAGGTCCAAATGGTACACCTTTTCAAGATCATTCAGTTGCAATTTAGGAGAGTATAGCAACTTCAGGAAAGCATATTTTAAATGACTGGTAAACAGTGCTTTTATGATTTAAACTTTGTTGAAGATTGAGAAATATTAGTGAAACTGAGGCTCAGCAATGTCATTGGAGATTCTGAAAGTGAAGGACTCAGGTTCAGGTAGGCACATGAGGACACTTCAAGCCCTTTGTGTCCTGACTGTAACCTCTCCCTTCTACATTCTGCTCTTTCTTTTTGATTCCACTGGAATTCACATTAGAAAATATACTAAATTTGCAAAATGCAAATTCTAATGCCGTATATGTTGATGTTAAAAGATAAAAATGGAGTATGTAATTTTTCTATAGAGGTAAATATTTTAAAATGTTTGTGTGTGTGTGTGTGTGTGTAGAACATTTCTAGATGATCTGAAGACTCTAGAAATACATGGATTCCATGATGTCCCTGCTGTCTGTACATTTGTCTAGTAAACAGTATATGAAAGCCACACATAGGCCACAAGATCATTCACTGAAATTTACAGATCTTTTTAACTTTGTTTTTCTACTGCATGGTTTTTGAGGCAGTTGACTAGAAGATGGTTTTTTATCTTGAAAGTGATAGAGTAATGATGTTTTAGAGAAAAAAGATTAAATTTCACTCTTACATTCCAATGAAAATTATTTTCTAGAATCCCTTTGAGACAGTGAAAAATTTAAAACACAGACCACAGAATTTTCAGAAAATCAGGGCAACAAGCAACCCGGTAGGTCACAAAAGTAACATCAAGATGCCAAATGGTTCATACTGAGGCAGTGCTATATAGGCAAGCTTAAGGAAAACCATGACCACCACTGATGAAAAACTATTGGGCACACTACACACTACTACAAAGAACACAGGGAGAGAAATTAGATCACTGTTAGCATTTGTTGTTCTTTTGAAGAGGGTTTCTTTCTGTAGCTTATATTAGATTGGAAAATACTAGGTTATCCAGGCTGGCCTTGAACTTACAGCAACCCTTCTATGTAGATTTCAAAAGTGTTAAGATTACAAGCATGAAGTACCACATCTGTCTTGCAATTCTTGTGACGGTATTCCATGATTTATTTTTTCAGTTATAAATCCAATTACCTGTAAAGTATATTTAAAGCACACACTTTAAAGTAACTTTACTTAGCACATTTCTTAGCCCCACAAATTATGTTATTTGCAAGTCTCTTGCCTTCCCTTGGGTTATGATGACACATTGTCATCTGTAATACATGATAATTGTCAGTTATAAATATTAAAGTATAAAAGTACTAATGTTGAAATCACCCAAATGAATTACAAGCACACTAAATTTCATTGACTATCAGGCAACTGCTGAGAAATTTATCTGAATCACTTCATTTACTGTATTGACAAAGAATAGATACCTCAACTTCATAAATTAAGCAAGATGATCTATGACATCATGTAAAATCAATATTTGAATACTTGTGACAGTTTATTAACTTGCTTAACACATACCATAATTGGATTTTCAAAACCTTTCAGATTTTTATAATAAATAAATGAACCTCATTTCATCACAAGTGAATATCTTCATAAGCAGCACATTCAGACACTTGTTCTACAGGTAATGAAAATGATTCACATACTGATGTAAAAGAATTCCATTTAGGTAACATAAGGAATCATCCACCAATCATTGATAAATTTCAATACATATGAGGGACAGTCTTGACTGTCAACGTAACAGGATTTAGAATTACCTAGGAAAGAAGTCTCTGGACAAATCCATGACTGCCATTTCTAGGGAGGTTTGACTGAGATGGGAAGAAACCATCTCAGCATCTCAGTGTGGACCAAGTCATCCCATGTGCTGGGTTCCCAGATTGGACAAAATGGGAGAGAGTAAGTGGAGAGGTAGCGCTCTTCTCCCTCTGCTTTCTGATTGTTGGCTTAAAGTGACTAGCCATCTGACATCAATGCTGTGATAGTTTTACAGTATTGAAGGATTGAACCCTCACATTCTTTCTTCAAGTTGGTTTTGCCAGTTTTTCTGTCCACATCAATAAGAAAATGAATTAATATAAAATATTAGTTTAACATCAAATATGAACAAACAAAACACTGCAAGTAATCTACATATGGGATATTGTTTAATCATCCCTGGGAAATGCAAAACCTCATAGTGCCAGTGTTAGGGGTGAATGAGTGTGGAATCTGCACAGATATTATGAACGCCACATTCTGCAGATCTCTTGAGGTTTTTGAAGAGGCCCTATCTATCTCTTATATTAGGATAAGCAGATGTTACTTGTCTCTTAGCAGTTTTATTTCTGATTAGCTTAGAAAATAACTGTAATAAACTGTCATAGTACCTAACAGAATGACCTGCTTACATAACCATTAGTTTGCATTTCTTAATTATCCTAAATAGTTTATGACAGTTGGTAGTAAAAGGCCGAAACATCACATTTCATTTTTTTTTCTTTACCTCCTAAACCTCCCATCCCATTTCTCTGGGGTGGGGTGTCCTTATATAACAGTCCCTCATCTCAGTTGAGGGGTCATATGAGGGCCAAGAGCCTCCTCATTCATTGGGAGTCTACGAGGCAGTACCATCAGTGAAAAGTGTCTCATTGCCTGAGAGAGAGAACTAAAAAACAAACAAACAAATAAGTAGACAAATAGAGAAAAAACACTAAAAAATAGAAAAAAATATAAAAAATAAATGAAAAAATAAAAATAAAAAAATAAAAAATCTATGTCCAAGTTCCCTTTAGTGTGTTAGTTGTATCAATACCTTCTACTATATAGCTAAAATCCTACTATAAGGGAATAGTTGCCATATGCGTCCTTCTGAGTCTGGGTTAGCTCACTCAGGATGAGCTTTCCTAGTTCCAATCATTTGGCTGCAAATTGCATAATTTCATTGTTCCTGATAGCTGAATAATATTCCATTGTGTAGATGTACCACAGTTTTTTAACCCATTCTTCGGTTGAGGGACATCTGGGTTGTTTCCAGTTTCTAGCTATTACAAATAAGGCTGCTATAAACATAGATGAGGAAACTTCCTTATGATTCCGTGAAGAGGCATTTGGGTGTATACCCAGAAGTGGTAATGCTGGGTCCTGAGGCAAAGCTATTCCAAGTTTTCTAAGATATCACCATACTGACCTCCGTAGTGGTTGCACAAGCCTGCACTCCCACCAGCAATGGAGTAGGATACCCCTTTCTCCACACCCTCGCCAGCATGTGCTGTCATTTGAGTTTTTGATCTTAGCCATTCTGACAGGTGTGATATGAAATCTCAGAGTCATCTTGAGTTTGCATTTCTCTGATGATTGAGGATGTTGAGCATTTTTTCAGCCATTAGGGATTCCTCCTTTGTGAATTCTCTATTTAGCTCTGACCCCCATTTTTTGATTGGATTATTTGGTTTCTTGGCATTTAGTTTCTTGAGTTCTATGTAGATTTTGGAAATTAGCCCTCTGTCAGATGTGGGGTTGATGAAGATTTTCTCCCAGTCTGTAGGCTGCCGTTTTGTTCGAATGACAGTGTCTTTTGCCTTACAGAAGGTTTTCAGTTTCATGAGGTCCCATTTATTGATTGTTGATCTCAGGTCCTGAGATCACCTGAGCTGTTGGTGTTCTGTTCAGGAAGTTGTCGCCTGTGCCAGTGAGTTCTAGGGTATCTCCCACGTTTTCTTCTAGTAGATTTAGTGTGACGGGCCTTATGTTAAGGTCTTTGATCCACTTGGACTTAAGTTTTGTACAAGGTGATAAGTATGGGTCTAATTTCATTCTTTTACAAGTGGACATCCAGTTGGACCAGCACCATTTGTTGAAGATGCTGTCCTTCCATTGTGTCGTTTTGGATTCTTTGTCAAAAATAGGATGGCCTTAAGTGTGTGGGTCTATTTTTGGATCTTCAATTCGATTCCATTGATCTACTGGTCTGTTTCTATACCAATACCATGCCGTGTTTTTACAACTATTGCTCTG
The DNA here is from genome assembly GCA_907164525.1 of Lophiomys imhausi. Classification (NCBI taxonomy): domain Eukaryota; kingdom Metazoa; phylum Chordata; class Mammalia; order Rodentia; family Muridae; genus Lophiomys; species Lophiomys imhausi. Next base: position 274,419 of record CAJQZJ010037369.1, on the reverse strand, counting down.
CAGTACAGCTTGAAATCTGGGATGGTGATACCTCCAGATGTTTTTTTATTGTACAGGATTGATTTAGCTATTCTGGGCTTTTTGTTGTTCCATATGAAATGGAGAATAGCTCTTTCCAAGTCTATAAAAAATTGTGTGGGTATTTTGATAGGAATTGCATTGAATCTATATATTGCTTTTGGTAGGATGGTCATTTTTATTATGTTGATCCTACCTATCCATGAGCATGGGAGATCTTTCCATCTTCTAAAGGCCTCTTCTATTTCTTTCTTCAAGGGCTTGAGGTTCTTGTTGTACAGGTCTTTTACTTGCTTGGTTAGAGTTACCCCCAGGTATTTTATGTTGTTTGTGGCTATTGTGAAGGGGGTTGTTTCTCTTATTTCTTTCTCAGCCCTTTTGTTTGTTGTATAAAAAAGGGCTTCTAATTTTTTTGAATTAATTTTGTATCCAGCCACTTTGCTGAAGGTGTTTATCAGCTGTAAGAGTTCTCTGGTAGAATTTTTGGGGTCACTTATGTATACTATCATATCATCTGCAAATAGGGATAATTTGAATTCTTCATTTCCAATGTTTATCCCCTGATCTCCTTTAGTTGTCTTATTGCTCTAGCAAGAACTTCAAGTACTATATTGAAGAAATATGGTGAAAGTGGACATCCTTGTCTTGTCCCTGAGTTTAGAGGAAATGCTTCAAGTTGCTCTACATTTAATTTGATGTTGGCCACTGGCCTGCTGTATATTGCCTTTATTATTTCTAGGTAAGGTCCTTGTATGCTCATTCTCTCCAGAACTTTTAGCATGAAGGGGTATTGGATTTTGTCGAGTGATTTTTCTGAATCTAGCGAGATTATCATGTGGTTTTTTTCTTTCATCTTGTTTATATGGCGAATGACGTTGATAGACTTTCGTATGTTGAACCATCCCTGCATTCCTGAGATGAAGCCTACTTGATTATGGTGTGTGACACTTTTGATGTGTTCTTGAATTCGGTTTGCTAGTATTTTATTAAGTATTTTTGCATCTATGTTCATGAGAGAGATTGGTCTGAAGTTCTCTTTTTTTGTTGGGTCTTTGTGTTGTTTAGGAATCAGGGTGACTGTGGCCTCATAGAATGAGTTTGGCAATGTTCTTTCAGATTCTATTTTGTAAAAGAGTTTGAAAAGTATTGGTGCTAGCTCCTCTTTGAAGGTCCGGTAGAATTCCGTGCCAAAGCCATTTGTCCCTGGGCTTTTTTTGGTTGGGAGATTTTTAATGACTGTTTCTATTTCCTTATGGGTTATAGGGCTGTTTAATCTGTTTATCTGATCTTGATTTAGCTTTGGTAGATGGAATCTATCAAGAAAATTGTCCATTTCACTTAAGCTTACAAATTTGGTGGAGTATAGATTTTTAAAGTAGGATCCAAATATTCTCTGGATTTCCTCAATGTCTGTTGTTATTTCTCCCTTTTCATTTCTGATTTTGTTGATTTGTGTTTTCTCCCTCTGTCTTTTAGTTAATTTGGCTAAGGGTCTGTCTATTTTTTTGATTTTCTCAAAGAACCAACTCTTGGTTTCATTGATTCTTTGTATAGTTCTTTTTGTTTCTAAGTTGTTGATTTCAGCCCTAAGTTTGATGATCTCCTGCCTTCTGCTCCTCTTGGGAGTGTTTGCTTCTTTTTTTTTCCAATTCACCCAGGTTAGCTGTTAATTCGCTAATATGAGCTGTCACAATTTTCTTTTTGAAGGCACTTAGTGCTATGAACTTTCCTCGTAGCACAGCTTTCATTGTGTCCCATAGGTTTGAGTATGTTGTTTCTTCATTTTCATTGGATTTTAAGAAGTCTTTGATTTCCTTCTTTATTTCTTCCCTGACCCAGTGGTCCTCTAGTATAGAGTTGTTCAATTTCCATGTGAGTGTAGACTTTCTGTTGATTCTTTTGCTATTGAAGTCCAGCTTTATTCCATGGTGGTCTGATAATTTACAAGGGGTTATTTCAATTTTCTTGTATCTGTTGAGGCTATCTTTGTGTCCAACTCTATGGTCGATTTTGGAGAAGGTTCCATGAGGTGCTGAGAAGAAGTTGTATCCTCTTGTGTTTGGGTGAAACGTTCTGTAGATATCTGTTAGGTCCATTTGGTTCATGATCTCTGTTAGACTCATTATTTCTCTGTTTGGATTCTGTCTTGATGATCTGTCCACAGTTGTGAGTGGGGTGTTGAAGTCTCCCACTATTATAGTGTTTGGATCAATGTGCGATTTAAGTTTTAGAAGCTTTTCTTTTATAAATGTAGGTGCCTTTTTATTTGGGGCATAGATGTTCAATATTGAGATGTCCTCTTGGTGGATATATCCTTTAATGATTATGTAATGCCCTTCTCTGTCTTTTTTTATTAACTTCAATTGGAAGTCTATTTTGTTTGATATTAGAGTGGCTACTCCAGCTTGTTTCCTGGGTCCATTTGCTTGGAAAACCTTTTCCCAGCCCTTACTCTGAGATAGTGTTTATCTTCAATAGTGAGATGTTTTTCTTGTATACAGCAATAAGATGGGTCTTGTTTACAGATCCAGTCTGTAAGTCTGTGTCTTTATATTGGCAAGTTGAGTCCATTGATGTTGATGGATATTAATGACCAGGGGTTGTTATTTCCCATTATTTTGGTATAGCTGGTTGTCTGTGTTTCTTTTTGTTTAGTTGCAGTGGAGCTTTCTATTTCCTCTGTTTTCTTGGGTGTAGTTATCTTCTCTGTGTTGGAATTTTCCTTCTAGGATCTTCTGTAGGACTGGGTTTGTGAGGAGATATTGTTTGAATTTGATTTTGTCATGGAATATCTTGTTTTTTCCATCTATGTTGATAGAGAGTTTTGCTGGGTATAGTAGTCTGGCTGGGCACCTATGTTCTCTCAGGGCTTGTAGGACATCTGTCCAGGCCCTTCTAGCTTTTAATGTTTCTGAGGAGAAGTCAGGTGTGATTCTGATGGGTCTGCCATTGTATGTGACTTGGCCTTTTTCTCTTACAGCTTTTAATATCCTTTCTTTGTTCTCTACATTTGGAGTTTCTATTATTATGTGGCGAGAGGAGTTTCTTTTCTGATCTAATCTGTTTGGTGTTCTGTAAGCCTCTTGGATTTTTACTGGCATCTCTTTCTTTAGGTTTGGGAAGTTTTCTTCTATGATTTTGTTGAAGATATTTCCTGGACCATGGAGTCGGGAGTCTTCTCTTTCCTCTATGCCTATAATTCTTAGGTTCCGTCTTTTCATTGAATCCTTGATTTCCTGGATGTTGTGGGTGAGAGAATTTTTAGCTTTCTCATTTTTTTTGGATGTTGTACTGATTTCTTCCATCGAATCTTCCATGCCTGAGATCCTGTCTTCCATCTCTTGCATCCTATTTCTGATACTCACATCCGTAGTTCCTCTTCTCTTCCCTTGATTCTTTTCTCCATTTCCTCTTTTAACTCTGCCTGTGTTTTCTTTATTGTTTCCATTTCTATTTTCATGTCTTGAATGGTATTGTTCATTTTGTACATTTCCTTCTCCAGTTTGCTTGTTTTTGCCTGGAAATCTTTCATTGCTCTGTACTTTTCCTGTTCAAGCTGAGTCACTGTGACTTGGAGCTCTTTAATGGTGTTATTTGTTGTTTTGACTTGTAAAATTGTGGCTTCTTTGAATTCCTTCATAGATTTAAGTTCTTCTTGAAGTGACTCTATCACTTTCCATTGTCATCGTTTTCATGTGTTTGAGTTGTGTTGAGTTGGTTCGGGCTGGATGGAGTAGCGTTGTTTTCTTTTGTTGGAGACATTTCGCTCTGTTTTTTTTTTTTTTTTTTTTTTTTTTTGATCTGGGGTCTCTGGCCATGTGGAATTTTTGCTGTCTTCTGGACTTGGGTCCAAAGGGGGCGCTTTGGTGTAGGATTCGAGTTGCCTTACTCTACCCCTATAAGATGAGTCATTCAGTCCCACCTCCTAGGTGGAAACCTAACTAATCCAGTTGGTGGAGCTGTGTACAAGTCAGCTCTGGTTCCCTCCCAGAAGGGCCAGTACTAGTACAAAAGTCCGATATAGGACAGTTTCAAATATCTCGCAGCTTGCCCGGGGTTGGTTCCTGTAGTAGGTAAATCTGCTCTTCAGCCCCAATAGCCTTGCAGCTCCAGTGGCTTGGAAACTGGCCAGTGATGTCACAGCAGTGGGTTATGATCTGAAGTCTGAAGGCACTTTGCAGCTGAGCTATGCTAACTTCCAAGGGTCGCAACCTTTCTCCAGATAGTTGGATTGTCTGTGTGAGACCTGGGAGTGCCCAGCAGGGTGGGGATTATCTCTGCGTGGGATCTGAATCTGCCCGCTGGGTTTTAGATTGGAACTTACCGGGGAGTCTCTCCTGGTGGAGGATGGGGGATCCTGATTCCCGGGTCCAGCGGCTTCCTTGTGTGTCTGAGAGTGGGAAGGAGCGTCCTGCCTAGGGACCCTCAGTGGTCCCTGGGTAGCTGGGTGAGATTGAGAAGTGTTCGTACCGTTTGTACAGCGTCCTGCAACACTCGCCACCTTGTGACTGTTAACCCTGATATCAAAATATGTCCACGCAGGCCACTGCCATCTTGGATCCCCGTAATAACTCAATGTTAATGGTTATTAATAATATGTTCAAACTGCTGCTGAAGGTACAGGAGAAAAATGAAAGAGAAGAGTAAGGATTTAGTAGGAGGGGCCAGTCTGAATCTCTCTCAATGACTAAATAATACTGAATAATCTATCAGATGAATTGAATTACTAATTGAAAGAAGTGTATGATAAAAATTTCTATTATATCCTATGTCAGTTCTTAAACACTAAGCACAAGTTAACAGCCAGTTCAAACAGGTGGGAGGACTCAACTGAGAAAGTTTTTTTTTTATTTCTGAAAAATAAAAGAGTATCAAAAAGCAGTTTGTCCCCTCCTTCCATCCCTCTCGGACCCACCCTCTCCCCCTTCTCCCACCTATCCTACTCCTTGAGTGTGGGGTGCCCTACATATCAGCCCCTTTCAGTTCAGCAGCCATATGAAGGCTAAGAGCTTTCTCTTGTACTGGGGGCCTACATGGCAGCTTCACAAGGGCAAAGTGTCCCACTAACAAGTCACAAAGTCTATGTTCCTGTTCCTTTTGGTGCATTGGTTGTAGTATAGTTATCCTGTCCTATATGGCTAAAATCCGATTATAAGTAAATAGATGCCATGTGTATCTTTCTGAGTCTGGGTTAGCTCACTCAGGATGAGCTTTCCTAGTTCCATCCATTTGGGTGCAAATTGCATGATTTCCTTGTTTCTGATGGCTGAGTAGTATTCCATTGTGTGTGTGTGTGTGTGTGTGTGTGTGTGTGTGTGTGTATATATATATATATATCACAGCTTTTTTATCCATTTGTCGGTTGAGAGACATCTAGGTAGTTTTCAGTGATGTGATGGAGATGTAAATCGAAGTAATAAATAAACAGTAAAAAAAAAAAAAAAGGCAATTTGTCTATTCCAGTGACTAAAACGACAATTATGTTGGCTTATTTATTCCAAATTTTGCATCCTGCTTAACCAGTCTTATGTTTCTAGCTTTTCCTAAGGAGCTTCAGAAAATGTGGTGTATATTTCACTTCTGTGCATACTCATATCTGTAGATATGTTTTTGTGTGTGCTTTCTATACATTATATAGATTAAAAACAAACTATGGGTTATGTTTTTAAAAATTAATTATAATATACTATAATAATATAAAATGAATTAGAGATATCAGATTTAAAATTAGTATTAAAATTGGTTAGATGCATATTGAAATGAGACAATTGTGGGGCATTATAATTATTCTTTTGAAATTTGTGCAATAAATTTAAACTTCAGGTGGAGAGAATCGACAAGAGTGGGTGTGAAGGGAGGAGTACTGGACAAAAGAAATGAGATAGAAGATTCATTCCAGAAGAAATGTGGGATCTGAATGTCACCCTAGTTATACTGCATTTTCTCCAGCAAATTTCAGTCACTCAACATCCAATTTCTGCTATGATTTCTTGGTTTCTGATACTATTACCTGATATGGAGAGGAGGAAATTGAAAAATGGAATGTTCTTAACTTCACCAAGCTCCAGCCATGGCAGAGACAGAACTAAAACTCTTCCTGTAATAAAACCAGAGGACATATGGATATCTTTAAAAGTAACTTGAATGTTATTAATCTTTTGGAACTTAAAACAAAATATTGGAAGTAACTTAGTGCAATGACTTTTCAAAGAATGTAGCAGTTATTTATAAATGAGAATATTAAAAAAGTATATATTGAATATTCATGTCACCATCATCTACATAGTTAGTCTGAGCTGAATAAATCAATACAGTGTTTTTAAGAAATATTTGTTAACCACACAAATGGAATAAGTTGATTATATGTCTCATACTTGCTTAAAAAGTTGTCCTGCACAGCTTTCTTCAAGGGAATCTACTTTAGTGTAAATTCAAATGGTCATGAAAATGTATTTTGTATATATAATGTGCTTCTTCATGTCAAGGAAATAACTGGTATTCCCTCAGAGCTGGTAAAGTCCATTTTGTTAACTTCCATGCTCAGTGTTGCTGATGTTATAGGTCCCTTGAGGAAGGCAATAACATTTACATTTCTAGTGATTCCCTGGGTGAAGCTAGTGCTGCTGAAATGGAGAGAATTTCAATCCTGCTACACTAAAGGCAAAAGCTTGTCCTCACCTGTCTGTGCTTACTGGCCCACACAGCCTGATGGAAGAAAAACCTCCTTCATGCAGGAGCATGACATTATCTGAATGTCTTTGGCAGAGGGGTTAAAATTGGTAGATGCTTTTAAAACAATAGCTTTTTCTAGGCATTTTTGCAAGTAAACAGTATGACTACCTCGACGTCTATATTAGTAATGTCATTCATAAGGAACATCAGGAAGTAATCTACATTGGCATGGATTCATCTCTGCTTTCTTCTTCTTTTTAAATGTTTATTTATTAAGTCAAGTTAAATCATCATCACAACCACCTCCCTCAACTCCTTCCAGTCCCACCCTCCCATCCTTTACCTCCTCTCCCACCTATCCTACTCCTCTGGTGTGGGATCTGCCACATATCAGCACCCCCTCAGTTCATCAGTCACATGAGGGCTAAGTGTTTCCTCTTGCACTGGGGAGCTATATAGCACTTCCAGTAGAGTGAAGTGTTCCACTAAGAGGTGACAAAGTACATGTTCCTGTTCCTTTGGGTCTGTTGACTGTAGGATAGTTATCCTGTTTTAAATGGCTAAAATCCATTTATAAATGAGAACAAGCCATGTGCATGCATCTTTCTGGGTCTGAGTTGGCTCACTCAGATGAGCTTTTCTAGTTCTGTTCATTTGGTTGCAAATTGCATGATTTCTTTGTTTCTGATAACTGCCATTGTGTAAATGTACCACAGTTGCTTTTTTGTTTTTTAAATCCATTCTTCGGTTGAGGACATCTGGGTTGTTTCTAGTCTCTAGCTATTACAATTAAAGCTGCTGAGAACATAGCTGAGGAGATGTCGTTGTGTAGTTTTGTGAGAAATCATTTGGATATATGCCCAGGAGTGATATGGCTGGGTCTTGAGGTAGGGCTATTCCATGTTTTCTAAGATATCACCAGACTGATTTCCATAGTGGTTGTACCAGTTTGCACTCCAATCAACAACGGAGGAGTGTACCCTTTCTCCACAACCTCACCAGCATGTGCTGTCATTTGAGTTTTTATCTTAGCCATTCTGACAGATGTTAGATAGAATCTCAGAGTCATCTTGAGTTGCATTTCTCTGATGATTAAGGATTTTGAGCATTTCTTCAAGTGTCTCTCAGCCATTAGTGATTCCTCTTTTGTGAATTCTCAATTTAGCTCTGTACCACGTTTTTGATTGGATTATTTGTTTTCTTGGTGTTTAATTTCTTGAGTTCTTTATAAATTTTGGATACTAGCCCTCTGCTGGATGGGATTGGCAAAGATCTTTTCCCAATCTGTAGGTTGCCATTTTTTTTTTCTAATGGCAGTGTCCTTTGCCTTATAGAAGCATTTCAGTTTCATGAGGTCCCATTTATTGATTACTAGTCTTAGAGCCTGAACTATTGGTGTTCTGTTCACGGAGTTCTCACCTGTGCCAATGACTTTGAGGCTTTTCCCCACTTTCTTTTCTGTTAGATATAGTGTGTCCGGTGTTATGTTAAGGTCTTTGGTCCACTTGGACTTAAGTTTTCTGCAACGTGATAATATGGGTCTATTTGCATTTTTCTACATGTTGACATCCAGTTAAACCAGCACCATTTGTTGAAGATCCTTTTTCCACTGTATGGTTTTGGCTTTTTCGTCAAATATCAAGTGTCTGTAGAGGTGTGGGTTTATTTCTGGGTCTTTGATTCGATTCCATTGATCAACTCATCTGTTTCTATGCCAGTATCACTGGGTCTTCATGCAGCTCTAATTTCCTGAATCACCCAGTTGGCAGATTTTGTTTAAAAATTGATTTCTTCCGTTATTGACATGTCTACAGTTATTCAAATTGCTAGCAAATTTTTAGGTATGATTCCTACCTACAAAATGTTTTTAAATATCGGGAGCATACATTTGTACACATGTAGATGCATATCTCAGCATTTTTTTTTCTTAAATGATGTAATGGGGACAATTTTTGCCTAATAGTTCCACACATAGTAAGCAAGGCTAACATAATTAGAGTTTAGGGAGCAGGAGCCTTGTTGGTTTGTTTGAAGTTAATTAGGAGCAATCAAAAGATTTGTGGTTGCAGATTATGCCAGATTATTTTCAACTCAAGAGTACTTTGCAGAATAAAAATTTAAGGTCAGCAGAGAGAAAAACAAAGGGTTGAAATTATTAAAGCAAACAGAAAATTAAAGTAAACTTATATTTAATGCAAAGCCTTTATAGTATTCAGATGCACGAAAGGAGACAGGTGAAGGGAGCACAAACAGCACACTGTAATTTTAAGGTTATTATTTGTTAGTCATAGTTTTATCAGTAAATCTTTTTCTTACCAGATTTACAATAGAGTGAAAGGAAATGTGGAAAAAAATCAGTATTTGTTTGGTTAATGCAGCAATGCTGAAATTTGGTTGTTATATGAACCAATAAAATTTTAATTTAATATCGCAATAAAATGATAAGTAACTTTCAGATAGTTTACTTTTAATTGTAATTATTATTTAAATCAGAAGAAAAGAGATTTGAATCACAAAAAATGTTATATGAATTCTCTGTTATATTATATGAACCACAGCTATACCACATGACTTAGTTTTGTTGTATTCCTTGTGAAGATATTTCAAAAATTTACTGTATTTTAGGAAATACTGGCTGCTACTCTTGTACATGAAATGAGATCAGAAACTCATGTCATGCATAACATAAAATTAAAATTTCTTGTTGAACATAGCTTTCCACTTCATATATTTCCAGCATATGTGCTGTGCATTTTTGAGAAAAGATTCTGTCTATATGATTGTGTATGTATCATTTCTATCAGCATCCAAAAAGATATTTTAGCCTCATATTTAAAGGTGTATGTTAATATTCAGACACTTCACTCTGGAGATAAAATTACTTACAAGTTAATTATTACTCAAATGCTGAAAAACTCTGCCATAACACTAATCCTGTGTAGAACAACTTGACCTTTCAAAATTCTTAAAATCGTTCTGAATAATTACAGCTCAGGGCAGTGTTGACAGATTTTTCAGATTAACGATGAGATCATCTTTTTTGATATGTTAACATTTTATGCCTTCTGTCCTATCATACCTTTTGAATCTTGGTTTCTATCAGGCCCATCTCTCCTGGATTTGGTCCTTACTACTTCATTATTTCTTTCATATTTATAGCAGCCTTATTTGTAATAGCTAGAAACTGGAAACATTCCATATGTCCCTCAACCAAGGAGTGGATTAAAAAATGGTGGTATATCTACACAGTGGAATACTACTTAACCATCAGAAACAATGAAATCATGCAATTTGCAGCCAAATGGATGGAACTAGAAAAGCTCATCCTGAGTGAGCTAACCCAGACTCAGAAAGATGCACATGGCATCTATTCACTTATAATCAGATTTTAGCCATATAGTACAGGATAACAATACTATAACTAATTCACCAAAAGGAACAGGAACATAGACTTTTTTACCTGTTAATGAGACACTTTTCCCTAGTGGTGCTGCCATGTAGGCCCCTAGTATATGAGGAAGCTCTTAGCCCTCATATAACTGCTGAACTGGGCTGAGGACTGATATGTAGGGACACTCAACTCTGAAGGAGTAGCACAGAAGGGAGAGGGGGTAGAGGGTGGAAGGGTAGGACTGGGAGGGGCAGAAAGAGGCCACTGTGATGGAGATGTAACTTGAAGTAATAAATAAACACTAAAAAAATTGTTTGTTGCAATTTTATGAATTATCTCCCTCTAGCTCGACAATACCTAAGCTTTCTTGTCTTAAAGAGTTGTCTTTTGGACCATAATAGAAACCAAGATTTGACTAAGAACCTTCCAAGAGTTAATGATACCAATACTTTTCCATCTGCTACAGATGGAACTTTTCTTCATGTCCTTTCTTCCAGATTGATATGTTGAGCCCTAACCATAATACCAGCATATTCAACATAGGGTTCCTAAGGAAATAGAGTTAAATAGCATCATAATGGTTGGGTCATGCCAGTGCAATTATTGTCAATCTTAGTTCTATTTCTGTTCCTATGATAAAATACTCTGACACAAAGCAACTTACAAGAAAAAGGTTTTATTTTAGCACACAATTCTAGGTTGCAATCCATAGCTGAGATGTCACATGGATAGAATTTTGAAACAGTTGATCACATGGCATCTACAGTCAAGAGCTGAGAGAGAATGGATGTATGGGTTCTTTGTGCTCAGTTAGGATTCTGTGCTTGTACTATGAAGAAATTCAGCATATTGGGCCAGAGATGCCCCTGATCAGCAGAGCACTTATCTAACATGCACAGAAACAGAGGTTTGTTCTCTGGTACAGGGACAAAGGGGGAAAACTTCAATGCATTCTATTCTTAGACTAATTTTGGAATGAACAAGTGCTTCTGCTTCTGCTTTTGTTAAGGATCTCAACTGAAGCATTAGCCCAAATTCAATACTTATCCTTAGCCACTATCAGGTACGAAAGTTAAGCCATTCTGAAATGGCCACAAATCTCTGTGATCTGGGGCTCAGGTCCTCAGCCATTGCAAGTAGCCAGCCCGGTCATCCTAGCTAGGGCCCCAGAAGCTTGCTGTAGAGAAGAGTTACTGCAGTGGTGGTCCCAATTTCTATTTTATGAAACTTTATCTTCAGAATAATGCACATGGCCATTTTTCTTTTTGCTACTGGTATTAGTAAGAATTATACTTTTGAAGAGTTAGTGACTATTATTCATAAAATATAAAACTTCATCTCTTGTAAGATGATACAAATATTACCAAATACATAGTTTAATCAATTAAAACTTTAATATAAATGAATTTGTGGGCAATACAACATTATCAGAACACAGTAGATCAGGGTTGTAATATTAAAGTTCATACTTGCTTTGACAAGCATGTTGATAGCGCATGTCCCCAATTTTTTATATTGCTTTTAAGCAACAAAACTACAGCACATTTAATTGTAACTTCTAACATTACTATGGTTTGGGAAAACTAGGAATCTGGTATTTATTTCAGAAAAAGATTATTAAAAATTGACAAAAAGAATTTCAACTCCACCATCATTATTTTAAGATATTGGTTAAAGCCATGCTGCAGTATTGGACCAAATAATTCAAGAAAGAAAGGTATTAATGTCTAGTTCCTTCAGTGTTCTGAAAGGAGACCAAATTATGTAACTTTAAATACTGAATCATTTTCCAATAAAGATTCAGCAAAATCTTTCAAAATGAAAAAATTCAAAATGATACATACAACAGAAAAACTTGCACAATTGTTAAATTATACTCTAGAATTGATTGTACTATATTTTCTACCAATACCAATACATTTCTCACAACAAATCAAGAACTGCAAAAGCCATGAGAAAAAAATGAAGGAAAAAAAACCCCTTTCTCATCTTTCTATGAATGAAGCAATTGGCATTTTAAAGAAGCTCTTTGTAGGGTAGAGTTATGGGAAATAGTTCAATTTTAAGTCACCTCAAAACAGATATAAGTGAACAGGGAATACCAGGTGTAATAGACCATTGCATGCAGGATGGTTGGCAAACATGGAAGGAGGCTCTCCATACAGGTTGTAGGGAGCCCTTGGTGCACTTAGATTTGTCTTGTGTGGCTTCAAATCACTGAGTTGAAGTTTGATCAAAGGTGCTTAGCAAACAGTAAGTATTAAACAGGATCCAATGGCTCTGATGGGGGAAGTGTTCCTTGTCAATGGTGAAAACGCAACATTAGCTTTATTAGTAACTATAAATTTAGTTGTGTTACCATAGGGTGAGGACTACATGATAATAATGGCTGTTAGAATGAGGTAACTAATTTATTATCTCATGAATGTTATGAACATCCATAATGGTGATTGTATTATGAATATGTATGTACATGTTTGTACCAATGACCATTCCATTACTGTTACCAACTTTTCAAATTTTATCTAGTTATTTTGTCTTAGATTTCCAAATATCACACATTACAAATTCATTTATCTCATGGCTAATAGTCTTAGAGTTTATTGGCCTATCTACATTGATAGGTTTTAGGGAGTCTTCTCACATTATGTAACTTGCTTGCATTTGACACATATTTAATTCATTATGTGACTTTCATTTATTCCATTTTTTAATGATTTACTAGTTTAGTAATATGCATTGTATATACTGATGAGTTTAATAAAGAAATTTTCATGTGTCATATACTTTGGTTATATTCATTTCCCACCCTCCACTTTTGTTCGGGCAGTCTTACTTCTGCTTTTATCATATATATGTATGATCCACAAATGAGAGGAAATGTGATATTTGTCTTCTCAGTTTGCTTATTCAGCCTATCATTTCAATTTGCATCCATTTTCTTGTCTTTATAGGAAAAAAGGACATTATTTGTTTTCTCAATACTGTGTGCTGTTCAGTTCTTTGAATTGAACCCAGGGTTTTGCATAGTTTTGTATATGCTGCATAAGTGTGCTACCACTATAGTTTCGGCCTTTAAAAACATTATTAAGCAATTCAAGTATAACTTAGTAGCCATTCCTAGATAATCCAAAAATCATAATGCAGGCTACAATTAATTTAAAGCTTCGGGTCTCTCACATGCAAGTAAGGAATAGGAAAGATGCCTCATTGCATGGATCAGTTGTATTTTTAGGAGTCTAGGCTGGCCTTTCTAATAGTCCTTTCCCCAGTAAACCACCATTGACCCTCTAAAGCACAAGGAAATATAGCTCGCAGGGTTATGTATTGTGCCTCTTCTGGATATTCTGGTATTTCCATTCTTCCTTTCTGATGACTGCACTGCTTTTTAAAATTCAGTTTTGAACATAACATGGCAGAAATATTTTTGTGACATCTCCTTAGAATAGATTTGTCACTTCTACTTGATGTCAAAAAGCATAGTTTTGTACATGGACATGCTACAGAGTAATTGATGTTTGAACAAGCTGACACTTGCCCTGTGTGAAAACTTCAGGAACCAAGACTGGGTCTTTTATATGACACAGTCAGTCCATTAGACAGATTTTTCTTGCTTAGTACAATGTTACCCACTGTTTTGATAATTTCATAGACAATTACATTTCATGTCTATACCTTCACAGGGTGGTTTTTCCCCTAAACCTAAGGATTCTGTGGAAGCTTGATATCATTAGAGTATGCTAAAATGAGGATAAATGCTATCTTAGGGAAGTGTAATCAAAACAGATATTTTATTCTTGAGAATTAATTGATCCTTGTTTTCTGGCCATGGAGCTATGTAACTCTCTTCAAAAACATCTTTGGATTCTTGACTTTGTTTTTCAAGACACAGTTTTTCTGTATAGCTTTGGTAGCCATGGAACTCATTCTGTAGACCAGGAATTCATTGTGACTCACTCAGAAAAGATCACCACATCTGGGCTTATTAACATTCTCCCAGAGAAGGAGGGCAGGGAGGCTCACTGAAGCCTCATTTTAGTATCTAGCCACTTCTCAGAAACCATGCTATCCTAATTGCAAGTGTCCTTTAGTCTCTAGGAAAGAATAAAATAAATAGACTCTGAGGAGGGTTACTGACTGGACTTCCATATGTCAGCCATTGGGAAGCCATTATCCACATTAGATACAGACACAGGACAGCTGTGGAGACCCCTCATGTACACAAAGTACTGATCTTCCAGAGAAACTGCTTTAGGATCACAGTCCTGCTGCAACTCATCACCCATATGCTGGAAGTAACCCTAATAAATTATGTTGTTCCTCCGGATGAACTTTGGTGAGTTCAAACTTTGGTTTGTTGTTTGAAGCTTATGGGGAGGTGAGTAGTTGTTGCATAGTTTATCCTTCAGGGTAGAAATACCTGAAATACCTAAAAATTTATATATATCTATTCATGAATTTAATATAAGTCAGTTTAAGATTTTGAAATAAAATAATCTCATAATGTTATTATTCTTATTTGAAATTGTTTGTAAAGTGCATAAATGAGTACAATATGTATACCATTTCTACCCCTCAAGCCCCTTCCCTCTCAAATTCATGACCTTATCTTGAATTGGCGTATTTATATAGCCTGTGGATTCCATTTAGTATTACTCATATGTGTATGTGTTTAGGACTGACACCCCAGGGTCAGTTGTTCTTAGGTTCTGACCAGGCATAGATTTCTTTGATGTTATCTATCTGCAGCGAAATGAAGCTTCTTTGATAAGGATGACATCTCTGTTTATGTATGGGTATAAGGATAAGTATTTAGAATTCAGATGGAAAATACTGGCTTAGGAAAGTAACATCAGTAGATTCTCCTCTAGAGTCCATGAGTTCACTAGATATTGGTGGTTGGCTAGATTTACAGTACTGGTATAAATTCACTCCCACTGAGTGGGCCTAATTCCAAATAGTCAGCTGTTGGCTACCCCACCCCCAATACATATGCTTCTATTACACCCTTCACGATATTTTGTCATTATAGTCATTGTTATGTTTTGTACTCTTCATAACTTAGTAGGACTATTGATTCATTTTCTCCCGTGGCAGCTTACATGACATTTTTGGGTACTCTGAGAACTAATTTTCAGGGCTAGAGCCTCTAGGCCAGTTCCAACTTGGTTCCTCTAAATTCAGTGTCGAGAGAGTATCATGTCTTCAACAACAGAGCCATACCTTCAAGTTCAGGAGGCAGCCAATGACAAAATCAATACCACATATTACTTTGGGTGTCTCTTATATTGATTGTCTTGATTAACAACTTAAAGGAAGCTTTGCCATGCCAGGCACTAGGTTTTGTCAGCAATTTGACCCCTCATTCTCGATTGACAAGATTGCAGACTGGAGCAGCCACTCTGGAAATCAATGTGGAGCATGATTAAAGCTCAACGTGGATATACTATAAGACCAAGCTGTACCATTCATTTGCATATGGTGCAAGAAGTCTTCATCCTACTTCATAGATACTCAACTATGTTCATTACCACTCTATTCATAAAAGCTAGAATGGGAAAGTATCTACATGTCCTTCAACTGAAGAGTCATAATGAAATTGTGGTACAGATACACAATAGAATGTTAGTCACTTCCAAAGATAACATTAATTTTTCAGTAAATGGAAGCAACTAGAAAATATTATATTGCCTGAGGCAACCCAGGGCCCCAAAGACAAGCATTACATCTTCTTTCTTATTTGTGGATCATGGCTCCAAATCCTCAAGTGTAAGAACATATACTAGAGAACCTGCATCAACCAGGTAATTGAAAAGAGACAGGGGAGAGGGAGGGAAGGAAATCTAGAGAAGGGAATACTAAGAAACAGATGTTACCCAACACAGAGGGTGGAGAAGGGAGCAGGAATAAATAACACTAAAGATGTTTGAAAAAGTCATAGAGAACTATTTAAGTTCACTTAAAATGCATATAATATAAATATAAAATTAGTTATTTTAGGACACTGGAGTGATAATGCTTTCCCCAAGCTGTAGACTATTTAACATCATCACTCTTGATATTAAGGATCAAGAAGTTGCCTTTTTTTTTTTGAGTGTATAAGAGCAGTATCTCAGAGAAAACGTTCTGCAGCATTCTTCAGGGTTCACTAGAGCAGGTCCTTTAAAAATAACATAGTTATCAACATAATATGGCAAGTACATATGTTTATAATCTCATAAATCTGAAATATTTTGGAAACAATGTTAATTTAGCTTCCATATAAATTCATCAAATTAAATATAGAATGCTTAAGTGATTCAAGACTTAGATGCTTGGATGCTAAAATTACCAAGCTAATACAATTTGTTAAAATACCCATATCAAATAGAGTTACTGCATGTTTTTATCTAACCAAGTTTAAACATCTATGCTTTCATATTCCCTAAATTGTGTTGAAAATTTAGACTTTTGATTTTTCTCTGCTTTTTCATGGCTGCTTAGCTTTTATTCTATTGGCCAATGATTAGCACTGACTTATTATTTTTTGTTTTGTTTAAGTTTGGTACTTTAATAAAGACTCTTTGTAAATATCAACAGCAGATTTCAAACATTAGAAGCCCATATTTAATCTTTCTTCTTACAAGTCTATTTTAAATTTATACATCTTAGTTTCTATAGACATAACTAGTAAAATGATTTTAGCATTATTATATTTTATGTGACTGCCATTATATAATTTATTTCATTTATCTGAGTAATTAAAAAAAGTGATGTTTTCTTCCAGATTCTCAAACAAAGAAAAATGCAAGTGTATAAACAAAAAAGATTTTCAACAAAATCTGAAGTTAATTCCTTTAAGAACTGAAGACACCTATAGGCTTAAGTATCTCCAAGATAAACATCTCAGGAGACATAGAATTGGCTGTTAAGGTGAAATAAAATAAGCAAGCTAGATTAATTTCAGAGGCCTTTTCACAGCAGCTCCAAATGATTAATTTGTTTTAAAGTTAATATTTTCTTTCTTGATTAAAAAAAAAAGGTGGGCTTCCTCTACTTATGAACATCTCCAAGTACTCTTAGAAACATTACAAATTATCACTGTATTTTATTATTCTCCCTTTCCTTAGTGAGTCTACCCACAATGGTCCATTTCCAATTATGTGGATTCCATATTTACTCCAAGTTAAAAATATAAAGCAAAAGATACAAAGTGATGAGTTACTATGAGGGAAAACAGCTGGTGTCATCCTTCTGAGTCTGCATAATGTCACCTAGTATAATTTTCCAGTTTGATCCACTTACCTGTAAATTTTATTTTCCTTTACAGTTGATGAATTTTCAGCTGTGTAATTGGAGCATATTTTCCTTGTTCATTTATCAGCTGGTAGGCATTTATGTTTTGTCTCTTTCTTAACTACTGTGGATATAACAGCAAAGTACATGGATGTGCAAGTATCTCTGTAGTAGGATGTACAGTCTAGACTTATTTCCAAGTGGGCTAAACTATTTTACACTTGAACCAACATTATCTAAGAGTGTCTCTTCCCTCATAGTCATGCCGGCATTCATTGTCATTTGCACTCCTGTATTCCCGATCATGACCATTCTGACTGGGATGAGGAATGAAATCTTACAGTGTTTTTAATCTGCATTTCCCTGATATCTAAGAAGTTTAAATAATTTCCCAAGGGTTTACTAGGTTTTTGTATTTCTTATTTTGAGTAGTTTGCTAATTTTGTAGCCCACATTTTGGGTTGTTTTCATCATGTTTAGACTTTTGCAGTATTTGTATATTCTACAATCTAATCTTATATCAGGTTTATAGGTGTTAAAGATTTTCTACCATTCTGTGACTGCCTGTTTGTGCAAAACAGTATTATTTGCTTTAGTTATACGGGATCCCATGTGGTTATTGTTGTTCTTACATCCTGTGCTGGAAGTCCTGTCATGAAAGACTGAGTACCTATGTGTATAGGTTGAGGAGTACCCCCGTCTCATCCTATGATGATTTCAGAATATCAGGTCTTTGGTTAACTTGGAGTTGAGTTTTGTATAGGTGAAAGATAGGATTGAGTTTCATTTTTCTGCATGTTAAAAAGATCCAGGTTTTCTAGTAGTGTGCTTTGAAGATGACATTTGTTTTCAATTTGTACTTTTGGCACCTTTTTCAAAAACCAGGTAACTTTATTTGCATATACCAATATTCGTGTCTTCAACGACACCTCATTAATATATATGTTTGGTTTTGGAACACCAGTACCATGTTGTTTCTAATACTGTGGATCTGTAATCTAATCTGAAATCAGGTATGATGATATCTCCTGCAGTATTATTTTGTTCAAGAAGCTTCGGTTATACTTAGATTTTGTGTGTGTGTGTGTGTCTTCATATACATTTTAGAGATTTTTTTCCACTTCTGTGAAGACTAGCCCAGGAATTTTGATTAGGACTATATTGAATCTGTAGATTGCTTTGATAGAATGGACATTTTCACAAGATTAATTCTTTCAATCTATGAATATGGCAGAACTTTTCATCTTTTAATGTCTTCCTCAATTT
This sequence comes from Lophiomys imhausi, assembly GCA_907164525.1. Classification (NCBI taxonomy): domain Eukaryota; kingdom Metazoa; phylum Chordata; class Mammalia; order Rodentia; family Muridae; genus Lophiomys; species Lophiomys imhausi. The sequence goes on along the minus strand of CAJQZJ010037369.1, from coordinate 255,797 downwards.
TAATTATGAAAGTCTTTTGTTTTATTGTTAAAGTTTAGTCTCAGGTGTTCTATTTTATTTTTGTTTGTGAGTGGGAGCATTCATCTATTTCAGCCTGTTTGTCACTAGTGTACATGAAATTTCCTTATTTGTGTAATTTGAAACCTGTCTCTTTTTGAAAATGTTTATCAGTTGTAAGAAATTTTGTGAAGCCTTTAGGTATATAGGATATACCATACCTATATCCAAACAGGGATACTTGGACATCTTTTCTGACATACTGAGGCAGAGAGGTTTAAGCAATGTAAGGGTGGGGAAGGGAGAAATGAGAAGCTGAAGCAATGCTTAATAAAAATGAAGATTTTATGGAAAAGCTGTATGTAAAACTATGATCCTGTAAGCTGAATAAAAAATATAATTAGAGGAGACAGTAGACTACCACTGGCATAAAAAGGTGGGGAGATAATCCAAGTTAAAAGTTTAAATGGGGATAGAGGACAAGGGCTGGGGAGAATTGAACATATTTTAACCAAAATTAAGGTGGTATGAAGATGACTTATGGAAACCCACTAGCTTGTAAGATAATTTAAAAATAAAATATAAAGGGATGATTGATAAGAAAAGCTCTGCATGAGTAAATATCAATGTTCCTATAAGGCATAATTTAGTTAATGGAAATTGCTATCCCATATATAAGATTATATCTCCATGAATTGCTCATAAGTGAAGCTCTAGGGAAGCCCAAACAACACAAACCTTTGCCATTTTCCTTGGCTGCCAACTCTAACTAAATTGTGTCCTATTTCTGAAGACACAATCCACTATGCTTGTAGGACACTGAATAATTAATATGAAATTAACCAAGAAACGTCCTCTTTGCTGGCTAGCTTTCAGAGTACTATAAAGGCTGCTGAGGGAGAATATACATCAATGTTCTTACTCAGGACTGGATCCTTCATACTACCTATCAAGCAAGTTGTGCCCACCGGTTCAGTGATGGCAGCTGTGGTTAACTACAGAATGCCTGCACATGATTCAGTCAGTCATTATTCCAGCAGAGGTGTAGTAGGGGCTTTTGAAGCCCCACATTCTAGAAAGAAACTCTTTAAGGAAGGAGAGTAATTCCTCACTGATGATATGGCTATTGATAAAGAGCATGTAGTCAGAACTAATTGGAGTCTGGGGGAAATAATAATTAATAATAATGAATAGACAAAAAGAACATGAAGTTGAGAGGCAGATGAGTTGATGGGTTCTAATCAGAGATAGAAAGGAAGTAATTGGAGATGAATAAGATCAAAATACATTGTATACATGTGAGAAATTCTAAAAGAGTAAATAAAAATACCACTGAAAAAAATTAAAAGTGCTAAGATATGTAACAAACATGACAAAGGCATATGGGAGCACCAAATCAGACACTTATGTATAGGATTGGGGCAGACACTTATGTATAGGATTGGGGATTAATTTCCTTATAATAAGCAATCACATAATTATTCTTAAAATTATGTACAAATAAAAGAACATTAAGTCAGACAAAACATACAAAAAATTAATATCTATGTTCTACCTATGGTGAAAATGAGTTATTTGGGGGAAGATTTAATGTGGGGAAGAATTTTTCTTTTCCCTTTTTTGTTGTTGTTGTTTTTGGTTAATTCTTTGGTTTATCTTGAATAGATTTAGATAAATTCCTTGCACGATTCCCACCATCCTCTAAGAAATTACATATAATTCCTAACTGGGAGTGTGTTCGCAGTGAACTCAGCTAATCATGGTGCCAAAGTGCTTACCTGGATATGTTTTTTTAAAATGTTGAGTCTAGGCACACACTAAGATTTTATAAATTCCAATTCATGGAGAATTCAGCTCAGTAGCTAATTGGATTAAGGCAATCAACTGGAGCCTAAGATGCAATAATCCTTTCTAATTAGAAGGTGGCAACATCTGGAACTGGTATAATTTCATTTGGCCTTGGCATCTGGGTTCTGTTATGATGGTGTAGCTAGCATCAGATTTTACTGCTATGATAAACACTTATGAAAGGAAGAATGCTAATAAGAAAATAAGAAAAAAAAAACTACATCAAGCCTTGAGAAGTGAAAGATTCAGGACCTTGGTCCCTGGCAAATGGGAAGACAGATATGTATTGATGGGCACCATCACCAATTTTACTCTGGGGAATTTTTTCTAGTTGTATTAAAGAAGGTGGAACTAAATCAAAAGCAGCAATTTTGACACTTGATAAAAAATAGTTTGGGGGTTTAGGACTACCATGGTTCTTGAGAAGATAAAAGACTGCAGACTTTGGTAAATTGTCCTGAGGTCTCTGCTTAACTCTGTATACACAGAACAGTATATGAGTTCACATACTTCTGGACAACGCTGAAGTGGAAAGACAAAGTAAACACCAAGCCTCATGGAGACAATATAAGGCCCCTCATTGGATACAGATATGAAGTGTTCACAGTAGGTGAGATGTTATTTTTCTTTCCTCAGATGAGAGAACTAGATGAAAGTTGTTTCCAAGCGCTTCTAGCTTTTTCTGAACTCATGTATTTTCATTTCATCTAACTGCAATCCTAATGTTTCACACTGTTCAATAGATTAAAAGACTGCAGAGAGGGAAAAAAAACCCTATCCTATCAGCCTCAGTGGATGAGACATAATTCTTTAACATGTGGTATGATATTTGATGATTGCTTAATTCCATAATTTAGTAAAACCTGTTTGTAATTACATGACTCACATGTCAATATTCATCTTTGAAGTCCTGATTCAATATTGCTGCATTCAGGGCTCTGTAATGACAAAAAGTGGTTAACTAATGACATCAATTAAATGTGTTTTCGTAGTTTTAATGTCCATCTGATTCCTCATCCATATACTGTGTTTTATTATCATTGAATTGCTTTTATCTCCCATTTTGTCGTCATATACGTGATTTATTATTGTTGAATTGTTTTTCCCCGTTTTTCCAGCCTTTTCTCTGCTTTCATTGATACAAGTTGTAGTTATTTTGAAAATTTCTTCTTCCACTTCTATTATTTAGATCATCCATGTATTCATAATTCGTGCTTTTTTGTTTGTTTATTTGAGACAGGCTTTCACTATGTAGCTCTGAGTTGAAGTCACATTCTGGCAACAGTCTCAGCTAACTTTGTCCTTGGCCTCAAGCTGTGCACAAATGTAGATATGATGGGCTAAACAATCCGATGCCGGAGTTTGAGTCAGCTCACCATTCAGACTGTCACATGATTGTCACTGACTTCTTCCTCTAAGTTACTAATGAGAATGAGAAACAAAATCCAGAGGATAAAAATTGAAATTTTATTTAGAAACCCTTATAAATTTGAGGCTGAGAAAGATATGATCTCTAAAGAGATTAATGCCAATACAAGGAAGTCAAGTACTTTATAATGCAGACAATAGGAAGATGTCTTCAGGGCACAGAATGCCTGTAGCCCAGTTGAATTCGAAAGGTATCTTGTTTTAGCCCTTTCCTTCCTCTCTGCTTCTTAACTATTTGAAGAATAGAGCCTCTTACTACACAGGCTCACACTGCTCTGATGTTCACATTAGACCCAAAGTAATCTGTCCAGCCATGATCACTAAAGAATTTTAACTCTGGAACAAACTAAATCTTCCTTCCCATGGGTTGTTTTGATCAAGTATTTGTCATAATAATAAAAATACTTACTACCAAAATAACTGTGTTTATTCTTACTCACAGAGAGTTCTGAGATGTATTTTTACATGCTATATTAAATAAAGGTATAGAATTGTCTATATGTTGTACAAAAATATTCTCTGTATTTTTGAAATTAAGGATAAACATTTTTTATTTCATAATCATGTGCATTGATTTTAAGACATGCTCTGTTAATTTTGACCAAAATTCCAAGTAAAAATTATTTAGTATTTTTTTTACCAGACAATTTTAGAAATATCAGAAGTATTTAATTTTTAACTTTTCATGTGTATTTACTGGTTCATTGCAGATGTTCATATGGTTTCACACATTAAATTCTCAAAAGGGAAAAAAATGATCCTTCACAGTATAAGTATGGTTCATCATTTATTCTCTTTTCTTATTATTATTAGCTAATCAGTTTGCCAGGAAGTTCCAACCCTTTCATCAGCATTAATCAATTGATAACGAAGCCATATTAAGTTTAGACTGTCAGTTTCCTAAAAGGAACTTTAGGCATTCATTTATGCACTTGTGTATTTTGGAAGACTAAACTTAAACAAGCAAAAAGAGATAATGAAATTTATCTCCTATCTCTTTCTTTGCTTCCGTATGCAGAGATCTCCCACAGCCAGTCCTTCCTAAAACCTTTCTAGAAACATAAAGTCATTTAATAAGAATGAAACCAAAAGAGAAGTTAAAACCAGAACCATGGGGCAGGATTTGTTCTGTATCCGTATTAAAATCTGCGCTACCTAATTAGATGATTTATATCAAAATGATTAACTTTAAGGTCCATTAGAATTTGACTTAGATTGTTTTGATCAGGCCTATGCTACAATTGTGAATTGCAAGGCTGAACCTATGACTTGCCAGGACCACTAGGAGGCCGAAGTTTGCTAAGCCTTGCAGAGAGGGACTGTGAGGTAAAGTATCAGGAAGCAGTGCAGCATGCCTACTCTCCACAAAGGCTCAGCAAGAACTCCTGGGGAAGCAAAGGAGAAATAAATAGCTATCCAAGATTGCAGGCTGAGACTCAACATCAAGGTCATCTGGCAGAAATGGGCAGGGATGGTTATATGTCTGTCAACATGTGAGGCTAGCTTTTTTCTTCTATGCTTTACTTGTATCATGTATGCCTAAGATTTAAATGGGTGATAATGAAGGCATTTCTCTTGAATATAATAATGAATATAGTAAATGGCACAAGCACCAGAGATAACTTAAGCTTGGTCAAATATTAATACCTATCTATCTATCTATCTATCTATCTATCTATCTATCTGTCTGTCTGTCTGTCTGTCTGTCTGTCTATCTATCTATCTATCTATCTATCTATCTATCTATCTGAGGTAGAATATGACTGAACAACATTATGTTTTATAAACTTCATTTTATTTGTTACTACCATGTGTACATATATAGATGATGTGTCTATGAGAGTTAGACAACTCTCTGGAAGCAGCTCTTTCCTTTATTATGGAATCTAAAGACTGAATTTAGCTTGTCAGGATTGGGTAAACATTTTTACTTACTCAACCAACTCTGGTGTCATTATTTTAATGGACACATGAGAATGGTTCTTGGGAGATGGCTCTGAGTAAGAGCACATGTCAAGAAACTGAGAGGACCTAAGATCAAATCCCTAGCTCCTACTTAAGCCAAGCCTAAATGACAAGCTTCAGGTTCCGTGAAAGACTTTGTCTCAACAAAAATGTTTGAAGAACCCAGATGGGAAACTACTATTTTGTAAGCCAACAATTTTTAAAACATTTTCAAATTCATCAATGTTTAGAGGTTCCGAGAAAAATGTAACATTCATTCTGAAAAGGTAATTAAAGATTGGAATTGGACATACTTTTGAAAGTCTTATTCTGCTTTAGGGAGAAGTTTAGACTTCTTAATTAAATTCATGCTAGGAGACTCTATGCCAGACACAGAAAGTCTAACACCTCCCTTTCATGTGGAATCTAAAATATCAGAAAGTACAGAGACAGTGTAAAAAGTTTATTAGAACTGTGGAAATTTGGAAAATAATATAAGAGAAATTCATTGTCTCCATAGCTTGCATTGTTTTCAAGCTTTTAAATTTTTGCTACTATATATTGTCAATATGATAATAAAACCACCTCATATAGGAGCTAGATGTGTGCCATATCATTGTGTAATTAGATGAATATTTTCCTTGTGTTGGCCAACTATGTATGTGTTACTCAATTTTATGTGTTCTTTCTTCTTTTTTTCTCATTGTTTTAAATAAGAAGAAAAAGGAAGGAATATATTGATGAGGTTAAGCATAGTAAGTTTTGCGTTACTGTGACAAAATATCCAGGGAAAGTAACCTAATATAGACATTGTTCTGTCATCCCCTGCTCTGCTGATTCTGCATCACTGGTGAAGAGAGCATCATGGCCATGGGAACATGCAGCAGAGGTTTCTCACATCATGGAAGACAGGAAGTGGAGCTAATAGCAAAGAGGAGGGCCAGGGAAAGTTATAGCTACCAAAGCTGAAGTCATTTTTCTGCATTCTTAAACATTTACCAGGTCCCCCACCTGTCAATAGTCTATTCAAATATAGATTCCATCAGTGGATTAATGCATTCTTGAAAGGAAAAAAAAATCTCATGATCTAAACTTCCTAGAAGCCTATGAGCTGTATGCCAAGCCTCAAGGACATGACCCTGGGGTGGACACTTTCTGCAGCAATGTAGCAAATTTTAGCAAGTATGGAGTGGTGAGTAAATAGTACAATGCATGATTACAACACTTAAATTATAACTTATGCTTCTAAATTGCTAAAGTATAGGTTTTTAATATCCTCATTATAAAAGTACAATATACTAGTGATAAATATTGATTAGCTGGATTTAATCCTTCATATTGTACACATAAATGAGAACATCACATTTCACATTCCATAACTATACACAGTTACTTACCACTTACACATATTTTATTAATAACTATGGTTTGTGAAAGAACTTCAAAGTCATCTTTACTGAAAGGCCAAGAGTCTTGCCTACCAATATGTCTGTCATTCAATTAGTCAAGTAATTCTCTATAAATAAAAAGTTCAAAATGATGCTTTTAAAGATGAGTGTGATATACACAAGGCAAGGGTCATTTTTCATCTTGAGTTTTAGTGGAAATGCATATCAACCCCACAGAACTGGATTTTACATTCAGGAGAAATAAGAATGAAGGATTCAGTCACTTATAGTGAGAAGTAGAAATTAGAAAGTGTTTCAAAGTCTGGTATGAAAACTGTAATATGCCAAACCTATGGTATTTAAAACATTGGTATTGAAGAACCTTTTCAGTCAATGGGCTGGCCATGTTATCAGAAAGAACACAATCCTCTATTCATATACAACACACACACACACACACACACACACACACACACACACACACACACA
>CAJQZJ010037369.1:206811-248693 GCA_907164525.1 Lophiomys imhausi | reverse complement strand
ACACACACACACACACACACACACACACACACACACACACACACACAGTTTCACCCTGACTCACCCTTTCTTCAGCACATGACATAACCTGCTGCTGTTTCAACTCTGACATGAAGTCAGAAATGTTTTAGTTTTGCTCTTTAGTGTCAATTGTATGATATATAGAAAATTTCAGTAGACTATTGAATGAATAAAATTTAAATCAATTATGCACAGAGCAATCAAGACCACTTTTACAGAAGAGTCTCTTGAGATCACTTCCATAAATTAAATTGATAAAATAAAAGCAATTGGCCTCAGAAGAAGACACTTGTACATAAAAGAACAGAAAACTGGAATCAATGATATCAAGAGACACAAGAAATGCAACTCAAGATGACTCTGAGACTCCATCTCACACCTGTCAGAATGGCTAAGATCAAAAGCTCAAATGACAGCACATGCTGGCCAGGTTATGGAGAAAGGGGAACACTCCACCATCGCTGGTGGGAGTGCCAACTTGTGCAATGACTATGGAAATCAGTGTGGCGATATCTTAGAAAATTTGGAATAGTTTTACCTCAAGACCAAGCCATACCACTTCTGGTTATACATCCAAATGATTCCTCATCAAATCACAAGGAAGTTTCCTCATCTACAGCCTTATTTGTAATAGCTAGAAACTGGAAACAACCCAGACGTCCCTCAACCGAGGAATGGAAAAAGCAAAAACAAAAACAAAAAACTGTGTTACATCTACACAATGGAATACTATTCAGCCATCAGAAACAACAAAATCAAGTAATTTGAAGCCAAATGGATGGAACTAGAGAAGCTCATCCTGAGTGAGCTAACCCAGACTCAGAAGGATGCACATGGCATCTATTCTGTTATAATTGGATTTTAGCCATGTAGTACAGGATACCTATGCTACAACCAATGCATCAAAGGGAACATGAACATAGACTTTGTTTCCTGTCCATGAGACACTTTGCCCTAGTGGTGCTGCCTTGTAGGTGCCCAGTGTATGAGGAGACTCTTGGCCCTCATATGACTGCTGAACTGGGGCGGGGGACTGATATGTAGGGACACTCCACTGTGGAGGACTGGGTTGGAAGGGATAGGGGGTTGAGGGTTGGAGGGTGGGAATGGGAGGGGTGGAAAGAGGTCACTGTGTCGGAGATGTAACCTGAAGTAATAAATAAACATTTAAAAAGAGAGATACATCAAGCAAAGGTATGCCTGCACCTTTTCTGTAAAACATGACAGAGAGTCTGAGAAACAGCTAAGTACGGCACTTCCAGGCAATTGAAGGAAAGCTTTGCTTTCCTAAAGTAAGGCTAATTAAAACAGCAATGCAGCTTTATAAACAGGAATTATGTTTATATAGTATCCTCTAAAATAGGACTTGAGACCAAGCATGCTAACACTGACCAAAAACAAGTTGGGGAGGAAAGGGTTGATTTGGCTTACAGGGTTACACAGTCCCTAATGGAAGGAAGCCAGAGTGGAAACTCAGGGCAGCAACCTTCACATACGCATTCAATCAGAATGCAATCAAGGATTGGTGCTTTTTGCTTTGCTACCTACAGCCCCAGCCCACATGTGTAGTGATGGTGCTGCCCACAGTGAGAAGCACCCCCAAATTAGTAATCGAGAAAATGTCCCATAGGCAATGCCACGGGCCAATGTGGTCATCACAATTTCTTCCTCCGAGGCACGTCAAGTTGAAAACTGAAGCTACCTCTACAAAATGTATTATTTAAGAATAATTTAATACTAAGAACTTTGCATATATGACTGGCTACTATATGGAAAGGATGAAAAGAGAACTTAGTGAAGGATGTCCAGTTTGCTTGACAGTTGATAAGTCTAGCAATTACATAATAAACACCATTTACGATGAATCATTTATTGTAATGTTCTCAATCAGAACTCACTGCCTAAAAGTTCTAAATAAAAAGAATGGGCTTTTGATAATAAGCAGTTTTACGACTGTGCACAGTTTATATCATCTTAACTCACTATTTGATTATTATTCCAATATATTTCTATCGTGATGTACAGGGATCTAAAATTGCGATCCTGAATTACAATTCATGTGATGTTAAGGGGAAAAAAAAGTTACTCTATTCCACTCCAGTCAAAAGACATTACAGGAATCTTGATATAATTGCTCTGTCAATAAAAGAAAGTTATACAACTGCCAACCAGCCCTGCGTAAAGTGGTCTTTGAAGGGCTTGTTTATATGGTGTTCATGTCTAGAGGCTGTAAAGGATTTGTCAGCCTGACAGTGCCTACTCAGCCAGGTCTGTTCTTGATTCTTTAACAACATTGAAATGTGTTATGGAAATGAGCATGGTCTCTACCAGGGATAATTACAGCTAAAAGAAGATGTAAATAGCTGTAATTGAATTAAATAATCTGCGGTGCTCATTAACATTTGAAGTCCACACATTGTCAAAATAGCAGAATCTACACACATTAAAATAACCAGTTGGTTAATTGGCAATCGCTATAAAGGCAAGTGTAAGAAAGTGAAGGGAATATTTACATCATCTACTGTAATTTTAAATTCCACTGCACGGTTGAGGAGACTCTGACTCGCCCAAGTTCATATCCCAAGGGAGGATATGAAGTGGTGGAACTGAGATCCAATTGTGTCACTATTGCTAAGACATTATTTTTTAAACTTGTTCCTTAATTTGTTACCCACACACATAAAGACTATAACGAACCCCAAAGCTGAGCTTAAAGTTTGTTTGTTTTACTTCTTATGGTGTGTCTTGTTTTATATTACTACCACGAAAAATAAATGTATTCAAATTACTTTGTTCCAAAGTCTAGAAATTTACTTGTCATTCATGTGTCCCTCAATGCTCAATTCACTTATTTAGTTCTGTTTGTAATGCCACGACCTCATAAATATTGAATGATTTCCATTAGTCTATCAATTTTTTGATAGATTTGTAGTTTTATTCATAAGGGCCATTATAAATAAATCTAATGTATATAAAATTTTGATTAGTAGATGTTTATAACCCATATTTTTGGAGTTCAACGTGATATTTCTATACATGTCCTCAGCTGATACATGCAACTTCTCTTTTCCTAGCATGTTCTCAAACCTTAGTAATCACTATTCTGTATTCAGTTTAACATTTTGCTTAAACAATTTCTATCTATGAAATAGAGCATACAGCTCTGCTCTTTCTGTGCCCGGCTCATTTTCCTTTTATACTATCTTCTGGTCACTTGCACATTACTAATGATAGCACACTCTCTTACCTACTTTTATATTGCTCTAATCAAATATCTTGATAAGAGCAATTAAAGGCAGTTTATTGTGGCTTACAACTTGAGGGTACACCATGGCAGGGAAGACAGGGTGGCAGCAGCTTGAGGAGTCTTGTTACATTGCATCCAGAGTCAGGGTAAAGACAGAGATGAATGAGACTGTTCAACGTGCATTTTCCTTTTAGTGTAGTCTAGGGTTCAAACTTAGGGAAGGTTGGTGCTGACTCTTCCTGTCTCAATTAGCCTAGTCAAGATAATCCTTCACAGAAATTTCCAGAGGCTTACCTATCAACATAATCCTTCACAGGTATAACCTGGGGTTAATTTGATCAATATAATCCCTCACAGGCATGCTGAGAGCTTGTCTATTTGATAATTCTAGATACTGTCAAATTGAATACTATAGAACACTCCACTTACCAACTTGACATATCCCTTTTAAGATAAAACCTTGAGTTCCTTGTTCACACATAACAGTTATAACACAACATCATTCAGAACAACTTCAAATATCCCAACAACCCCTAAAAATCATAAGACTGCTTAAAAGTCCAAGGTCTCAGACTCAAGGCAATCTGTTAATAGTGAACTCTAGTGTCGTCTAGTGAACTCTAACACACAATGCCATGGAGCAGAGATTCTCATTCCAAAAGGGACTGGTCATACAGAAGCAAGACTAAAATGCAGCATGGCTGTTAGAAGTTGCATTCATGGCAGTAACTGAGAAATCAGATGCAATTATTTAAGAAACTAACACCCGTGAACTAACACTTTGCTGCTCTTTATCTTACTAAATGTAGATGAAATGTGACCATCAGGAATCATGTCGTTCCTATCATAATGCATTCGATTGTACCCTCCCATTGTGAGCCAAACAAATCCTTCCTTAAATTGCCTTTGTTAGAGACAGCCTAGACTATAGAGCAAAACAGTAGTTCCAATTTGTGTCCTGGTTATACTGTCTTCCTTGTATTGTTTTGATTTAGTTTTTGTCTTCCTCTGTTACTAAGTAATTTATCAAATCTTCAAGTTGCACTACATCTTACTTCCTCCTTTATTTAATCTTTGTTTTACCTCACCATCCTCCCTCTTAAAACTGGTTGTCATAGAACCAAATCAGTGTGGATATGAATGAACAATAAGTTCCTTCAAGCTTAAGTTCTAGCAAACATTTGAAAAGTTTAAATTCACATAGCAGTTTTTATGTGGGAATAGGAATATTTTTTTTTTTTTTTAGTTTTTTGTTGTTGTTGTTTTAGAGATTATCAAGTAAATAAAAAGAACTCTACAAGAAGATAGAGACAACTAACCAAGGCGTATGGGAACTCACAGAGACTGAAGCAACAAACAAAGGGCATACACACACTGGACCTAGGGCCCCTACACATATGTAAAAGATGAGCAGCTTGGCCATCACGTGGGTCCCCTAGCAAGTGGAACATGGCCTGTCCCTGACATGGACTCTGATGCCTGCTTTTTTTTTGGTGCCACTTTCCCCTAATAAGGCTGCAGTGCATGTCCTCAGTGGAAGAGTATGTGCTCAGTTCTCATGTGTCTTGATGTGCTAGGTGGGATGGTAGGGGTCTCCCGTTTTCTGAGGAGAAGTGGAGGGGGTACAGGAGGAAGAGAGCTGGAGGGCAGGGCCAGAAGGAAAGGAGGGAAGAGGCTACAATTGGGATGTAAATAAAAACTTAATAAACTTTTAAAAATCATAACAGTTTATGAAAGTTCTGAGCACATGTCTCTGAAACAACAAAATGCATGCCTTTTTTGTCCTACTTGATATATTAATTGTAAATGTTCTACCATGTACAGTATTGAAGGAAATGGATTGTTTTTCTACAATGTCAGATTCAGTCAACTCAAGAACTTGTAGATTCCATTGGGTGTACGAAGACGAGAAGTTTTTAGATATTTACTGTTATCATGCCAAAATACAGGGAGATATTTAAACTAACCCTGCCTTGAGCTCCTATCTACCAACCCCATAAAACAATCACCAGTATCATGCCACATGAAATATCAGAAGCTCAAGTGGATCACTTGATTTCAAAATGAAGTAGATTAGGTTCAGATTGCATGCACACCCCAGAAGATGAATACAGACCTTATATACTGATCTTATATCCATGTTGTCTCCCTTACATTCTCCCTCAAATTCCTTGTGTAGTTTTATTTTGGGTAGCATTGTGGAATTTTTTTTTTGTACACTTTATATTTTATTACTCTTATCTTTTTTCTATGTACTATGTACTACTTTTAAAAAGATTTCTTTATATTTTACTTTATGTATATGAGTGTTTTGTTTGCATGTAAGTGTACTTCATGTATGCAGTAGGGGTCAGCAGAGGGTGTGGGATTCCCTGGAACTGTAGTTATAGTCAATTGTGAGCCACCATGGAGTGCTGTTTTCTGTAAGAACCACGAGTACTATTTACTTCTAAGCCTATCTCCAGCCCCTGTAATATGCTAAATTGTAATGACTCTTTAAGAAATTGATCAATGTTTCTAATTTATAAAGTATGCTAGCATAATCCACTTTAAAATGAGATTAAAGATTTATTTGAAAGTTCATCTCAGACTACTCTTAAACACCACCTTTTGCATTAATCAGTATTTTTAGTTTAGTTTTTTTCCTTTATACATTTGGGATAGCATATGGTATCTATATTAATTCTTATGTAAGTGAAATTACTCTGTTTACCTTTTGAGAATTTTCTTCTCCTTTTCAAATTACATTAGATCCGTGGTTCTCAATCTTCCTAATGTTGTTATCCTTTAATACAGTTTCTCATGTTGTGGTGATCCTCACCAATAAAATTATTTCTTTGCTACTGTATTCTTGTTACTGTTATGAAAAATAATGTAAATATCTGTATTTGGAATAATGTCAATATGAACATCCCCCACCAAAAGGGTTTCCACCCTCTGTTTGAGGACCATGTGCTAGATGATCATACCAACATATATACAGTTGCCAAACTTTTAAAAAGTATCAAATTGGGCTACAAATAAATGCTTGAGTTACAAATAATAATGTTCAAAGTATTCATAATCACTCTACTCCTCAACTTACATTTTTATCACCTCAGATGTTCTTCTCTTCCTCTTCTAAACACTATGCCTCTCACATGGTAATAACAGCTATATGGCAAACTCTATCATCTTAGTCAGTGCTATCTTTCTGAGAAGTACTTGCCTATTGTTCCAATATGTCATTATTTGGGCTTGAATTTACATGACTTGATTTTAGTCATATGACTGTTTTAATCTTTACAAATATTAAATTGTCAAATATATGTCAATTTATAAATCTATTCCAGGTTTTTGTTATATTTGATTTTGCTTATTGGTGTAAATATGCTTAAAAAAGTACTTCTTTATTTCATTATGTATATGAATATATACTAACCATTTCTTTTTTACATGTCTAGGAGCATAATTACTAGTATATAAGGTTGATATGTATGCTGGTTAATTTCTTGTCAGCTTGGCACAGGCTAGAGTCACCATGGAAAAGGAATATTCTACTGAAAAAATGCATTTATCAGTTTGTCCTAAACCTAAGTCTGTGGGAAGATTTCTTGATTAATGTTAGATGGTGAAGGGTTCAGTTTACTAGGTGGTGTCTCGATGACAGGTGTTTCTGAGTTGTTTAAGAAACCGAGTCATGATAGCCATAGTAGAGCAAGTCAGTAAACCTCACTCCTCCACTGTCTCTTCACTAGTTCTTGCCTCTAGGTCCCTGCCTTGCTTGAGTTCTTGCCTTGGCTTCCCCCATTGATGGATTGTATTAGGATGTGTAAGGTAGATAAACCCTTCTCTCTCCAAGTTGCCTTTGGTCATTTGTTTTTATCACAGACAGAAAACCAAACTAGGACAGTATATTTAGCTGTTGTAATTCCAAGTGGTTTTCGCAAAGAATCCATGATTTATACATGAATTAGCAATACATAAAAATTTAATTTTTCACGATCTTCATTTCTTCATATTTTCTTTTTGCTGCTTTTATAGATATTTATGGCTATGTCGCTGTAGCTATGCTTTTTATTTTCCTAATGAGTAATGTTAATTTTTCTCAGTGCCTCATTGTCCATTTATCAATCCTCTTAGTGCCTATTCAAGCATTCTGCTTCATTTAAAAACAGACTTTTTATTATCTCATTAATTTATAAGACATTTAAAAATAAATATATACTAAGATATACTGTACATATCTTTTCACTATCAGTATTTTTTGAACTTCATGAATATTTTTCAAAAAATAAACCTCAATATTAATTAAATCCACAGAATCAATCTCATATGCTTAATGGTTTTAAAAGGAATCTTTATTCACTTCAATTTCAATAATATAATTGCATATTTCTTTTAGAAGCATTTTCATTTTCTACAGTAAGATAGATTTTGAATTTGCCTGAATAATATGTTTTAAAAACATAGTTATAGTTCATATTTTTTCATGTTTATTTTGCAGTGGTTTCCTTTTCTAAAGTAGGTGGTTGAACATAGAATATGCTTTACAGTTGTGTGCTATACCATTAATATATATTACTTTACACTAGAATTATTTTCTTTCCAGTAATATTTTTGCCTTATTACATGTTAGTTTGATTCCATCTTACTTATTGCTTAATTATTCTAACTCATCATATTTTTATGTGGATTTTAAAATGTAATTGACAATTTCTACAAAGCATGGTTGTTACATTTCTTGGTAGAATGTGAATTGGGCTGTACAACATGTTTGGAGACTGAAGCCAATTTGCATGTTGAGTCTTCACTCCTGTCACATACTAGCCTTCTTTATTAGTTCTTAGTCTTCCATCTTATTGAATTCACCTTGATCAGGCTTCATTAGATACAAAATGATGTGTATAATGTTGTTTGAAACCATTATAAAGGGAATTTAAGTATTTGGAACTCAAGTTCTTATTCTAGGTATATAAAAATATTTCTACTCTCACCCTCTATGATATTAACTACTGTTATATTTCACATATAAGTGAGACAATAACAGTAGGGACATTTTATTTTGATCATAGTCATCTGTTTCTCTCTCCCTCCAGATCCATACCTGGTTTCATATTTGTGTAACTTTGTGCCCTCATTCTTTATGTTAATCCCATTAAGTCCTATATGTGATGCCTTGGGTGTGTGACCATCCATCACAGTATAACAGATCTATCAGGATCCATGAAACTAAATAGTCTTCAACAAGATAATAGGAAGAATCTTCTCCATGCTAAGGAAAAGACACACTAATGTAGATAAAAGAGTACACATAATACAAAATAAACAAGACTAGAGAAGAAAATCACCACAACAAGCCAGCTGTGGTGGTGAACATCTTTAATCCCAGCACTTGAAGGCAGAGGCAGGTGGATCTCTGTGAGTTTGAGGCCAGCTTCCGTGTATCAGTCACTCTTTGGTTCATTAGTCAGTCACATGTGGTCTACAAGCTTCCTCTTGCGCAGGAGGCATACATGGCAGTTACACCAGGGTGGAGTGTCCCACTAACCAAGACCATGTTCCTGTTCTTTTGGGTCTATTGATTTTAGGATGGTTATCCTGTATATTATGGCTAAAATCCAGTTATAAGTGAATATATGCCATGTGCATATTTCTGAGTCTGAGTTAGCTCACTCACTATGAGCTCTTCTAGTTCCATCCACTTGATTGCAAATTGCATGATTTCCTTGTATCTGATAGCTGAGTAGTATTCCATTGTACCACAGATTTTTCATCCATTCTTTGGTTGAAGGACATCTGGGTTGTTTTCAGTTTCTAGCTATTACACATAAAGCTGCTATGAACATAGTTGAGGAGACATCCTTATGGATTGGTGAGGAATCTTTCAGATATATGCCCAAGAGTAGTATGACTGGGTCTTGAGGTAGGGCTATTCCAAGTTTTTTAATATATCACCACACTCATTTCCATAGTGGTTGTACAAGTTTGAACTCCCACCAGCAATGGGGGAGTGCTCTCCTTTCTCTGCAACCTCATTGGCATATGCTGCTTTTTGAGTTTTTGATCTTAGCCATTCTGACAGGAATGAGATGGAATCTCAGAATCATCTTGAGTTGCATTTCTCTGATGATTAAGGATGTTGAACATTTCTTCAATTGTCTCTCAGCCATTAGGGATTTATCTTTTATGAATTCTCAGTTTAGCTCTGTAACCCATATTTTGATTGGGTTACTTGGTTTGTTTGTATTTAATTTCTTGAGTTCTTTATAAATTTTGGATATTAGCCCTCTGTCAGATGTGGGGTTGGTGAAGATCTTTTCCCATTCTGTAGGTTGCCATTTTGTTTGAATGACATTGTCCTTTGCCTTACAGAAGCTTTGGTTTCATGAGGTTCCATTTATTGATTGTTGGTCTTCAGGCCTGAGCTATTGGTTTTCTGTTCAGGAAGTTGTCACCTATACCAATGAGTTAGAGACTTTTCTCCACTTTGTCTTCTATTATATTTAGTGTGTCTAGTTTTCTGTTAAGGCCTTTGAAACACTTGGACTTAAGTTTTATGCAAGGTCATAAATATGGGTCTATTTGCATTCCTTTACCTGTTGACATCCAGTTAGTCCAGCACCATTTGTTGAAGATGCTGTCCTTTTTCCATTGTATGGTTTTGGCTTCTTTGTCAAAAATCAAGTGACCATAGGTGTGTGGGTTTATTTCTGGGTCTTCAACTTAATTACATTGATCAACTTGTCTGTTTCTATAACAGTATATGCTGTTTTTATTACTATTGCTCTATAGTAGTAGAAATCAGGGATAGTAATACCTCCAGATGTTGTTTTGTTGTACAGGATTGATTTAGGTATTCTGTGTTTTTTGTTTTTCCATATGAAGTTGAAAGTTATTCTTTCAAGGTCTATAAAGAATTGTGTTGGTACTTTGATGGTAATTGTATTGAATCTACATATTGCTTTTTGTAGGATGGCCATTTTTTTAATGTTGATCCTGCCTATCCATGAACATGGGAGACCTTTTCATTTTCTGACATCCTCTTCAGTTTCTTTCTTCAAGGACTTGAAGTTCTTGTTGTATAGGTCTTTCACTTGCTTGGTTAGAGTTAACCCCAGATATGTTATATTATTTGGGGCTATTGTGAAGGGTGTGGTTTCCCTAATTTCTTTCTGGGCCCATTTATCTTTTAAATAAAGAAGGATTACTGATTTTTTTTTGAGTTAATTTTGTATCCAGCCACCTTGCTGAAAGAGTCTATCAGCTGTAGGAGTTCTCTGGTGGAATTTTTGTCTTATTGCTCTGGCTAGAACTTTAAGTACTATATTGCAGAGGTATGGGTAGAGTGGGCACCCTTGCTTTGTCCCTGACTTTAGGAGAAATGTTAAAAGATTCTATCCATTTAATTTGATGTTGACTACTAGCATGTTGTATATTGCCTTTATTATTTCTAGGTATGGACCTTGTATGCCAGTTTTCTCCAAGAGTTTTAACATGAATGGGTGTTGGATTTTGTCAAATGCTTTTTCAGCATCTAATGATATGATCATGTGTTTTTTCTTTCAGCTTATTTATATTAATAACATTGATTATGTTAATGGATTTCCATATGTTAAACCACCCCTGCATTCCTGGGATGAAGCCTACTTGATCATGGTGTATGATACTTTGATGTGTTCTTGGATTTGGTTTGCAAGTATTTTATTGAGTATTTTAGCATCTATGTTCATGAGTGAAATTGGTCTGAAAATCTCTTTCTTTGTTGGGTCTTTGTACAGTTTAGGGATCAGGGTGACTATGGCCTCATAGAATGAGTTTAGCGGATCCAAGATGGCGGCGGCCGGCATGGACGTATTTTGATTTCGGGGTCAACAACCACAAGGAGGCAAGTGTTCTAGGACACTGTAAAAAGGGCATTACCCCTTCTAAATCTCACCCAGCTACACAGGGACCATGGAGGATGCCTGGGCAGGATGCCCCTTCCAAAATCTTGGACACGCTAAGAAGCCTCTGGACCCGGGAATTTGGATAACCCATCCCCCCAAAAGGAAAAATCCCCGGTAAGTTCCAACCTAATACCCAACTGGCAGATTCAGAAACCACGCAGAGATAATCCCCACCGTGCTGGGCACTCCCAGGTCTCACACAGATGATCCGATTATCTAGCAAAAGGTTGCAACCCTTGGAAGTGAGCGGGAGATCCCCTGCAAAGTGCCTTCAGACCACAGATCGTAGTCTGTGATATCACTGGCCAGTTTCCAAGCTGCGGGAGCAGCAAGGTTACTGCAGCTGAACTGCAGACTTACCCGCCACAGGAACCAACCCCAGGCAAACTGCAAGATATTTGAAACGGTCATATATCGGTCTTATGTACTAGTACAGGCCCTTCGGACAGGGAATCAGAGCTTACTTGTAAACAGCTCCGCCACCTGAATTAATTAGGTCCACACCTGGGAGGCGGGACTGAATGACACAACTTATAGGGGTGGAGTAAGGCAACTCGAATCCTACACCATAGTGCCCCCTTTGGACCCAAGTCCAGAAGACAGCAAATTCCACATGGCCAGAGGCCCCAGACCAAAAAAAAAAAAAAAAATAGAGCAAAATGTCTCCAACAAAAGAAAACAATGCTATTCTGTCCAGCCCAAACCATCTCACCACAACTGAAACACATGAAAACGATGACAACTCTACAGTATGGAAAGTGATAAAGGCCCTTCAAGAAGAACTTAAAACTATGAAGGAATTCAAAAAAACCACAATCTTACAAGTCAAAACAATGGATAACATCATTAAAGAGCTCCAAGCCAAGGTAACCCAGCTTGAACAGGAAAAGGATAAAGCAATGAAAGATCTCCAGACAAAAACAGGCAAACTGGAAAAGGAAATGTACAAAACGAACACTACCATTCAAGACATAAAAATAGAAATAGAAACAATAAAGAAAACACAGTCAGAGTTAAAAGAGGAAATGGAGGATCAAGAGAAGAGAACAGGAACTACGGATGTGAGTATGAAAAATAGAATGCAAGAGATGGAAGACAGAATCTCAGGCATGGAAGATTCGATGGAAGAAATCAGTACAACATCAAAAGAAAATGAGAAAGCTAAAAATTCTC
This sequence comes from Lophiomys imhausi, assembly GCA_907164525.1. Taxonomy (NCBI): domain Eukaryota; kingdom Metazoa; phylum Chordata; class Mammalia; order Rodentia; family Muridae; genus Lophiomys; species Lophiomys imhausi. The sequence continues at coordinate 236,324 of CAJQZJ010037369.1, read as the reverse complement.
TCACCCACAACATCCAAGAAATCAAGGACTCAATGAAAAGACGGAACCTAAGAATTATAGGCATAGAGGAAAGAGAAGACTCCCGACTCCATGGTCCAGGAAATATCTTCAACAAAATCATAGAAGAAAACTTCCCAAACCTAAAGAAAGAGATGCCAGTAAAAATCCAAGAGGCTTACAGAACACCAAACAGATTAGATCAGAAAAGAAACTCCTTTCGCTACATAATAACAGAAACTCCAAATGTAGAGAACAAAGAAAGGATATTAAAAGCTGTAAGAGAAAAAGGCCAAGTCACATACAATGGCAGACCCATCAGAATCACACCTGACTTCTCCTCAGAAACTTTAAAAGCTAGAAAGGCCTGGACAGATGTCCTACAAGCCCTGAGAGAACATAGGTGCCCAGCCAGACTACTATATCCAGCAAAATTCTCTATCAACATAGGAGAAAACAAGATATTCCATGACAAAATCAAATTCAAACAATATCTCCTCACAAACCCAGCCCTACAGAAGATCCTAGAAGGAAAATTCCAACCCAGAGAAGATAACTACAACCAAGAGAACAGAGGAAATAGAAACCTACACAGCAACTAAACAAAAGAGAAACACAAGACAGCCAGCTATACCAAAATAATGGGAAATAACAACCCCTGGTCACTAATATCCATCAACATCAATGGACTAAACTCGCCAATAAAAAGACACAGACTTACAGACTGGATCCGTAAACAAGACACATCTTTTCACTGTATACAAGAAACATACCTCACTATTGAAGATAAACACTACCTCAGAGTAAAGGGCTGGAAAAGGTTTTCCAAGCAAATGAACCCAGGAAACAAGCTGGAGTAGCCACCCTAATATCAAACAAAATAGACTTCCAATTGAAGTTAATAAAAAAAAGACAGAGAAGGGCATTACATACTCATTAAAGGAAATATCCACCAAGAGGACATCTCAATATTGAACATCTATGCCCCAAATACAAAGGCACCTACATTTATAAAAGAAAAGCTTCTAAAACTTAAGTCACACATCGATCCAAACACTTTAATAGTGGGAGACTTCAACACCCCACTCACAACTATGGACAGATCATCAAGACAGAAGCCAAACAGAGAAATAATGAGTCTAACAGAGATCATGAACCAAATGGACCTAACAGATATCTACAGAACGTTCAACCCAAACACAAAAGAATACACCTTCTTCTCAGCACCTCACGGAACCTTCTCCAAAATCGACCATATAGTTGGACACAAAGATAGCCTCAACAGATACAAGAGAATTGAAATAACCCCTTGTATATTATCAGACCACCATGGAATGAAGCTGGACTTCAATAGCAAAAGAATCAACAGAAAGTCTACACTCACATGGAAATTGAACAACTCTTTACTAGAGGACCACTGCGTCAGGGAAGAAATAAAGAAGGAAATCAAAGACTTCTTAAAATCTAACGAAAATGAAGAAACAACATACCCAAACCTATGGGACACAATGAAAGCTGTGATACAAGGAAGGTTCATAGCACTAAGTGCCTTCAAAAAGAAAATTGTGACAGCTAATATTAGCGAATTAACAGCTAAACTGGGTGAATTGGAAAAAAAAAGAATCAACCACTCCCAAGAGGAACAGAAGGCAGGAGATCATCAAACTTAGGGCTGAAATCAACAACGTAGAAACCAAAAGAACTATACAAAGAATCAATGAAACCAAGAGTTGGTTCTTCGAGAAAATCAACAAAATAGACAGACCCTTAGCCAAATTAACTAAAAGACAGAGGGAGAAAACACAAATCATCAAAATCAGAAATAAAAAGGGAGAAATAACAACAAACATTGAGGAAATCCAGAGAATATTTGGATCCTACTTTAAAAATCTATACTCCACCAAATTTGAAAACTTAAGTGAAATGGACAATTTTTTTGATAGATTCCACCTACCAAAGCTAAATCAAGATCAGATAAACAGAATAAACAGCCCTATAACCCATAAGGAAATAGAAACACTCATTAAAAATCTCCCAACCAAAAAAAGCCCAGGGCCAGAAGGATTTAGCACGGAATTTTGCAGGACCTTCAAAGAGGATCTAGCACCAATACTTTTCAAACTCTTTCACAAAATAGAATCTGAAAGAACATTACCAAACTCATTCTACAAGGCCACAATCACCCTGATTCCTAAACCACACAAAGACCCAACAAAGAAAGAGAACTTCAGACCAATCTCCCTCATGAACATAGATGCAAAAATACTTAATAAAATACTAGCAAACCGAATTCAAGAACACATCAAAAGTATCATACACCATGATCAAGTAGGCTTCATCCCAGGGATGCAGGGATGGTTCAACATACGAAAGTCTATCAACGTCATTCACCATATAAACAAGATGAAAGAAAAAAAAACACATGATAATCTCGCTAGATGCAGAAAAAGCATTTGACAAAATCCAACACCCCTTCTTGCTAAAAGTTCTGGAGAGAATGGGCACACAAGGGCCGTACCTAGAAATAATAAAGGTAATATACAGCAGGCCAGTGGCCAACATCAAATTAAATGGAGAGAAACTTGAAGCATTTCCTCTAAACTCAGGGACAAGACAAGGATGCCCACTTTCACCATGTCTCTTCAATATAATACTTGAAGTTCTTGCTAGAGCAATAAGACAACTAAAGGACATCAAGGGGATAAACATCGGAAACGAAGAAGTCAAATTATCCCTATTTGCAGATGATATGATAGTATACATAAGTGACCCCAAAAATTCCACCAGAGAACTCTTACAGCTCATAAACACCTTCAGCAAAGTGGCTGGATAAAAAATTAATTACAAAAAAATCAGAAGTCCTTCTTTTTACAACATACAAAATGGGCTGAGAGAGAAATAAGGGAAACAACCCCCTTCACAATAGCCACAAACAACATAAAATACCTGGGGGTAACTCTAACCAAGCAATAAAGGACCTGTACAACAAGAACCTCAAGCCCTTGAAGAAAGAAAAGGAAGAGGCCTTTAGTAGATGGAAAGATCTTCCATGCTCATGGATAGGTAGGATCAACATAATAAAAATGGCCATCCTACCAAAAGCAATATATAGATTCAATGCAATTCCTATCAAAATACCAACACAATTTTTATAGACTTGGAAAGAGCTAGCCTCAGTTTCATATGGAACAACAAAAAGCCTAGAATAGCTAAATCAATCCTGTATAATAAAAAAACATCTGGAGGTATTACCATCCCAGATTTCAAGCTGTACTACAGAGCAATAGTTGTAAAAATAGCATGGTATTTGTATAGAAACAGACCAGTAGATCAATGGAATCAAAGATCCAAAAATAGACCCACACACTTATGGCCACCTAATTTTTTACAAAGAAGCCAAAACGTCACAATGGAAGAAGGACAGCCTCTTCTACAAATGGGTCTGGTCCAACTGGATGTCCATTTGTGAAAGAATGAAGTTAGACCCATACTTATCACCTTGTACAAAACTTAAGTCCAAGTGGATCAAAGACCTTAACATAAGGCCGGTCACACTAAATCTACTAGAAGAAAAAGTGGGAGAAACCCTCAAATTCATTGGCACGGTGACAACTTCCTGAACAGAACACCAACAGCTCAGGACTTGAGATCAACAATGAATAACTGGGACCTCATGAAACTGAAAACCTTCTGTAAGGCAAAGGACACTGTCATTCGAACAAAATGGCAGCCTACAGATTGGGAGAAAATCTTCACCAACCCCACATCTGACAGAGGGCTAATATCCAAAATCTACATAGAACTCAAGAAATTAAATGCCAAGAAATCAAATAATCCAATCAAAAAATGGGGACAGAGCTAAATAGAGAATTCACAAAGGAAGAATCCCTAATGGCTGAAGAAATGCTCAACATCCTTAATCATCAGAGAAATGCAACTCAAGACGACTCTGAGATTCCATCTCACACCTGTCAGAATGGCTAAGATCAAAAGCTCAAATGACAGCACATGCTGGTGAGGGTGTGGAGAAAGGGGTACCCTACTCCGTTGCTGGTAGGAATGCAGGCTTGTGCAACCACTATGGAGGTCAGTCTAGCGATATCTTAGAAAACTTGAAATAGCTCTGCCTTAGGACCCAGCCATACCACTTCTGGGTATACACCCAATTGCCTCTTCACGGAATCATAAGGAAGTTTCCTAATCTATGTTTATAGCAGCCTTATTTGTAATAGCTAGAGACTGGAAACAACCCAGATGTCCCTCAACCGAAGAATGGGTTAAAAAACTATGGTACATCTACACAATGGAATATTATTCAGCTATCTGGAACAATGAAATTATGCAATATCAGCCAAATGGATGGAACTATAAAAGTTCATCCTGAGTGAACTAACCCAGACTCAGAAGGACACATATGGCATCTATTCACTTATGGTAGGATTTTAGCTATATAGTAGAAGGCATCGATACTACAACTAACACACCAAAGGGAACTTGGACATAGATTTCTTATTTTTAATTTTTTTATTTATTTTTTATATATTGGTTATATTTTTTCCATTTTTTAGTCTTTTTTATCTATTGTTTGCTTATTGGTTTTATTTTTTTTTAGTAGTTCTCTCTCCCTGGCAACGAGACACTTTTCACTGATGGTACTGCTTTGTAGATCCCCAATGAATGAAGAGGCTCTTGGCCCTCATACGATCTCTCAACTGAGATGAGGGATTGTTATATAAGGACACCCCACCCCAGAGAAATGGGATAGAAGAGTTAGGAGGTAAAGAAAAAAAATGAAATGTGATGTTTTGGCCTTTTACTACTAATTGTCATAAACTGTTTAGGATAATTAAGAAATGCAATCTAATGGTTATGCAATCCGGTCATTCAGTTAGGTACTATGACAGCCTATTAAAGTTACTTTCCAAGCTAATCAGAAATAAACCGGCAAGAGACAAGCAACATCTGCTTACCCTAATATAAGAGATAGATAGGGCCTCTTCAAAAACCTCAAGAGATCTGCAGAATATGGCATTCAAAGATGTTTTCGTAACTTTAGATTTTTTTATATCAAGAAATATCAATTCCTGACAGCACCCCCTATTCTCCTCCAAGTAGAAGATGAGCATCGAAGAATCTCCAGTGGGAGATGATTGAATTAGTCGCAAGCCTATCTCTTGGTAGGAAAAGTCCCTTGCCCCAACTGTAGACAGAATGCTGTCCAAAAAGGACAAAACCCGGAAGCAGGTAAGTTGACAGCCTAGCTCTGCCAAGACAGGGTAGGTAAGTCCTTCATAACCCCTGCTCTACAATCAATGTCTGTCAGAGAAACGGGGCCAAATGACTGAAGATCAATGATGTAATGTATGGAGAAAAAATGGGAACTGTCCAGGCAGCCACAGGTATGTCATTTCTTAGTTTGGGAAGCTGCAGGCCCTGTACTTCCTATAAAATCAGATATATTTATCCCTCTCAGGTCTCTGAGGTGGTTGAAGAACAGATAGCTAGAGTCTCATAATTAAATTTTGAGTTGTTTAGGAGTCAAGAGAGTGTTATAGATAAGAAGATACTTTTAAAATTGTGTTGCAAGTTAGTATGAATGTTGAGTCAGATATAGACCTTTAAACTCATGGAGATGTTTAGATAGTAGAATGTTATAGTCAGGTACCAAATACATATGGACTGGTCATTGGCAATGTACGTTAAGCCATATAACCCTCATAACTGTGGCCTAATTACCTCTGTTTTACTCTATTGTATTTGTTATTATAAGAGAAAGAGCCATTTGTTGGACTGAAAGGGGAAACTGTAGGGGGAAATAAGATATACCTTAAACTTAAAAAAAAAAAAAAAAGGGAAGAGGATAGGGGGTTGAGGGTGGGAGGTTGGGACTGGAGGGGGAATAGGAAGGGGACTGTGATTGAGATGTAACTTGAAGAAATAAAAAATAAAAGAAAAAAACAACAAAAAAGAGGATAGGATGGTTAGGGGGAAGAAGATAGGAAGGGGGAGACTGGCACGGGGAGGTGGGAGGGGACTTCGACTGAGTTGTAACTTGAATGCATAAATAAATGTTAAAAAGTGTCAAAAAAAAAGAGAATGAGTTTGGCAGTGTTCCTTCTGTTTCTTTTTTGTGGAAGAGTTTGAAAAGTATTGATATGAGCTTTTCTTTGAGGTTTGGGTAGAATTCTGAGCTGAAAGCATCTGGCCCTGACCTCTTTGTTTGTTTGTTTGGGAGACTTTAATGATTGCTTCTATTCCCTTAGGAGTTATAGGACTGTTTAATTTGTTAATCTGATCTTATTTTAACTTTGGTAGGTGGAATCTATCAAGAAAATTGTCTATTTTACTTAGGTTTGCAAATTTTGCAGAAAATAGGTTTTTGAAATAAGACCTGAGGATTCTTTGGATTTCCTAGATTTCTATTGTTATTTCTACCTTTCATTTCTGATTTTGTTGATTTGGGTATTTTCCTTCTGCCTTTTAATTAGTTTGGCTAGGGTTTTGTCTATTTTATTGCTTTTCTCAAAGAACCAACTCTTGGTTTCTTGAATTCTTTGTATTATTTCTTTTGTTTCTAAGTTGTTGATATCAGCACTAAGTTTGATGATTTCCTGCCTTCTGTTCCTCTTGGGAGTGTTTGCTTGTTCTATTTTCTAGCTCTTCTTGTTCATTTGCTAAGTTGTTAATATGAGCTGTCAAAATTTTCTTTTTGAAGGCACTTAGTGCTATAAACTTTCCGTGTAACACTGCTTTCATTGTGTCCCAATGATTTGGGCAAGTTGTGCCTTCATTTTCATTGAGTTTTAGGAAGTCTTTGAATTTCTTCTTTATTTCTTCATTGACCCAATAGTCATTAAGCAGAGAGTTTTTTTTTTTTTTAATTTCCATGAATTTGTAGGCATTTGATTATTTCTGTTGTTGTTTAATTCCAACTTTAATCCATGATGGTCTCATAAAATACAAGGGGTTACTTCGGTTTTCTTTTATCTGTTGAGGCTTGCTTTGTGACCAAGTATATGATCAATTTGGAGAAGGTTCCATGATGTGCCGAGAAGAAGGTATATTCTTTTGAGTTTGGATGAAATGTTCTATAGATATCTGTTAGGTCCATTTGATTCATGACCTCTGTTAGTCTCATTATATTTCTGTTTGACATCTGTCTGGATGACCTGTCATTGGTATGAGTGGGGTGTTGAAGTCTCCCACTAATAGTGTGTGGAGATCGATGTGTGTTTTATGCTTTAGCAGTGTCTCTTTTTACAAACGTGGGTGCCCTTGTATTTGGGGTATGGATATTCAGTATTGAGATGTCATCTTGATTAATTTTTCCTTTGAAAATTATGTAGTGTCCTTACATATTTTTTTGATTAATTTTGGTTGAAAGTCTACTTTATTGGATATTAGGATGGCTACTCCAACTTCCTTCCTGGGAATATTTGTTTGGAAAACCTTTTCCCCACCCTTTCCTCTGAGGTAGAGTCTATCTTTGCTTGTGAGGTGTGTTTCTTGTATGCAGCACAATGATGAGCCTTGTTTACAAATCCATTCTTAGCCTGTGTCTTTTTATGGGGATTTGAGATCAATGACATTGAGAGATATTAATCACCCTAGTTTTTCATTTCCTGCTATTTTGATGTAGGTGGTGGTAGTGTGTTTGTGTGTTTCTTTTTGTTTAGGTGAAGTAGAGTTATTTGTTTCCTATATTTTCTTGGCTGTAGTTAACTTATCTTGGTTGGAATTTTCCTTCTAGAATCTCTGTAGAACTGGATTTGTGGGTAGGTATTATTTGAAATTGGTTTTGTCATTGGAATATTTGTTTTCTCCATCTATGGTAATTGAAAGTTTTGCTGGATATGTAATCTAGACTGGCACCTGTGATCTCTTAGGGCTTGTAAGACACCTGACCATGCCCTTCTGGCTTTTGAAGTTTTTGAGGAAAAGTCAGGTGTAATTTTTCTCTGTGTCTGCCATTATGTGCTACTTGGCCTTTTTCTCTTACAGCTTTTAATATTCTTTCTTTCTTCCATATATTTTGAGTTTCAACTCTTATGTGGCAGGAGAATTTCTTTTCTGGTCCTATCTTTTTGGAGTTCTGTATGTCTCTTGGATTTTTACCAGCATATCTTTCTTTAGGTTTGGGAAATCTTCTTCTGTGATTTTGTTGAAAGTGTTCGTTGGTTCTTGGAATCTGGAGTTTTCTCTTTCATCTATGCCTATAATTCTTAGGTTCCATCTTTGCATTGCGTCCTTGATTTCTTGGATGTTGTGGGTGAGACTTTTTAGATTTCTCGCTTTCTTTGGTTGTTGTATTTATTTCTTCAATTGAGTCTTCCACAGCTTAAATATTTTTGATGTGAAGTTCTAACATTTGTTGAAGGAAGATTATAAATAGTAACTAAAAGTGCTGCAAGTGTGCATTTAATTCCATGCAAATTATCACCACTGTTTTGCCTTTTACTTTTTCATAGTACTTTATGATGTTATAAACATGTATTTGTAGTTATAAGCATTACAAATATATTTTATGACATATACACTCTCAACAATGAGGATCCACATTTTTAGCCCTTATAAGCAGTCTGTGTTGGACTGTCAAGTTGCAATGTAAGGGCATCTGCCTAGAACTGATGTCCATGTCCTTGTTGTCTTGAGACAGGGGTACCCTCAGACCACACATAAGAATTTTGAGGAAATATTTTGTAATTATTCACTCATTTTTGGAAGGCTTTAATAGTAGTTATAGAGATAACAGATAAATGTTATTAATCTGTTATCTACCCGGGCTCATATCTACATACTTTGTACAGATTTGAACTAATGAAAAAAACTCCTTTGTCAAGCCTAATAAGGAGTTTATTTATACAAACAGTTTACAGATAGTAAGAAGCTTCTGATTCAAGCATTGATCTCAGCTTTAGAAACAGATTTTTAAAATGTAACAGCTTTGTAGGGGAGCTGTCAGTTTAGGTGAGGTGAGACTATCCTGCAGAAATGATTACTATCTGATTATGTAATTTATGTACTGACTTCTTTTGGAGGAAGGTCTAATACATTGGTTTTAGAGGCTGATTTCATGGGATACTTCCAGAAACACAATGAAAAATAATTACAAAATACATAGCCACAAAAATTGTGTATAATCAGTTATAGTTGAGACATTATATGAAGTCATTAAAATCATAATTTTGTTCATTCTCAGGATTTACATGGAAGATATGATATAGCTATAACTTAGAGCATATAAAATAATACATAACTAGCAAAAACATTGTCATTTTCAGGTAATCTATTCTTCATCAGTTGTAAAATCTCATCCAGAGATTGTGATAAATGAGATAAATGATATTTCTCAAGCCACATAGTAAATATTAAAAAATATTTTTGAGGCCTTTACAGAGAGGATTGCATCCTTAAAGTCTTCTTCAATGAGGACTTTGTTTAAAATATTCTGTAATGATCCTTTATTTGGCCTTAGAATCTTTCTCAAAGCTAGCTTTCTGTTTGCATTACCCTCTTGTCAGTTGTAAATTGTATTGCAAATAGGTTCTTCATTTTGTTTATGTAGTCTTTCACTGGTCTTTAAGTATGCTATACATAAACTATGGTGCTATATAGCAAACAACAATCATAAGCTTTCAGGTGCTTTGCAATCTTATGCATCTGATGCACATGCTTCAAAACCACAAAAAGGGGTGCACAGCAATTCTGACAATTCCAAACTACAATCATGATGATAGTTTTTACATGCAATGCTGAACAGAAATAGTAAATTATGCTATTCTTATAAAGTATCTTCTTTTTAATTCAAACTCTGTGTGTTTGTTTCCATCATCCATGTGTTAAATTGAGACAATGTTTCTTCCTTTTTAATATGCACCCTGGGGAAAGAAGAGCTGAATATAACAATTTTAAGTGCATCTTTTTGTGGTTTTGTTTTTGTTTTATCTTGTACATTTGTTTACTTTTCAAAGATTTTTTCCTTTCACTTGGTTACCTCTTCATAGATATTAAGTTATTTTCTCCAACCAACTATAATGTTTACTCTAATCAACATTAGAAATGAATCCGAAACTATTGATTAAATTTACTTGAATAGCATGTTTAGCAAATGTTAGCAGAAATCATAGTTCTCATATTTGACTAGTGATAGCTAATTTCAAGAATTATTATCTGGAATTTGTTGACATCTTTTTTTTTTTTTTTGGCACTTTGGACATTTGAGGTTAGAAAATGTAGAACTACCAATACGATAGTGCATGGAGAAAAAGTTTGCAGGGTGTTCCTTTAGAGAGACAATAGAAAAGGAGTTTCAATTACATCAGTATATTGTAAAGTCTGCCTAGATCTTCATCAATGTGACATTTTTGGAGCACTAGAACAGAAGTCATACTTTGAAGCCTCCCATGCAGTTCATGATGTTTGTTTTCCTGAGTTCTTACTAAGGACAGTGATGTTTTTGCTTCTTGATCTCATACATAAACTGCTTCCATGTGTGACTTTCTGGTTTCTGTCTTGTCTGCAAACTATTGTGTCAGGGTGCCAAACACCCCAGCAAGTTGTATGATATTGCAAGTGGCCCAAACCACCAGTTTGAGATTCTGAGGAAAGTATGTAGATTAATTAGCTGCTTGATGATACAGAAATAATTCAGATATCCGAGGTATTTATGTGATGAGAAATAATTCCTGTTACTGAGAAACATAAAATTTGGAAGGTGCTTATTATAGCAGCCAGACCACATATACACCTTTTAAACATTTCATAATTTGCTCATATTTCTTTATGCTAGCCTCTCAGGTTGTGTAAAATAGATTAAAAGTTCTGTACTGCCACACATCTCTGCTGTTTTTAAAAATACTGGTTCTCTGTTGTCATTGAAGACTATGACACCATGCTATAGTGGAGGAAATTAACCTCTGAATGAGATAATTTTTCATTTTGTTTGATTCCTGAGTCAATATTGGTAACAATATTAATATTTTTAAAAATAGTTTAAAATTTCTAAACTTCTAAAAGATTGTCAGGAAGTAAGAAGTATACTTGCAAATTTCCAATCTCACAAGACTTTTGAAAATATTATTTCAATTCTTTTCACTGTTATTGTTTACACAGAAGTTATCTTATTATGTCCTGAGATGTTCAGAAAGAAACAGAAGGGTGATTAAAATGTAACAAAATATGCAATATAAAGAGGTCTTGAAGTGGCACATGAAGTCTAAGAATGGGATCAATAAATGCTCACCCACATCTTTCACAAAATACAGTAACATTTACAGAAAAGATGATGGTGAAGGGGCTATGAATGATGAGTGTGTTCATAACAGGAACAACTAAGAAAACAAGGTTGTCTCCACATTACTTTAAACTATTTTTTAATTTAAATAATGTATTTTGTTTAACTCAGTATGTCCAAAATAGTATTTCAACATGTAATCACTATAAAGTTATCAATTATATATTTTGCATTATTTTTTTCATACTAATTTCAAATTCTGGTGTGTATAAAACATCTCAGTCTAAACTAGCCACATTTCAAGTGCTCAAAAGCCAGAGTCCAGTGGTTCCAGAATGGACAGCGTAAGTGTAAACTTAAAGAAAGCAATGAGCTGCTGGGGGAAAAACTAACATTTTTATGAACACTATCTAATTTATTTTTTAATAGTCTTTCACTTTAAGAAATAAAATTCCAAGCCAGATCAATATAATTCAGCATCTCTGTGCTCATTAAAATCTACTATCTTAAGTCAAAAGTTCAGTTTCCAGCCAAACCAAAGAAGACCTAAAATGCATGGCTCTTGGGATTCCAACTTGCTAAAGGCCACACCCCAGGGAAAGCTGCCCTCCCAGTGATTAGAAAATTGAATGCAGTTTTTAATCTTCGATCTTCCCACATTGCTGCTCAATTTAATGTTCTGTTTAGGAATTCCTGCTGAGCCATATCACTGCAAAAACACTCAGAAGACTACCAGAGTGACAATTAGTCATTGAGAAAGAGTCAGCTTGAGGAGAGAGCAAGGGGCAACCTCAATAGTAGAAGATTAAGGAGTACATAATCAACAAGATTTTTCTTAAATTGATTCCTTAATGTAGTATGGTATTAAAAACATTATCAAACAACAAATTATGTAGACCTGTACATGTCATTTTTATTTTTTAATGTCTAGTTTTATAAAGAAGCTCACAGAAGGCTTTTAAAAGTGGATACCCTCACCAAGGATCTGATCAAGCAAAGAACGTACCATGCAATTTTGAAGTCTTTAACATACTTTTCAAATTTCAAAGAGAGCTGACCATGTGTAATCATGATACAAAACATTTTCATCAAGTTAAAACACATTATAAAAAAATTGGAGTTACACTTTCTAAAATTTATTTTTATTTATTTTTAATTGTTCAATTATATTGTGTTTTTATTTTCAATAATTTTATTTAAAGTATTAGATTAAAATTATATTTTTATTTTTGAAAACAAAAGGGAACCAAATTACCAAACACAAAAAGCCACAAGGAAATTTTTCTCTATATACTACAGTATATGTAGAAAGACAGTCTGAGAAGGCTATTACTATGACTCTAGCATGTTACATAGTGGAAAAGGTGAAAGTTCACAAACAGGAAAACAACCTAAGGGTAGGAAATAAATTTGTGGAATATAGGAGATCTTTAAAGCAGGGAAAGTATGCTATGTGAGGATATAGGAACACACACAGTATGATGCAGCTACTCTAGAGAAAGATGCAAGAAGATGACAAGCTCAAAGCTTGCTTGGAAATCTTAGTGAGATGCTGTCTTTAATTTATTTAAAGAAGTACAAGAAAAAGAGTCTAAGGATAAGCATACAAAAGCCCCTAGGCCTTCTCTAGTAATGAGGAGGAGGCAGGTAAGAAGAGAAAGCTAAACCAAGAAAAAAGCAGGAAAACTCATGTAGCTAGTGATGTATGTGGAGCTGCAAGCATCTAAAAGTAATTATGAATAAACTTCACATGTGTATTGCTTGATCATATGCTACATCATTAAATAATTCCTGTTGGAGTGACCTGGTTATATTTTGTTGCTAATTACTGGCCCTAGAATCTGTTTTTGCTCTTTGTTGTGTGAACCTTGATCTACCTAATTTGGAGTTAATTGGTTAAATAAATGCTGCAGCCTCGATTGGACAGAGAGAAAGGTAGAAAAGATGACCTCAATTTGCCCAGTCTTAGACTGTTCCATCAAGGCTTACATCTGGAACAGCTTCAAAAATAACTATGGATCCCAACTGGCCTTTCAGACTATCCCAAACAATACTTCATTTGAGCCTACATTTTCAATATTTGAGAGACTAAACAGCAAGTGTTACTATTAGATTGCTTAACCATCTTTTTTTATTCAGGGCCCTAACAGATTTTCTTTGCCCCAAATCAACAGGAACCAAATTTTCAGAGGAACTATATCCCATTCCCCAGAAGGGGTGGGTGGTTTTTGGTTGTTTTATGGTTAATGGATGTTTGTTATTATAAAAGGGATGAGTATATGTTATTAATGGTTTTATTATAAAAAAGGGGGGTTAGGAACTTAAACTTCAGTTAAAAATAAGGAGAATATGGGTACATAATACAGGAGCGATAAGATATAAGGGCAGACTATTGAATCTGCTCTGAAACTTAGAGCTATTGCTATTCTCTAAATAAGGTTAATTTTTGATTCCTTGGTATGGAATTTTTTATGTTGACACAGATTTAAGTTTATTTTGACACAAATATATGTATATTTGAACTCTTGTATAAGGTATTGCATCTATACAACTCATTTGAAGATACAGGTTTATGGCCTGGTATTGCAATCTATTTAGGAGATTGGGTAATACAGGTTAATGGCTGGCTCATCAAGCTCATGGTCATGTCAAATACTAGTCTTAATTTATCACAAAAATATGCTTCCTATGTTAAACTGATAGTATATAGTTAAAAATATACAGTTCGCCTGTTCAAACATATAATAGATAGATAGAGAGATAGATAGATAGATAGATAGATAGATAGATAGATAGATAGATAGGTAGATAGATAGGCTGATTATAGATAGATTTATAAAAAATGAATAGATGTCTTCAAGAACCTCAGAGGCATACAGAAAATGGCATTTAAGAATGCTTTTATTATTTTAAGAATTCTTTAACTTGAGGCAGTAGTCAGCTTCTGACAGTTCTCATTTGACTTGGAAGGAGATGATGAGCATCAAAAAATCTCCATCAGGAGATAATTCCTACTGGGCAGAAATCCTTCTGGTCTCTCAACAGACTATTTACAGTCCAAAGATGGACCAGAGATTAAATGCAGGAAAGTCAATGGCCTGATTCTGTAGAGACAGAATGGGCAAATCATTCTTACTTCCTGCTGTACAATTAAGTCTGTGAGATGTACTTGGCCAGAAGGCTGAAGATGATGCTCCAATAATAGTGAGAGATATTTTGAACTGTTCCAGCAGAAAACTTGTCATTTTTTTCTTTTTTGGAAGCTGCTTGCCTACATTTCATACTCACTCAGATAATTTTATCTGTTCTTAAGTCTTTGGTGGGACTGAAGACATAATAAATTATAAATTTTCAATTGAGTCTAAGTTGTTTAGGATTTAAAAGGATATTTTAAAATCTAAATAAAATCTTTAGCTTTTTAAATTTAGAATATGATAAAACATATTTAGGTTCTGAACTTTAGACATGCCGAGATAGATTTTTTTCAAGGTTGCCTGATATAAATAGATTAAATATTATGTATGCAATTTTTATATATGGTTTTCCTCATTGTTTCATATTGGTACTTACTCTATATAGTTTTTAAAATAGTCTTTTTACTAGACAAAAAAAGGGGGAATTGTTTGGGTAACCTGAAAGCTGTTTACATTTTGTTGCTAATTACTGACCCCAAAATCTGATTGCTGCCTTTTTTTGTGTGAACCTTGCTCCACCTAATATGGAGTTGTTGGTTGAATAAATGTTGCAACCTGGATTAGGCAGAGAAAGAGGTAGGTGGGGAAAAGGTTGGCAGACTTTTGGAGAAACAGAAAGGACCATGGGAAGGAGAAGCTAGGTGATAAGAAGAAGGAAGACATGCCATGGGTTAGATAGAAGAACCATTTCTCTACATGGTCTAACATTGGCATAGCATGGAGAAAAACAGCCCAGGAAATGTATGTAGATGTTATGGGGTTTTATTGGGGATAAAATTAAAAGCTAGCTTAGATGGGCTAAGATTATACTATCCAGGCTAAGGCTTGTTAAAATCCATCAGGTGTCTTAGTGTTAACATTTATAATGGCAGGTTAAGGATTAACACTGCTGACCAATTAACTACAAAAGAAATACTAATAATAATTTAATATCCACTTCTACAAATTCTACTCAAGTTGTATGTGTTTTGGAGCCTCCGATTCGCAAGCATAAATGAAAATAAATGTGCTATAAAATTTGTCTTCCAGCTTACAGCTGCGTATATAATTCCAGAAATATATGCAGTTGTGTTTTAGCATAAAATTTATGGCAAGGTTGCTAGTATTAAATAATGTCATCTCAATATTCTTATATATTTTGTTTATTGGCATATACTTCATTGTATCATAATTTGCTGAAACAAAGTTCACAGTGTGTTTATCATTAATCTCTCGTCTATTCTATAATCTGTTCTGGTGACCAACATGAAAAGAAGTTTTATTCAGATCACTGTCTGAAACATTGCACTCCTGAACTGCTTGATGCAAATGGAAAGCTTAGCCATTGAAGTTGGTGCATTGCAGAGGAAATGAGCTACTAGACTATGGATGGAAATTGAAAGTAATGTCTCTGGTGCAGCCCTGGACTAGTTCTGCATTAACCTTCATGGGATTTTCTCATTGTGCACAGTGGTTCACTGCTCTTAAGAGTCATGACAACTCACAGGTTTTGGTCTGTATACTATAGAAATCACCAGATAAACCTCTTAAGTACATAATACGACCATAGGATCCAATGAAAACAAAACACCCAGTCCACCAAGGTCTCGAGTGAGCAAGGAGAATCATCGCAAAATGTGTGTGAGGTTCCCTGTTACAGCAATGGAAAGTCCTAGAATTTGTGACGGTAGCAGGACAACGCTATAAATGTATTCAGTTCAGTTTAAATGGTTATTTTTATGTGTTTTGTAAAATCAGGTTTAAATTTTGATCCTCCCAACACACATACACACACAAAGTTAAGAGCATTAATGTCCTGTGCTGCAGCACGAGCAGGTTGTAAGACTAGAACCCAGATTGCTCAAGGTGAATGACAGAAGCTGAAGAGCATCACAGGCACACCAGATTATTGGGTGGCCTTGCCAGAAATGGGGGTGTAAAGATAAATAGAGTTTATGGAGGAAACAATTACTTTATTTCATGAATATTTACTTAAGTATTTTTTTTTCTAAAAGTTTTGTAAGTAAAATGCAGTCATTCTTAATGGCCTTTCGTTAGAGAGCACAACATTTAGCAATGACCCCTATGAGCACTGTGGTGTGCTAAGTTCCTTTCTATTGTACATTTGCTCCAGGAAAGGGGGGAGGCTGATTAGTCTCAGGAGGTAAATAAAAGGTCACATGTCTAGGAAAGAAGAAATCCAGAAGATGTGCTGGGCATAGTGGTACACACCTTCAGTCCCAGCTCTAGGGAGGCAGAGGCAGGCAGTCTCTGTGTTTCGAGGCCAGCTTGATCTACAAAGTGAGTCCAGGACAGCCAAGAATACACAGCAAAATTATGTCTTGAAAAACGAAAATCTGGAAGATTCTTCGACCCTTACTCAACAGTATAAAATGGAGTAAGGAGTTGTTGGGGGTAGAGATGCTGATGGGTCAAACTTAAGAGAGAGATTTTTCGCCACTGAGGAATTGTCTGCAAACTGCTTCATGGAGAACTCCAGACTTGCAGTTTGGAGAAGTCATTGCCCATGTTAGGGTGGGATTTCTGAAAATGTAGCTGCTTTTGAGTTATTTCCACTCCTTGTAAGTAACTCCTTACCCATAGTCACCTGAGTTACACCAACAAAAATTTATTGGTTCACCAAATTAGGCATTGGTGCAGTAGTTATTTTAGTCTGTTGTGGGATGCCTTTTTGTGGTGAGTAGACATGTGTGATTTGTCTCTCCAGGAAAAGTCTGTCCCACAACAGCTGCTTACGAATCCTAAGGAGTCTAACTTCAGTAAATACAGTTTAAGTGATGAAAACATTTTAAGGATAACCCCTTCACTCTCTAGATGACAACATATATGACTTGAACAAGTGCTTGTGTATCATCTCCTTCCCAGGGTTGTCATGCATGATTTCTATTTGGTTTCTCTCTTATCTCTTTACTAGTTGCCTAAACATTAACAAATAAATCTGGCTGCTTGATTTGGAGTGTGTCATGAGCCACTCACAATTTTCAGCACCCTGTTTAGAACACATTCTCAGAAACCACCCTGAGAAAGACCTGTAAGGTTTTGTTTTTGTTTTTTAAATCTGATACTAATGCTCTGAACACTGACTTAACATCTTAAAGCCTGGTAAAACTATGACTATAAAAGGGTTCTTTTGAAACTTGGTAGAATTTAAGAAACATGGAATTTGTTCACTGTTTATACTGTATTATTTCCTTTGCAAAAGAAAGATTGATCTGCTTAAAAAGAAGATATTTAGCCATAGAGCCAGGTTTATGGAGGACACCACAGGTACATCAAGATTGCCATCTGCAAGCCACATACACATCCTCGACGAAGGAAATCTGCTGTGTGTATGCTTAATCTCTAACTTCTAGCCTCCAAAACCACACAACAGGTAATTTCTGGCTGCAGGACACCTAGTTTGTGACACTGGCCTCAGCAAACTCATGCAGACAGTGTAGAAAAAAAAAAAAAAAAAAGAAAGATTGAGTTAGGGATACAGAAAATTGTTTACTTTTGCACTACTTTTTTATTTTTCCTGTTACTTGGCTATCAGCATAATGCAGTGATGGTTTCATATGTAAAGTGTCTGTTTATATTTTATAAAGTTCAAGTTTAAATTTCATATGTATCAATATCCTAGAGGCACACTTTGTGGTATTATTGTGACAAATAAGTAAGGTTTAATTTGAAAACATCTCGTGAAATTATTTATGTTGTTCTTGAAAACACAAACACATTTTTTTGTCATGATGTTCTCAACAAAGAAGAAACCTTAAAAGAGAAATATGTTGTAGTTGTTTCTTTAATGTTCACCTAACAGAGTCAAACTACTGTCTTGCACTATGAAAGCTAAAAATGACTTAAAATTTTACACCTAACAGAATTAAGATAAAGGATACTGAATTCTGACCTTGTATTCTTGCTTGCTTCAACTGAAATCCACTATTTTGGGAGTGTTAACACTTGTGAAAGCTGCCTCCTGGAACAGATGTGTAGGAACGGCCCTTATCAATTCTGCTTCTGTAGACATGCCTAACCACGACAGAATGTCCCCTTGGTGGCCATGAAACACAGAGACCATCTGCAGGTGCTACACAGAGGAAAGATTAATCATAGTTGTTCAGTTTATAAAACCTGAAAGGAAATGCAGACAGTAGCCGGTCTTTGCAGTGTGGTAAGTCAATGTCAGCCCCTAGTGTAAAGTAAGCTGGACTTCTCCAGGTTTCTGTGTGCTGTTTAGTTTTTCGTTGTTCCATTTACCATCTCAATATAAAGAGCTACATTAATCAGAATAAGTTCACTAACAAAGCCATAGATTAGGACCCTACCTTCTTTACATGGTTTTGATTATTCTGCATGAAATAATGCACTCCAACCATCTTCTCAAATATAGATATTTGCTATTCCAAGGATTCTTTCTTTTACCATGTTTGGTGTGAAATACAAATTCTCTTCTGACATGATTGCTACTTTATGACAATTTTTTCCCTATGTTTTCAAAATATTTGCCTCCGCACACCACTTCTCAGGGCCAGTAATACAGAAATCATCTCATGGAGTTGATACTGAAGTTATCTCATAGAGTTAATATCTCTACTGATACTTTGAGAATTTGTATTCTGTGAAATAAAGAGTCACACTCAACTGAATGTATTCATAATGTATTTTTGGAACGTCTCAAACATTTGACTCATGCTCTGTTGTCATGACATCTACTAGCTTATTCTGTGAAGGGATTTGTGGCACAAAAACCTTTCCTCAAAAGTTTTTGTCTGGAGGAATTTCCTTATTCCGATATTACCTAGTGTTTTGTTAAGTAACTGAGATTGAGGAAGTAGCTTGTGACCTGATTGTACCTGTTTCCTGGTTGCAAAGGCTCTGCAGAACCTAGCTTTGAGTGATGAAAATCTCCCCTTCCTTCTGCTAATGTTATTCTTAGTAAAGGAAAATGTTACTCTACATTTTCTACCAGTGCCTTCAAGCAACTCTGTTGCCTTTTTCTTTGGAGACTCATGGCTTCTTAACATGTTAACATATACCCTCCCCTCAATTCTCTTATTCATCCTCAGTTGATGGATTTCCCAAATTTCTAAAGAGACTAGAAACCTCAGTGGTCAATCTCTATTATCAACCAGATGAGAGTAAGACTCACCTGGGAGATGGGCCTGTGGGCCTGCCTGAAGAAATTATTTGAACTAATCTTATAAAAGACGGATATTGGCTCAGAATCCCCAAGACCAAGTTCTCAGAACAAAGACTTATTTGCCTCAGAAGGACAGAGTGCTACAAAAATTGTTTAAAACCCAAAGTTCTTGTGTGGTGGGCTTGAATTAACTTTGGTTTTTATATTGCCTTCTTCACTTTTAATAGTTTGTTACCTTTTTATTTCTGCTCTGGCTGAGTTCTTCCTGTTTTTCTGATCTTGAATTGGTAGAGAAAATAAATCTGATCAAGATGATTAATGATATCGGCAATACAAAATAATGTTTCAGGTCCTTGAAACATCTGAGGTTGACTGCCATATTCCCGATTTCCACAGCGTTCCTGGGCTAGCCTGAGGTATTTGCATGAGCACATCTGCTCTGGAAAACCTAAGGCTTTTGGCCATATCTCTTTCATGACACAATGATTAAAGAAGTGACTCACGCCTTTAATTCAGCACTCAGGAGGCAGAGACAGGCAGATCGCTGTGAACTCAAGGCCAGCCTGGTCTATAAAGTGAGTCCAGGGCAGCCAGCCTCTGTTAAACAGAGAAACCCTGTCTCGGAAAAAAAAAAAAAAAAAAAAAGTGAAGAAGTCCTCAGACATGGCAAGCATTGCAAATGGTGGAAGGGTTAGAAAGGATTTGTTGAATAGCAGTGTCTTCTGAAATGAAAACCTTCCATCTGTTAAGAAGACATAGAATGAAGAAGACATAAAGGGAAAGTGAAACAGCAGGGTGTTTTAGAACAGGATGTTTAGAAGGAAGTGAAAAAGGAGGATGTTCTAGAAGAGGATGAAACACTCCATCCTGTAGAAAAGCTCCATCAAAACAAGGAGTAAACAATTAAAAATAACTTCCGGAAGCCCCTGGAAGTGACCAAAATCACTAGGCCCTGACCCTTCAAAGAGAAAATAAATAGTAAAGATTGCTGAGAGTCACTCTCAAACAAGCCTAGCTGCTGAGAAGAAACAGATTAACTGAGCCACCTAGAAAGGACACCCTCCAAACTTGTAAGTGTGCCTCTGGTTTCTAGCTTTCATGAGTTATCACCATTGCTAGGTGGGGTTTTGGTAGTAGAGCTATGTTTGAATTATTGTTTCTAATGTAAGTAACCCTTTACCCATATTCTCATAACTAACCACAATAAAATGCATTGGTTCACCAAGTTGTAATTGGTGCCTGGACTTTGTTCTGATCTCAGTCCCTATCTAGGATGGGTAGGCATTTGTTCACATCTCCCTTGGAACAGATAGTGTCTCTTAACAATGGATGATATTGTTGTTCATATTCTGAACTGTATTTGCTGTCAGAGAAATATCACCTTATCTCTTTCTAAGGTATCACCTTGAATGCATTCAGATTTAATAGTCTAGCAGATTCGATGATATCCAGTAATTTCGCTGTAGTAGAATCCCAGTCAACCTCCTGTACCTGCATATACATGGTTTTTCCCCTTGCAATTTTCTGCAACCAAGCAGAAAAGCCAGGCTCAGTAATGGCATGTGGGTGTTCTTCTGTCATTTATGTGGATCTTCCTCACTCTTTTGCCAAATTTCAATAATTGTTATTCCTTCCCAATAATTGCGAGATAGTAACTTGATTCTGGTTTTTTCTTCCCTCCATCAACCCCAAGCTACTCAATATGACACAGGCTGGCAAGCTCAGCTTCTTTCTTGGGATCCTGGTCTACTTTCTTAACCAGGTTAGAGACTTAGGGAGAGGTAGATAAACAAACATGTTTTTCAAGTTGTAAAAGCCTTTTTTTGAAATTGTCCTTTAGCATTTCTGCAGCAAAATGGCAATCAACAAGCAGTCCGGCCTACACAGAAATGCCCATCCCATCACACTGGCAAAAGCCACCTTCAGCACCACCTGTTATAAACCAAGCATTGACCATAAAAGTTGCCATGTGGGCCACATTACCCAGAAAGTTAGATGACAAAATTGTCATGGCATCTGTGGAGGTTTCCTTCTTTCTTTCTTTGGCCATCTTACTGATTCAGCAGCTGTTCCAGAAAAGTTCAGATTTTGCAATGAGAAATGGCTCTGAAGTGACAAGGTTTTACTTATTTGTAGTATGCTGGGAAGAGGTTACATTGGATAAACGAACTACACTTACCAAGGAACAGTCATGGTTATGACACAAGATAGTTGCTGCCATGTCAACCCAGTCCACTATAGTGCTGCTACATCATTGTTTCAATAGTCTCTGAACAATACACACTAGATAGTCACTTAGTAAATGGGTAAGTTAATGTGAAGCATTTCAAACATTGAATACCTTTGTTGGATGGTCTCAAAATTGGGAGCAATGGATTCTTTTTCTTGACCGGTCTAATCATCTTTTTCAACCTTCAAATACATGTTTTTGTGATTTGTCCTAATTGTCCTCTACCCAGATCTCCAAACATAATTATTGATTATTACATCTGAAAGTTTAATGTTATAAACTCACCTGATTAGGCATGACTTGAAATTGTTTAACTACTTACTGTCTGTCTCCCCTCAAAATAAAAAGTTTCTCTTTTTCTCTTGTATATGATTTTGACCCCAGTTAATTGAGGTGACATTGTAATATTTAACAAGTCAGAGGCTAAATAAATGCAAGTAGGTGTTTGAGAGAATGGCAGCATTCAATTTTATTTAGCAAATTATATGAAAGTCATTTTTATTTTTAGTATTGATATTGAACCTAAAGCTTTTCACATGGTAGGCAATTACTCTAACACTAAGCTATATTGCCAGCCCTTCTATGTTCTTTAAATACCAGCATGAGAATAGAATATTTACATGTATGACTATTAGATTCTGTAGGGATAGGGAGCCATGGGACTGGGGCAGCTATCCAAGAAAGAGTGGGGTTAAGGCTTGTCTAAACCCTGAAAATATGTTCCCGAGTTCATGGGAATAGGATCCCCCTCACCCTGCCCTAGCCTAGGTTTCCAGACACAGCCCTACTCCCTCACTTTGCCTGGATCCCCCAGGAAGTCAGGTGGCCCAGTAGCCAGGATAAACTTCTTCCCTTATAAGGTCATGTCTGGCATCAACCAGATTTCCTCCTCTTGCAAATGAAGCATCACCAATATCTTGGCCCAGACCAATGGTGTACACTCACTCTGAAAGCCATTACCTAACCCCAACAGGTTTAAGTAGCCTCTGTTACCCCCATTAAATGATCTGTCTCACTTAAGCTGTCTCATGAGAGCCAACACTGGCCAGGAAATGGAGACTGAACAGAAAGATTCAATTTCCAAAGTGTATAATACTTCAAACAAAACAAAAAAAGAAAATTACAAAGGTGTACAATTTACAAAATTTATTTTATTTATACTTTAATTAAAATGAACTTAAAATGAAAAGTTTAAACAGTTTTGGAATGACATAAGTCTGAAAAGAGATTAATAAACTTAATTCTTTACCAAATGATTGGCTATTGGCATAAGTGCAGGAGAATTGACTGTGAAGACTTAAAGGGTAGGTAGAGAATAAAATATTGAGAACAGATGCCATCGCTAACAGTGAGTACTCAAGTATGACAACACTACCCACTCTGATCATACCCACCCCCATTTCAGAGGGATCTATCAAATGAGAAAAAAAGTCATTGAGGTGCCTCTCTGGTTGGACTTGCTGGGTATCCAGCACTTTGAAAGAAGCCATGCATGCAAAGGAATCATGCACCAAAATTTACTGTAAAACTGTCCCTCATGAGGTTGCTGGGTGGGTTTGTTCCCAAGGAGATGTACATTTCACCATTCAATTGCAGGAGTACAAAAGGAGGTGTCTGTAGAAGCTCTTGGATGCTGGACATTGTTTCCTCACAGAGGTTCAGGAAACTCACAAGCACCTTACAATCTCCCCAGGTTACATAGAGGTGAGCCACAGCGGCTGGACAAATGGAGACTCTGGTATTGTAGCTACCTATATCATCCATCTTGGTTTGGATGCTTTATCAGCTCTGTCATTGATGTCTCTATCTGAAATAAATGGAAATAGTCTCCCCCAGAGAAGTCATGCACAGCAACATTCAGTACAGCAGCCTCCACACAATACAGAAGAGATAAGTCACATTCCAGATGATGGGGGTACACTCTGAGATGTTGACTCAAAGAAATCATACTCTGAAGCAGCACGGCATGGATGAAGCTATTGTTTGCAGAAATCTTGAGGAAAAACACTACTCTCAAGAACTGGTATTGATCACTGTATATTGATACAAAATTAAGGGTAACACTTTTTAAAGGTACTGTACCTAGTAATGCTTAAAAATGAAATGTGAAGTTTCGGCCTTTTGCTACCAACTGTCATAAACTGTTTAGGATAATTAAGAAATGCAAACTAATAGTCAGGCAAGCTTGTCATTTTGTTAGGTACTATGACAGTCTATCACAGTTATTTTCTAACCTAATCAGAAATCAAGTTCCTAAGAGACAAGCAACATTTGCTTACCTAAATATAAGAAATAGATAGGGCATCTTAAAAAACCTCAAGAGATCTGCAGAATATGGCATTCAAAGATGTTTTCTTAACTTAAGATTTTTTGATATCCAGACATGTCAGCTCCTGACAGCACCTTCTATTCTACTCCAAGTAGAAGATGAGCATCGAAGAATCTCCAGTGGGAGATGTTTGAATTAGTGGCAAGCCCATCTCTTGTCAAGAAAAACCCCTTGCTTCAAATGTAGACAGACTGCTGTCCAAAAAGGGCAAAACTTGGAAGCAGGTAAGTTGACAGTCTAGCTCTGCCAAGACAGGGTAGGCAAGTCCTTCATAATTCCTGCTCTACAATCAATGTCTGTCAGAGAAACAGGGCCAAACAGCTGAAGATTGATGTTGTAATGTATGGAGAGAAAATGGAAACTGTCCAGGCAGCCACTGGTATGTCATTTCTTAGTTTTGGAAGCTGCGGGCCCTGCACTTCCTATATACTCAGATATATTTATCCCTCTCAGGTCTCTGAGGTGGTTGAAGAATAGATAGCTAGAGTCTCATAGTTAAATTTTGAGTTGTTTAGGAATCAAGAGGGTGTTAGGGGTCTAAGAAGATGTTATTAAAATTGTGATGCAAGTTAGTATGAAAGCTGAGTTAGATATAGAACTTTAAACTCATGAAGATGGTTAGATAGTATAATATTAAAGTCAGGTGCCAAATACATATGGACTGGATATTGGGCCTATTTATTTCTGTTGTTTTGTATTGTATTTATTGTTATAAGAGAAAGAACCATTTGTTGGACTGAAAGGGGAAGCTGTTGGGGGGGGGAAGATATACCTTAAAATAAAAAAAAGGGAAGGGGATGGGGGGTTGAGGGGAAGAGGGTGGGAGGGTAGGTTTGGAGGGGGTGTAGGGAGGGGATTGTGATTGAGATGTAACTTGAAGAAATAAAAAATAAATTATTAAAAAAAAAGAACTGAGCAATAGAAGAATGTACTCCTTGCAGGAGCATTATGCTAATGACCTGACAGTGGAGTAAGGTTATTTGAGACAGTCTGGAGAGCACTAAGGGGCACTTTCCAGGCTCTGATTAAGAAGACTCACAAAATCTGGAAGGAAGACACCTATCTTTCTTAGTTCAAAGCACCTTACTACCCATAACTGCTAGTGTGTCCTCTGACAAATCAGATATCTGCAGAGAGCCAACCACCATATCAAATGTCAGGGTAATATGGAGTCAACCAATAATAAAGTGACAACTAGGTCTCACATATTTTATAAAATACTTTATGTTCAAAATCACAAACATGCACTAATACCTAATAAACAATTTTTATTCATAAAACTGAAGAATGCCTCACATTTTTCTCCAAATGATAAGGTGCACAGTTTTAGAGGCACTGCAGGCAGCATGGTGGCTATCTCAAAAATCTCCTCTAATTAATTCAGTTAAATATGCCTATATCACAATCTAACCCTTCCATGCCTAGATTTTTATCCATGAAAATAAATATGAGCACATATCATATAAAGGATGTGTAGCAGTGTTAGTCTTTGCTGCCCAAAGCTGAAGTCCACCAAGATGAACATGAATATGCTAATAGATTGCCATATCTAGCAAAAAAAATATTAAATACTAATATATCCCAAACAGAAATGTCTAGTATGTGCTTCAAAACAGCCAGTTATAAATGTGGCCTGAAAGAAACCACAGAATATAGATATGATGATACCCCATTTTGAAAAATTATAGAAAATTAAAGTTACAGTTTAATCTCAGAAAGAATATGAGTCTTGTTGTTGTTGTTTTGCTCTTTTAAAGACTATCCTAACACTTGGAAATTAGAGACGGGAGGATCAGAAACTTGGCTACATAATGCATTTGAGGCTAGTTGGAGTACTTTGAAAACCTGCTTCATAAATGAGCAGGGCTGGTGAGGTGAGATGACTCAGGTAAAAGTGCTTGTTTTAAGTCTGACAGACTTTAATTGGGTACCCGGGACCTACTTGATGAAGGAGAGAACCAAATCCCTTAAAATTTCCTCCCACTTCCACATGTACAAATGGCATGCCACTTACCTGTGCTTGCACACACAAGAACATACAGACACATGTACACTATAATAAACAAATGAATAAATAGATAATTAAATAAATGTAATTTTATAACCTTAAAAAATAAACAGACACATGAGGAAGTAAAAGGGTTAAGAAGAAGCTTTGTTGAGTGAATAATGTATCTGTTTAGGTATCAGGAGTCCCATAAGTGTAGATGTGTACTAAAGTATATGAGGTTATATTATTTCTATATTACAGTTTATTGTATATCAATTGTACTCCAGTAAAGCTCTTGATAGTAATAACATATGTCAAAATTGAATTCAATCTGTACACTGGAATCTTTCATATAAGGAGAAAATATTGTCCTCATAGAATAACTAAAGGAAAACAGCAGAAGGCTACTAGAGTGAGACAAGAATCCATGATGGATACTGTTGTCTAAGAGCAGTAGAATATAAATTTATTGTATAGTCAGTACAACAATGAACATGAAAAATACATGCTTATCAATAGCTAAATATTGAGCCTTAAATATTTTCCCATAACCTGTAATAAACCAGAAACCACAGTGAACATGAAAAATACATGCCTATCAATAGCAAAATATTGAACCTTAAATATTTTCCCAGAACCTGTAATAGACCGGAAGTTAAAACGTCCTCTAATAAATTCATAAATTGCTTCTTGAAGAATTGCAGGCCACTTCTAGGGAACATTCACTTTCTCAGTAACCATTGACTAGACATTTCTGACATAGCATGGTACTAGGAAGGCATGAAGCATCTTAACTGTGTGTCTTGGCAATAGGACTGTGGAATTCTATTTATTGTTGGAGGAAGTCCTCAAAGAAGGCATAACAGGTTACTTCCTGTGCTTTCTTGTGTTGACAATGAGTATTGTGCTATATACAACAGGATCCACAGTAGGACCATTTTATTGTGAGAAGCCAGAGAAGAATCATAGTGCCATGACCCTCAACAGAACTCTTTGAACAATTATTTTTCATTTTGCCACAGTTTATATACGAAGCTCAAATTCTTTTTTTCCTTTATTTTTTATTTCTTCAAGTTACATCTCGATCGCAGTCCCCTCCCTATTCCCCCTCCAGTCCCACCCTCCCACCCTCAACCCCCCCATCCTCTTCCCTTTTTTTTTCTTTTAAGTTTAAGGTATATCTTATTTCCCCCTACAGTTTCCCCTTTCAGTCCAACAAATGGCTCTTTCTCTTATAATAACAAATACAATAGAGTACAACAGAGGTAATTCGGCCACAGTTATGAGGGTTATATGGCTTAATGTACATTCCCAATGACCGGTCCATATGTATTTGGTACCTGACTTTAACATTCTACTATCTAACCATCTCCATGAGTTTAAAGTTCTATATCTGACTCAACATTCATACTAACTTGCAACATAATTTTAAAAGTATCTTCTTAGATCTATAACACTTTCTTGACTCCTA
The DNA here is from genome assembly GCA_907164525.1 of Lophiomys imhausi. Lineage (NCBI taxonomy): Eukaryota > Metazoa > Chordata > Mammalia > Rodentia > Muridae > Lophiomys > Lophiomys imhausi. The sequence goes on along the minus strand of CAJQZJ010037369.1, from coordinate 208,755 downwards.
AACCACTCAAAATTTAATTATGAGACTCTAGCTATCTGTTCTTCAACCACCTCAGAGACCTGAGAGGGAAAAATATATCTGATTTTATAGGAAGTACAGGGCCTGCAGCTTCTCAAACTAAGAAATGACATACCTGTGACTGCCTGGACAGTTCCCATTTTCTCTCCATACATTACATCATCTATCTTCAGTCATTTGGCCCCGTTTCTCTGACAGACATTGATTGTAGAGCAGGGGTTATGAAGGACTTACCTACCCTGTCTTGGCAGAGCTACGCTGTCGATTTACCTGCTTCCAGGTTTTGTCTTTTTTGGACAGCATTCTGTCTACAGTTGGGGCAAGGGGCTTTTCCTACCAAGAGATAGGCTTGCGACTAATTCAATCATCTCCCACTGGAGATGGTGGATCAAAGACGTTAACATAAGGCCGGTCACACTAAATCTACTAGAAGAAAAAGTGGGAGAAACCCTCGAACTAATTGGCTCAGGGGACAACTTCCTGAACAGAACACCAACAGCTCAGGACTTGAGATCAACAATCAATAAGTGGGACCTCATGAAACTGAAAAGCTTCTGTAAGGCAAAGGACACTGTCATTCGAACAAAACGGCAGCCTACAGACTGGGAGAAAATCTTCACCAACCCCACATCTGACAGAGGACTAATATCCAAAATCTACAAAGAACTCAAGACATTAAATGCCAAGAAACCAAATAATCCAATCAAAAAATGGAGGACAGAGCTAAATAGAGAATTCACAAAGGAGGAATCCCTAATGGCTGAGAGACACTTGAAGAAATGCTCAATATCCTTAATCATCAGAGAAATGCAACTCAAGACGACTCTGAGATTCCATCTCACACCTGTCAGAATGGCTAAGATCAAAAGCTCAAATGACAGCACATTCTGGCGAGGGTGTGGAGAAAGGGGAACCCTACTCCATTGCTGGTGGGAATGCAGGCTTGTGCAACCACTATGGAGGCCAGTCTGGCGATATCTTAGAAAACTTGGTATAGCTCTGCCTCAGGACCCAGCCATACCACTTCTGGGTATACACCCAAATGCCTCTTCATGGAATCATAAGGAAGTTTCCTCATCTATGTTTATAGCAAAGCTCAAATTCTATAATAACAGTGAATGTAGATGAACCGTTATTACAAAAATATTGTTTGGATATTTCATAATTCTCTAAGCATTGTGTTTGAATAGTGATGAATAAAGTAGAGGTTTGGACAGGTATGACTTTTTTGTTTTATACTTTAGAGATTAATTTTTAATTTTTTTCACTTATGTGCATGCATGCCACATGTGTTTGGATGTCTGCATTTGATCTGGATAAACTATGGTGTCCACAAGCGCAGTAAGCATGCTTAACCTCCGAGACATCTCTCCAGCCCTTAGATTCAAAATAATTATTACTAAAAAAAATTAAAATGTTGCAGAAAAGTCTACTTAGTGTACTTTATAATAAAATGCAACTACATAATAGCGAAGTGATTCAACTTAATTTCTGAAGTTTTTTGCTAATACTGGCTTGAACTTTCTCTATGGACTGAGGGAGTTGATTTGTGAAATCAGATCATGTAATTTTTATAGATAAAATTCAGGTTGTATCATTTTTTAAAAGGTTGTTCCTTTTTTAAAAACAATAACTAATTAAGTGAAGTATTGTAAGGAACAGGAAGTGCACTTTTTTGGCCTTAGGAAGTGTTGCTTCAGATCTCTCTACCACACAAGGTGGCTGAGGGGTTAGTAGCTACAGGGCAAACCTGATGTTTTCAGAACACACTTAAATTTCATGCTTCCACTTGTCATATTTCCAATTGGCATGATACCTGACAAGTTTGGAATGTTTCTGTGGTGGCTTAATACAATGTTTTTATAAGTAGTGATTCTTAGTGTGTGTGTGTGTGTGTGTGTGTGTGTGTGTGTGTGTGTGTGTGTG
>CAJQZJ010037369.1:194595-206801 GCA_907164525.1 Lophiomys imhausi | reverse complement strand
TGTGTGTGTGTGTGTGTGTGTGTGTGTGTGTGTGTGTGTGTGTGTGTTGTGAACAGACCTCAAAAATTAGATTGGTTTATAGAGTACTCTAAGAAGCAGATGGTAAGAGAGGAAAAAAGAGAACACAAAACCAAACATGTACCCATTGTTTTTGAATGCTGCTGTGAAAGAAGACAGGGAAATGGTACTGCAAGCTAGAAATAAGTTGAGGTTGGCTTGAGTTAAATTTAAAGATTAAAGGGAAACTGTGAGGTAACTCTTTTTGCACTGTGTTTTAAATTTGAAATCCTATATGTTTATTCTTAGGATTTTTTTGTTTTTAATATTTTTATTTCAATTTCTAGGTAAGAAACATACATTATACAATATTCCTAAATTAATTTTAAAAAGCCACTTGTGCTTTTTCCACACACAGGCACTGTACTTTTTGCATATTTTTTTGTTTTGATTTTAGTGATCTTAAATTCATTTCAACATTTCTCTTAGTATAGAAAGTATTTTCTCAAGATTCCTGTACTGTGAAATATACATAATAAAGTTTAATTTTAGGTTTATTGATCTGTAGTTTTAAATACATATATAACCTTCATCTTTCTTAACTATCCATCCATAGCTCATTCATTGTTTAGATTTGACATTACATGGGTTCTTCTTGCCACTCCCTACAACCATTTTCCCCCATGTTTCTAATTAGAGTGTCTTAAGTACCTTAAAATGGTACTTTTCTCCATATAAGTTGTGGGGAGAGTCAGGGAAGAAGGTGAGAGGGTTTGGAGAAATATGAGAAACCGAGGAGGGGGCATCTCCGAGGCAAGCTGGAGACCAGTTACATGGTAGGTAGGCACCTGGGAGGAGATGGGGGTAACTCTAGCTGAGACTCAGCATCAGGGGTTACAGAGACTGAAGAGGTCTCCTTCTAGCTAGGTAGGACATCTAGGGGAGGGAGGAGATCACCAACCCACCTACAAAACCTTCAACCCAAAATTTAACTTGTTTAAAAGATGTGCAGAGATAAAGATATACCAGAAATTGAGGAAATGTCCAACCTATGATGGGCTCAACCTGAGACCTACCCCAAGGGAAAGAGCCAACATCCATCACTATTAATGACACCTTGTTCTGTTTGCTATGTTTACAAACAGGAGCATAGTATAACTGTCCTCTGAAAACCCTCATGCAGCAGAGGATCCAAACAGAGGTTGAGATGCACTGCCATACATTAGACAGAATTCTGTGTGTCTTGTGGAAGAAGTGGGGGGAGGATAAAAAGACTCAGAGGGAACAAGAACTCCACAAAAAGAGCAAAAGTGAACTAACCTAGGACCATTGTCTGGTTTTCCATGTTTTTTGAGAACACCAATCATAACAGGTATGAAAGAGAGCTCTTTATGGTTTTAAGGTGTACTTACCCAATGATTAGTGAGTTGAGGCATCTTCACTTTGTTGTGTGTTTTTTGACCATTCAAGTGTCTTCTTTGGAGATGGGTCTATTAAAGTAATTTGACTATTTTTGAAAATTGGCTTGTTTAATTTTTATTGCTGTGCCTTGGGGATCCTTAACATAATCTATACATTGATTTTTATCAGGTATACATAATTAAAAAATCATGATTTTGTATTTCAGTGTCAGAAATTTTCTGAGATGGCACAACATACACACATCTGTTGCTAGAACAATATAATGATTATATCAAAGTGAAACTTGGTGAAATGTTGATTTTTTTTGTTTATTTATCAATTCAAGTTGCATCTCCATCACAGTCCCCTCCTGTCTCTTCTCCCAGTCCCACTCTCTGCCCCCTCTCCTCTGATAGGATAGGTGGGAGATGGGGAAGAGAGTGAGAGAGCCATATAGTACTGTTAATTTTTTTAAATTGGGGTTATTAGCAAGGATATGGGTGAGGGATGACAAAAAACAGGAATGACTCAAAGTCAGCTGTATCACTATGAAGTTCACACCCACATGGATGATAAGTCACAAAAGTGGCACTTTAAACTGTGTGAACAGCCTGTGGACATCTGGAATCTCTGTCTCTCTCTTTCTCTCTTTTCTGGAGTTCTGCTGAGCAGCGGCTCCTCCCTCCTCAACTTCATATTCCTTTTTATATTCCTGGGAAGAGGCCTTCAAGAATCATTCAAGTTTTCCTAGACATCTGGCCTTTTATTTTTCTCCTGAAACTTTTGTTCCCTCATGGAACAAATGTTTCAATTTCAGAGTAAAGTGCTATACAAGAGGGTTTTTTTTTAATGCATTGAAGTTGTGAAGGCTTTGTATTACATCATCATATCATTCAGTTTCCACCCTATGACAGCAGGCTGCTCCTGTGCTTTATGTCTTCATTATCAGGTTTATTTTGCAGATTTTCTCTGTCTACTATTTTACCTACTTGCTTAACTCCCAATTTAATCTTTACATGCTCTTATAATCATTTTCTTAATTTACAGTTTAGATTGTTGTACTTTAGGTAGTAGACATAGAACTGATTTTTGTGCCTTGAATACATATCTTGTTTCCTTGGATTTATTCACTAGTTCAATAGGTTTCTGTGGGTGCATGTGAGTATGTATATATGTGTGGGTGTGTATGTGTATATGTGTAGCACTGTGTGTGTGCATGTGTGGTCATGTGAGTATGCGTGTGTGTGTGTGTGTGTGTGTGTGTGTGTGTGTGTGTATGCATCTGCAAAGTTTTACTAATGTTTAGGTGTAAGACCATCTGATCTCTGCATTGAGAGTTCCAAAATGGTTATAACTGTAGAGACTGTAGAGACTTTGCCATCACAGTCATTGTCTAGGTGAGAGGACAGGTGTCAGAGCCCACTGAATTACATCAGTAATAATGGCAGAATGTAAAAGTAAAAGAAAGGAGGCTTGCCTCTATAGGATGAGATTGTCCTTTATTTGAACAATGAAGGACAAAGTATTTTTGTGGGAGTGGAGACTGTAAGGCTCAGGGGGCTTGAGGATTTTGTAGGGTAGGAAAGGGAACAGTGGGGTGAATAATCACATCTGGTGATCTGCTCCTCTTCAGCCTCCGAGTTTTGAAGACTGAAGGTTTGTATGCTGACCTTTCTGTCAGGAACCTCCTGGATCCCAGCTGCTTTCAGATCTTATCAGCACATCGAGTAAATCAGCTTTCCTGACATGAGTTTTTCAGTTCACCTGAGGCTTTGAGATCATTGACCTTTCATACTATTCTAGAATCCGCCTGTGGGATCATTCTTGATGGGTACCATTTGTTACATGGTGAACAGGGTGGGAAGGGAAATACTCTTGAAAGTACAACAAAGACAAAATGAAGGATATATTTCTGAATGTCACAGTGGAAGAGCTGGGGACATAAAAAATCTGAGTTGCTTTTTTCTGTAAGTCTTTCTAAATGCTTACAGGCCTGAAAATATGTAAGTATTTTCACAGCAATTCTGATTTCAGCAAGTAAGTTCAAGCAAGTTGGCCTTTCTTATATGTAAGAAACCACTTGAAAACGTAAAAAAACAAACTTCCCTTGACTCTATCAGAGAACAGAAACTGAGCAATTAAGTAAATAGTTGGCAGATGGCAAAGACCAGGTTTCACACTCTTAAAGTAGAGAGGTAAGACCAAGCATGAGGGAAGCCTTAAATGATCCATATTTAATACATTAGAGTTGGAAACATCAGTACGAACCCATGCTGATCTTAATTTACATGCAGATAAATGCATTTATATAGACACATACACATGGATTAGTATGCACACATGTATTTTCTGTGATGTGAGACTTATAAGAAAAAGGAACTCATGATGGTGTTGATACAAATACATATATATATATATACATATATATATGTATGCACACACACACATCTTTCCTCTTAAAACACCTTAAAAAGAAGAAAGGATGCTTATTCTGGAGCCATATTTGTGTGCCATGGTCTAGGAACAAAGATTTAGGTTAGCCTAAATTTCATGTTCCAAAGAGCTGACAATTTTATCAGGTTTTATAGTTTTACCAAACCAAAAAAAATCATAGATCAAAGCTTGTTTAAATATATTTCTAGGTACATCAGAGAGGCAGTAAGATGGGGGAAGAATTTTCTATAGGCCTCGTTTACTATCTGATGAGATTCTTAGCTTTGGCTTGGTGAAAGGTAAGAATTTGCTGATAGATTCCAAACTATTTCTATCTTTTAGTCAAAGGATTTTACTTCTGACACAGAGGTAAGCAGGGAATGGTTATTCAAGAGGTCAAAATTAGCCAGAGATTGATTGAATTTAGTCTCTGGACCAGTAACATTCCAACCTCTCCACTTACCACATTTTAATCAGTATGTTTTTATATATACAGCTTTTCCAGTAATTCTCATTGACAAGAGCAAAAGTGTATGCCCAGCGCTCCCTTCCTGCTTTCCTTTGTATCTAATGCTACCCTCCAAAAAAGAGGAAAGAAGATTCCTTTTGAAATGGCTCATTCTAACTCTGAGGGAAAAAGCATGCCATATGAGCTGGGGAACTCTCATAATGCCAAGAAATAAGGGCATGCTGACAAGAGTAAGATGCGGATGATTTTCAAGTGTCCTCCTTGCTGTTGAATAGGTAACTCTAACAGCTTCCCGTGCTTACTGCTTTCAGAAACAGCAATTTTCTGAAAACCTCAGGAACCAAAATGTGTCTGTAATCAACATGCACAATACAGTCATTAAAGAATTCTAGAAGATCTTAAGAGCATAACAGTATAAATATGGAAAAACTCCTTTAAAATTCCTTATAATGAGGGACTGCATCACAAAGCTGTGTTAAGAATTTGATAAAGTTGTTTTTATAAAGTTCTGAATACTTCAAAGTTCTGATGAAGAACAAAAAATAGAAAGCTCATGCTGATAACTGGAATTATTTTTTATTAAATATGCTGGTTAAAAGCTTTCAGTTTAATTTGTCTCTATGTAAAAGGTTTTTTTTTGAAAAGTATACATTTCATTCATGCTTGCAGAATAATACAGATTGTTTGATTCCAGTTGTAAATTGTGTGTCTATTGAAGGCAATTTAAAATATGTTTCTCCTTCCTGTCATATATAATTTATTAAGAAAACTGCAATCTGAAATAAGGTTTATTTTAGTTCTAAACTACTACTTTGAATGTTCAGTAGTATTAACAAAATCTGATTGTTGGAAAAAAGATAATAAAAAAATTAAAAAGACTGGTGAAAACAATGCAATCTTTCATAAACACTACTGCAAAATTGATGCCTTCTTAGACAGAAGCCAAACATTGTCAGTTGGTGTGTTTATTTAGAACAAGCCAGTGATTTTTTAAAATCCTCTGATCCAGAAATATACTATAGGCCTGAGCTTGGACCCAAATTCCCCATTTCACTGGGGTGGGGTATAAAACCTCACCCAATACTCCTGGGTCTTGAGACTGCCCTCCTACTTTTTCACCATGGGCTTTCCTGTGGCAAACAGAGGACCTGTCAGCTAGGGAAGGAAGGGGCCTGACACCTCATAACAAAAATAGACCATAACAATGTAACAATGTATTTCTCATTGGATTGACCTCTCCAGTGAATAACCTTTCAAAATCTCTACACTTACAACAGACATAGTTTGAATTAACATAATTAATTATTTAAATTTTCATTTAAAGCTTGTATTATTGACATTGTGTGGGTATTATTGCTGGAGGCTATTCCCCTCCAATGGAAACAACCCTGGCAACAATCATTTCAATCTGTGTGCAAAAATGCAAAGAACCCAGTCACAATGGACACATCTACAATTCAACAACTGCATATGATGCCCAAGTTTTAATGAGGGAAGGGGTCAGAAAATGTATAAGAACAAGAAGACCAGGGAGTTTTATGTGAGATTGTGTATCCTAGCAATGTCAGAAGCTACATCCAGAAAGTTTCACCAACCGCATTACTGTCTAAACATGAGATGAACAAAGACAACAATAAACACAGCAACACAGAAAGGAGAAAACCCAGGAGGCCTTGACCCTATACAAAGTACTAGAGGCATCTAGGGAATGCTGAGAGTGGCAGAAATAATCTCCAGAGAAGAGCACACTGATTGGTTATTGAATAAAAATTATCAGCCCTGACACATACACACAGAACATTTTATAGACTAAGCAGTTTATACTTATATGTTTAGGAGTATATAAATACTTATATAAATTATATAATTTACATAATTATATAATTTATATAAAAAGAAATTCAATTCATCAATTTTATGAATTCATTTCTTACTGATATAAGAAATTTACATAAAATATAAACAATTTATATAAAAAGGAATTCATGAATTTTAAAAAGTGAAAGAATTTTAAAAAGAAGTGAGAGTTGGGAGGAATGAAAGGGAAAAGAAAAACAAAATCATGTGATTATGATCCCAAATAATAAAATAAATGCATTTAATAAATGAATGCTAAAGTTAGGACTAGTGTGCACACCTTTAATAACAGCACTTAGGACACAGAGGTAGGCGGATCTTTGAACTCAAGGCCATCCTACCTACTTGGTGAGTTCCAGGACAGCCAAGGCTACGCAAATAAAACCTTGTCCTGAAAAAAACAAACATAGAAATAAACAAAAATCAGGCAAGCAAGTAAATAAATTAATTAAAAGGATGATGTTAACTTAACAGTTTTTATGTAACAATTAATCCAGGCTTGATAACAGTAAAGTACCCTGGTGAATAAGCTCCCAGACATGGCAGCCCTACTCTGCTCTGCTGTGTATTGAAAGAAATACTGTAAATATTACTGTTTCAAATTGATTTTTTTTGATACCGAAACAAAAAGACTTCAGATGTTCTGATTTATTTTGAAGTTGTCCTTGCAGAGTACAGGGCTCTCCATTTGAGTTTCCATCCATCACAGACACTATTGATCACCTTTGTTAACAGTTTGTTCTGTAATAAGTGTTTGGGATCAAAACACCCCTCTAAATCACAAAACAGGAAAAGAAGGTGATATGGGAAATAAAAGTCAATAAGGTTTAAATAAAACATGTCAAAATGGGAATAGAAGAACTTATGATATATAGAGATAATTGCTACATATTCAGGTACCTACAGCACACAGTAAGCATTTTAGCACAAAACGAGCACCCTGTGAAAATATGACTCTGTATATTGCTATATACCATATAGAAAAGGAATACTTCCACTTTTTAGTCCACTTCGTTTACACTGGAGGAACTGAATTAAACTATTTCTAAAGAAAGCAAGATGTCATTTCAGCTTGCTCTTACTGCAGCTGTCAAGATGCAATAGTTATGGCCACAATATGTTCACTAGTTCATCTGAATTTATTTTGAATCTTAGCATATTATACATATATAATTATTTATGATATTGCCATATATTATGTTATTCAATATTTTTAACTATATATGAATAGCATTATGGGTAATAAAACATATCAAACACTCTCAGTCCATTTTATTCTACTAACCAATATGTTCTTGAAATTTTACTAATTGTTGTTTTTTTTTTAAATAATTTATTTTTTATTTCTTCAAGTTCCATCTCAATCACAATCCCCTCCCTACTCCCCCCTCCAGTCCCACCCTTCCACCCTCCTCCCCCTCAACCCCCCCATCCTCTTCCCTTCTTTTTTTTTTTTTTTTTTAGTTTAAGGTATTTCTTTTTCCCCCCAACAGCTCTCCCTTTCAGTCCAAAAAATGGTTCTTTTTCTTATAACTATAAATACAATACAAAACAACAGAAATAAATAGGCCACAATTATAAGAGTTATATGGCTTAGCATACATTCCCAATGTCCAGTCCATATGTATTTGGCACCAGACTTTAACATTCTACTATCTAACCATCTCCATGAGTTTAAAGTTCTATATCTAACTCTGCTTTCATACTAACTTGCCTCATAATTTTAAAAATATCTTCTTAGATCCGGAACACCCTCTTGATTCCTAAACAACTCAAAATTTAACTATGAGACTCTAGCTATCTATTCTTCAATCACCTCAGAGACCTGAGAGGGATAAATATATCTGATTTTATAGGAAGTGCAGGGCCTGCAGCTTCCAAAACTAAAAAATGACATTTTTATGCATTAGAGTATTAAAACATATTTCATATTCCATGTTGAAATAGTTTTTCCATCATTTTCAAGTCAACTTGATTTCAGTTCATTTTAAACAATCTTTCATGTAGTATTTCTTATTATCAATATATTTTTGCTTAATTTAAAGACTAAAATATCAAAACGTACTGTTTATTTATTGTACTAACTCACTATTTTCTACAAGACATGGTGGAAATTAAAGACGTTTATTAGTAAGATGGTTTCTTAAAGGGTAAAGTAAGTTGCAAAGAGAGTCAACATTCTTTTCTAGTTAAAACCACAAAGATATGGAAGAGGTGAAGCAATGGGTAATATGAAGCAGAGTGTGTCTCTCAGTAGCTTTTCAGTGTTGTATTTGTGCAGGAGAAACCTCGAATTCTTCCCACACCACACATATTCTATATGATGTGAGACAACAGCTTCAGTGTGCATGCACAGTAACTGGAAGTGTCTGAACAAGTGTATGTGGAGGTGCAGGAAGAATCCCCAACGTAGCACTGTTGGCAATGACACTCTGGAGTTTTATTCAGCAAGAAGATGGTAAAGCTCAAAGAACAGCATCCTGGAGGGCTTGTCCATATGTATGGCTTCCATGGCAACAGAGCACACTATGAAACAGCCTTGTAGGTGAAGAGACTCTTATAGCAAAGGAGCAATGAATCCCTTTTATTGTCAATTTCGTTGTAGTGACAGGTAACTTTATTGTTTTTAATTGACTTCCTGAAAATGACCCTGAACTGCAACATAAAAATTTTGCACTGTACAATTTTCAGAGGTAAGTACTGTTTATCATTTCTGTCTTTATACAAGTACAAGGGGGCAGGTGGGCAGGACCCAGAGGAGGGGAGGGATGGGCTATGATTGGGATGTAAAATGAATAAATAAATAAACTTATATTAAAAATACAGAGTATTCATCTTTAGAATTTTTATGCAACAATTATTTTCTCCCTTATCTACAAAATGAGCTCAGGTACCCATCTCTATTTTCATACCCATTACCTCTTTCTTCCTGTATTTTACTATTATGCTCTTCTGTATCCTTTCTTACCTTTATTATTTTAGTGTTACATTTGGCATCCAGTCTTAATCCATAAGCCTTGATTCTATAAGATGAAGAATCCCTTGCCTCTGCAAAGCATGCTTTCTCTACAGTCCTCAGGTGCACTCCACTATTCTCCTCAAGCTCTACAGTCTTTTTCAGGCCCAAGGATTGATATTTCAATCTAAGAGAGAGTCACCATGGAGTTTGCTGTGATTTGCTGGCAGTTGGTATCTGATGAATAAAGTCTGATGAATCACAACCCTGGCAGTAATGTGGTCATTACAGATATTAGAAATTAATAACAGAGTCTACTTGACACTACTCTTGTTCTTCAAAATGATAAACCACACAGGAACCAAATAAATACAATGATCACTTTCCCCTTTTGGGTAAAGAGTGAAATACCTAGAATGTATTTTACCTGGGTCTGATTTCCTCCCTGTGTTTTCCATGATCTGATTTCTGTCACTCTCCAAAGATTTTCACTTCCTGAAAAATTTATATGAATAAAATTATGCGGTGCGGACTCTGTATTCATTCAAAATAATTATTTTGACGTCCATCTAGCCTGTTGGATGTATGAATTTCTCATTCTTGCTTTTGGTGAAATCTATGACACAATAACAAAAGCCTCAAATTGTTTATCTGTCACCCGTGCTTGGACTGTTCATATTTTGAGTTATTGCTTTATACCATCAGCTGTCTTTCATCCTCGGTGAGCAGCTGAGAGGAGTGACCAGGCCTCAGTGAGGTAATTGCTGCCTAACATGGGAGCATAAAAACTGCTTTGTGCGTTCATGTTTTCTACATCTTTACCACCTGTTGGCATGGCCATTCTTTTTCATTTTAGTCCCTTTAATGAACCTCATTTAAAAAATTTTAATAATGGTGTCTTTTCATATTATTTACTATATGTTTTCTTAGAAAAGTGTGCATAGATTTTTCATTGTATTATTCCAGACTGAAGAGTTTTAATAATAATGTTTTTATTTCAAAAGATTTTACTTTGAAAAACTTTAGAAAATGTATTTTTTTTTAGATGTGGACTCTTTTCTGTAGCTACAGTCATGTGTTTGAAACCATCATTAAGAGTTGGATCGGCTTACTTTTCTGATGTCACATATTTATAATTAATGTTTATTTCACAGGTTTGGTCCCAATGCAGTTTATATTTTCCATATCTTTTGTAAGTAGAATCACACAGTAGTTATGCCCAGTTCTAGAAATATATAAAGTATTTGAGAATTTTCCTAATAGTAAGTTTTATTTCTCTAGAAGCATAATCCATTATAGAATTAAAATACCAGGTAGGGTTTTAAGAAATTGGAAATTATTTTCCCCATAAATGACAGTTTCTTCTGTATCCCATGAGAAAGTAGATGAAAATTACAATTTATGTACAGAGCCAGCAGTCTTTGCCATGAGGAAGGGGTCAGAATTGGAAACTTTTATGGTTTGTGGTTTGTTTTGCTTTTTATAGTCTGGTCATTCATGGCTGTGCACTCGTATGCTGTTGAGAATGTCTTTGCCTGACATTGATTCTGTTACAATACATACAAAATGAATGCAAGTATAGAAGGGTTTATTTGTGTTTAGAGTTTGAGTTTTCAGTCTGTAATGGTACAGAAATCACTGCAATGTAAGTATGAAGTAGATTGTCACATATATCTGCCATCAGGAAGCAAAGGGTAACAAACAGTGGTGCTTAGCCCACTTTTGCATTTTTATTTAGTCTAGAGCCCAATCCTTTGGAATTTGTGCTGGTTACATTTTGCATGGATCTTCCAATCACAATTAAAACAATTTAAAAACTGTCCCAATATTAAAAGGTACAAAGTCCAAATTTCTTTTGACCGAGACAATCATTTAACTATGGGCTTCTACAATATTGAAGAAGTGACACACTTGTAATATACAATGGCACAGAAAAAGCACTTCCATTCAAAAGGGAAGACTGGATACAGCAAGGAGAGACTGGAACAAAAACAAACAGCAAGGAAAGCACGCTAAATACTGCAGATCCATATGCAGCATCGGGATCTCTTGACTGAATTATCTGGGACACTAAAGGCTTTGAGGGCTCCACGGTTCCAGATCTGCCCTCTGTATCACACATAGCCTCTTTCTAGGGCCAGCACAACTTTGTGAGTTCAGTTTTCTTAGGCAGACATCCTGTATCCTGTGGTATTATTTCAATGTAGAATTTAGTTAATTTCACAGCTTCAACCAATGTCTCTCAGAGCCTACATGCATAGATTTCAATCCTGTCACACCCTGGACTCAGTACCTCTCTGGAACCTTAGTAAAACACCCAGTGATCCTTTCAATCTTCCATCTTTAGCTCCAGAAAAATAAGAATCATATAGATGGCACTGCTAAGTTAAATGGCAACTTGCGATGGAGCCTGGTGCCCTTTCATTACAGATTACTTACTTTTGTGTGCTTTCCCCCAGGAAGCATTATGCTATGAAATTGTTTTTTAGTAAGGAACCCATTCATCAGCCTTCTCAGTTTAAGTTGTCTCTGTTCAACTGACTTTGCATTCTGGAGATGGAATTTTTGTTGGATGAGGTCTTGTCTGCAGGACATCTTTTTCATTTTCCCTATCCAGAACATGAAGTTTCTCTTTTAATGGTGCTAAGCACTTTCACAATTATAGCTAATTTCAATCCCATCATGTCTGTAAGGTCAAATTCAATCACATCCTTTTCCTTTCCAAGCTATATAATCATATCTTGCTGCTCCACAATATCCTCTGCGTTTCTCATTAAAAAGCTGAAAGAGAGCGCTAGGCAGTCACCATGCCACAGCCTGAGCTATCCTATCTTGAAATTGCTTCCCAAACAAATTAGTCTATTGCCTCACTTACATTCTCAGGACAAGAACAGAATGCAGCCAAATTTTTGCCACAATGCCCCACAAATATCTCTAGTCTAGTCTGTAGAACCCTGTTCCCCCTGAATATTTATCAACTGGTTCCCTAATGTCTGCATTTCATTTTGCATTCAGGTTTTACAAGTCCCTACTGAATGGTACAACAAATGTAGAATTTAGTTAATTTCACAGCTTCAACCAATGTCTCTCAGA
>CAJQZJ010037369.1:171053-194585 GCA_907164525.1 Lophiomys imhausi | reverse complement strand
ACAGCTTCAACCAATGTCTCTCAGAGCCTACATGCATAGATTTCAATTCTGTCACACCCTGGACTCAGCACCTCTCTGGAACCTTAGTAAACACCCAGTGATCCTTTCAATCTTCTATCTTTAGCTTCCTTCTATCTCCTTCCAGCATGCTAGGGCTTTTCTAGCTCAAAGTTCCAAGCTCTTCCTTGTTCCTCATGTGAACTAATTCTAAAATCCCAAAAGCACACAGTCAGGTTTATCACAGAAATGGCCACATGACTTAGTACGATTTTCTTTATTAGTTACTTTTCTTTTACCTGTAATAAAATATCTGACAACAATAATTTACCACAGAAATTTTCATTTGGCCGATGGTTTTAAGTGGTGGATTCTGTTTTCCATTTGTGACACCTAATCTCGATCGCATACCTGATGGTCCATGGAAGGAAACATCTGTTTTTTCTGTAAGAGAGTTTCTAGATTGAGGGAACATTAGAACTTGGATTCAATGTATTGTATTTTTTATTATTGGATAATCCTGAGTGTATAACAGGAAGGACTGGGAAGTTATGTCTTAAATAGATATTTTGGAGAGTCAAATTCTTAAGGGGGGTTAAATTTGTAATAAATTATATTGATTATCTCCTTGATGGGACTTAGAATGCTTCTATGCACAAACTTCTAGGCAAGCCTATGAGGACTCCTTTGAGCTATCTTTCATCATAAGAGCTGAGGCAATGATCCACCAGATTATATCTTGCCCAAGTCTGATTAATTATATATATAATTTTCACTCTGCACCAATTCTTCTTTTTTAAAACCTAGAACTATCTGGGCATGATGGCACATGCCTTTAATCTCAGCAATCTGGAGGCAGAGGCAGGTGGATCTCTGTGAGTTCAAGGCCAGCCTGGTCTCAAAAAACCTATATATAGGGCCTTGGTTTCTTGAACAAGGTAACATAGTCAATCATCCCTAACTTTCCATTAAAGGAAACCTTCAAAGCACAGAAAGGAGTTTGATTCAGTGTGGTCACATTGAGGATACAGTGATTATTAAGTCTATCTTTGATGTATTAACATACACTTTAGGTTTAAATAGAAGGGAAGAGGTATGCATAATTAAGCAATGTTGGCCAAGGTGTGGTTCAGCTTATCATTGGCCCATCACTGTGTAGGCTCCATTTTCTCCGCAAGGTAGTTTGATAAGGCAAACAAACACCTGGGAGACAAGATTTCCTCTAGTACAACAAAATTTCCACCTTTCCCTTCACTAAGTATGAGATTGTTGGAAATTCCTTAGAGACCATTATTCAAAGATTCTTTTCTTTTGTTTGCTTGTTTGTTTTTTCATAATTTATTTTTCACTTTTTCAAGTTACATCTCAATCACAATCCCCTCCCTACTCCCCCCTCCAGTCCACCCTTCCACCCTCTTCCCCCTCAACCCCTGATCCTCTACCCTTTTTTTTTTTTTTTTTTTAGTTTAAGGTATATCTTTTTCCCCCAACAGCTCCCCCTTTCAGTCCAACAAATGGTTCTTTCTATTATAACAATAAATACAATACAAAACAACAGAAATAAATAGGCCACAATTATGAGAGTCAAAGATTCTTACGGCCAAAGGGAAGGTTACAGTCATTTCTCTTTAACTATCTTTATTTTTTCCAGGATTATTGAAATGTTAGTGTCCCAAAGAATATTTGGCATCATTGGCCTCCTTCATATGTTCTTCCCAGTGCTTCATATTGTTTAAAATGTCTATCCTTGCCTTTCAACAATTGTCACAATTTAAAGAACAGATTAGGGTAGGTTACCAAGTCTACTCTGTTGGTTCTCATGTGGCCACGGCTTTTGCCCTCACTCTTGAAATATGAGCTCAAGAGCTGTGAAAAAACAAACTTCCTTAGAGGCAAAAAGTTTCCAGCAATTGTGTCAACAGTAGTAAGGAATACAGACTCCCAAGGGAGTTTAATCACTATTTTATCTTAGAAAGTCGCCTAGTTTATCTTACGAAGTCACTCTGAGTTATAAATACACATATTTTATGTCTACTGAAGAACTACTCTTTATAAAGTATTTATAAAATTGTTCGGCATAGAGAAAAACCTCTATGGATCATCAAAACATTATATGGAAACTTCCTGACAATTTGGTGAATTCTGTGGTTTTGTAATAGGTAGGCAAGGAATCAGATATGAGGCAATGAAGGAAAATTACAACCAGAACTTGGTAGCTGCCCATACTAGTTAGGCAGGGATTTAAATGTGCAGGACCAAGAAAAATATAACTGTGACTTGGCAACTGTGTTTTATGATGGTTGAGTGGTTTGTGTGTGTGTGTGTGTGTGTGTGTGTGTTTTCCTCAGCTTCAGGAATCTTTTTCCTACTTTACCAGAAACTGAAGGGCAAGTTACTTCCTCATTTGTTCAACATACACATAACAAAGCTTCTACATCCTCAAAAGATTCTGAATATAATATCATCTACATGGTGGATTTGATCTCCATTGTGAGCTTTTCTAGAGGACAGTGGAAAGAATTATCCTAAAAGGAGGATGCAACCATCCAGAAATTTGGAAGAAAAGGGGGTAATTTTGCTCTCATGAATATTAATCTACCTCATAAATATTTATGCAGATGTCTTTAAAACTCACAATGTGGAAGTGGTTGTTACAACCCACTGCAAGGTCAGTCTGCCCCAATATTTCTATAGATTACAATTTATTTTACTAAAAATATTTCTTAAACAAATTATGTTTTTTGACTAAAGTCTTCCCTTAGAAAATGTTCAAATGCATCTTAATATAATTACCAAAAGTTAATACTTTCTTAACCTTGACTGAAGTTATCAGTAAAATTGTATTTTATTGAATGCCCATGTCTGATGAACATCTAATTAGACCAGCATTGTGTTCTTAGCAATAGAAATGATGGTGATGGAGAGATGGTTCAGTAGTAAAGAGCATATAATGGCCTTTCAGAAGACCTGGTTTTGATTCACAGAACCCACAATGGGGATGGATGGCTCACAACAGCCTACTAATTTCAACACTAGGAAGATTCAATGACTCATGCCTTACTAGAACCCACACCCTTAGATACATATGCATAATTAAAAATAATAAAAATGGACATTAAAACAAATAGAAATGATGGAATGTGATTATGCAAATATTAATGTTCTATAAATAGACATAATTTTTAACTTGTGTAATAATAAAATAAATAAGAATGCTGCAGGGTAACTATATATTGGTGGAATCCAAGAGCTATTCTCTCCTTTCCTTCCTCCCTGTGTTCCTTGTTGCATGCATTTCTTTCTTCCTCCTCTCCTAGAACTCTTTATTCTATAACCAGTACCCTTTCCTACTGTCATTTTTTTCCTACATTTTCTTAGAGGAAGTTTATACTCTTGTAGTTCTGGAGGTCTATTGTAGGAGTTGGAGTGCCAAAACTTTGGTCCTTTGAGTGCCCAATGTCTTGTATACCTTTATTCCTAATAGGAACACATTTGCTCTTTGTTGTAGAGGGCACATGAGTCACAGTATTTTAGCTAATATATACACAGGGTTCTAAGATGTCCAAAGGTGGCTAGCTAGTGAAACAAGCAACCGGCAGATCAGTAGAGAAAAGGATACATTAATCAGGAATTGTTAAACAACTTCAGTTCAAGATATAAGACTGTGGTGGTTTGAATAGATATGGCCCACATAGACTAATGTGCTTGAATGATTGGCCCATAGGCAGTGGCACTATTAGGAGCAGGGGCCTTGTTGGAATATGCATAGTCTTGTAACTGTGGGGGTGGGCTTTGACATCTCCGAGGCTTAAGCTAGGCCCAAGGGTGAAATACAGTTAGGATCTCCTATGTCTGTCTCTACACTGCCATGCATCCCACCATGATGATAGTGGACTAAAACTCTGACAGTGTAAGCCAGCCCCATTTAAATGTTTTCCTTTATAAGAGTTGCCAGGTTCATGTTATCTCTTCACAGCAACGAAACCCTAACTAAGACAGAAGTTGATACCAGTAACTGGGGTATTGCTGTGATAGGCCTGACTATGATTTTGTTTAGAGGAGTGTGGATTTTGGGACTTTGAATTAGGAAGGAATTGAAATGCTTTATGCAGAGCTTAATGGGTCATACTACTAGGAACATGGAAGACAGTGGTACTGAGGGGAATTTGAATTGTGGGGCCTGGCTCAAGAACTTTCAGAGGAGAATTTTAGTATGTTGCCTAGAGATCATTCCTCTGATATTTTAGTAAAGAATTTAGTTACTTTTTGCCCTTGTCCAAAGACTCTGCCTGAGGCTAAGGTGAAGAGATTTAGATTAATTGTATTAGCAAAGGAAATCTCAAAACAGCCTAGTATAGACTCTGTCATGTGATTAACTCTTATGAAGAGTGTTTTGATGAAAAAGAGCACACAGAGCAAGGAAAAATACAAAATGTATGCCTCAAAGATTAAAGAGGCACCAGGAAGTAGAATGGAGCCATATCATGTGTTCAAGATATTCATGTTAAAGATATTAAATGGAATTAAGGAACTGGTGACCTTAGGGCCAAGCTACTGAGGCCAGGTGTGTGGCAAGGGTGTCCCTTCATGAAGGCTCAGAGAGGTCATTGTGTGAAGCCATGATGGTGAAGTCTGCATTGCCTTGGAAATCTCAAGATGTTGGAGTTGTTAAAGCAGTGGGATACCTGCGAGGAGAGCTGCTAACAGAGAGTGGGCACTTGCCCAAGGTAAAGAAGTGTATTGTAGTCAACAAAGCTGAAATGAGTTGGAGATATGAAGAGCGCTTTGACATTAGACATGGAGATGCAGAGTTCGGAGTTTGTCCAACTAATTTTCATTCTTTCTTTGGTCCAGTATTTCCTCACTATGTGTTCTTCCATATCTTTTGAAGTGGTAATATATATTCTGTGCTATTATATATTGGATGTATGTGATCTGTTTTGGCTTTTATTTTATTTTTTATGTGATTACAGTTAAGAGATCACATGAATCTCAGAAAAGACATTCTTGTAAACATGTTTTGAGATTGTGATAGACTATGGGAACTTTTAAAGTTGTACTAAATGCATTTTGCATTATGTTATGCTAGTAGTCTTTGGGAGCCAGGGAATGAAATGGAGATTTTTGAATAGATATGATCCCCATAGACTAATATGTTTGAATTCTTGGACCATAGGGATTGGCATTATTAGAAGGTATGGCCTTGTTGGAATAAGTGTGGCCTTATTCGAAGAGGTGTGTCACTGTGGAAGTGGCCTTTGAGGTCTCCTATTCCTTAATTATGCTCCAGTGTGGAGCACAATCTCCTTGTTGCCAGCAGATCAAGGTGTAGAACTCTCAACTTCTCTATCATCATGACTGCTTGCACACGGTCATGCTTCTTATCCTGATGATAATGTACCAAACCTTTGAAGCTGTAAGTTAGTCCGATTAAATGTGTTCCTTTATAAGAGTTGCCATTGCCATGGTGTCTCTTCAGAGCAATGAAACCTTAACTAAGAGAAAGAACATGACAACTGTAGACTTGAGTATGGGAGAAAAACAGAATAGTCAGAGAAGTATTAGACATCCATAAAATGTGCAATTAAATATAACATAAGTATATATATCAGTCAGGAATATGCAATGAACACATACTGAACACATACTCTCTTGGTCTGTATCTCACACATGTGAAAAATGCGACAAACATCTCTTGTGAAGGGAAGGAATTACTTGTTGATAACCAATGTCACTTTTATACAAGATCTTATTTTCAATGTTTATTGAAATAAAGTTTAATTTTTCCTTGTAGAGGAAAAGAATGTCACATTATATTGTATGCAAATTGAATAATCATCTACCTGAAAGAGTTGTTTTCAATAACAACTTATATAGGATGGAAGATTTTTTAACTAATGAAAATACTTACTGTAGTAGGACAAAATTTACCCAAAGATAAAGTAAAAATGCAAGAGTTCACTACCTACATTTGTTGAGCTTTGATTACTTATTTTACTGTGTATATCTATATATTGTAAATGTAGCTTTGTCAATATCACCCATCCTAAGAGGATTACTTATGTATGAATCCCAGTAATCAACTAAAGTATCTCCTTGCCTGTACAAGAAACCCCATCAGTATTTCCTGCTGTTCTTCCTGGATCTAAACAAATATTACTTTAATTTCAATCCCTATAGTCTTACTAAATACTTTCTCTTCTCCACTAGTTCTGACATTCTCGCAAACTTATCTATGGTTAATGGTGCTTCAAATTATCACAGGTCTATAGGCTCTGATTGGTTTTCTTCATTTTTTTCTCTCTAAGTTCTTCTACATATACAATCTATCAGTACATTATCATGTTCATAGATTCTTCTACAACTTTAAATTTACAGTCCAACCTCTCTGGATAATTTCAAAGACTTTCCACTTAGTTTCTGAATTTTCATTTAATTAATGTTCATAGATTCCACCATTTTATATTATATGTTGATAAAATTGACACCGTGTCTTCTTTTGATTAAATCAAAAACTTAAATAAGAAGTGCTTATAGGCAGTCCCTTCTCTCGCTCTCTCTCTCTGTCACACTATTTTTGTTTTATCATTGTTTATAGTTTTGATTGAAAATTTGAGCAGTTTAGTCTGTATATTGTAGCAACTATTGGCACCGATTTTTCTTTAAGGTTGTTGTTAGCATGGTTGCAGTATTTAAATGAAGTCTATTTCCTCTGAACTCTGAAGTCTGTGAAGCATACATTGTTGTCTTGGAAATGAACTTTAGAAAAGCAGTAATGCTGTCTTAATAGGGTTCTATTAGCTTATCTAACTGTCTCTATGAATACCATACCCACCTGTCATGAGCCTCCACTTGTTGGGGGTCGATCATTATATAGTTCATTTTCAAATCTGAATGAGGACATCAATCAATACATAGTTTTATTACCTTCAAAATCTGTACCTAATACAAGGATGATCTTGAGCAGGCCTTTGAGGTATATTCAGACCTAAAGACTACCTTTTTAGTAACCATATCTATACATCTATATATACATATATATACATATATATATACATATATATATGTATGTATATATATCTTTCCTACTTTATTCTTCTCAAGTAAGTGGACTAGAATTTAGCTTGACATTTTCATGAAGATATCAGCCATCTTCTTGTTGTTCCACACCAAAATCTTTTTTATTGTCAAGCATAGTTATGAATTAAATGTCTGTATATTATATCCAAAATGAAGTCAGTTCCCACAATGAGAACTTCAGCAGCATGACAAGTGTCTTTCTAGGCAAGGTACCTCTACCATTGCTTTAGGACTAATATTAGGTGCAAACAGTTACACAGTTCTCTGCAGTGACACTGTGTGTTATCAGCAGGGTACTGGATTGAAAAAAAAACACACTTTAACACAAACAGCTTTTAATGATTGCATGATCTTAATTTCTACATTTTACTTCTCAATTTTGGCTTGTTATTTCTTTGCTAACTACCTTCTAGGGTCAGAGCTCCATCCTGTTCATGAAAAGCTGTTAAGACAGATATCAGGAACTATATCAGAGTTGTATAGTTTTCCAAGTAAATGCTGTATAAAAATTATGAATGATACTAATGGTAATAACTAAACCTGAATAAAACTAGAAAATATGTGAACTAGGTGGTAAATTCCAAACAGAATTAGTATAAATTCCAGGAGAAGTTTTATTCTCCAAACTGTTTTGCAACCTTGATGTACTGATAGCAACTGTGACAAACTCTATAGGATAATTAAGATATGCAAACTAATAGTCATTCAAATATGTCATTTTGTTAGGTACTAGCATAGTTTATCACAGATGTTTTCTAAGTTAACAGGAAATCAAGTTGCTAAGAGACAAGCAACAATTGTTTACCCAAAATATAGAGATAGAGAGGTGGTTTTCAAAAATCTCAAGAGATCTATACAATATGACATTCAAAGAAGTTTTCTCAGCTTTAGACTTTTTGACCTTGAAATATGTCAGCTCCTGACAGCACCCCCTATTCTACTCCAAGCAGAGGATGAGCATCGAAGAATCTCCATTTGGAGATGGTTGCATTAGTGGCAAGTTTGTCACTGGGCAAGAAAAATCCCTTGCTTCAACTGTAGATAGAATGCTGTCTGAAAAGGACAAAACTTGGAAGCAGGTAAGTTGACAGCTTAGCTTTGCCAAAACAGAGTAGGCAGGTCCTTCATAATTCCTGGTTTACAATTAATATCTGTCAGAGAAACGAGCCCAAGGGGCTGAAGATATCTGCTCTATTGTATGGAGAGAAATTGGGGACTGTCCAGGCAGTCAGTTGTCTGTCATTTCTTAGTTTTGGAAGCTGCTCCACTCCACTTCCTGTTTAATCAGACATATTTATCCTTCTCAGGTCTCTGATATGGTTGAAGACTAGATAGTTATAGTCTCACATTAAAAATTTTAAGTTGTTTAGGAATTAAAAGGATGTTCTAGGTCTAACCGGATGTTTTTAAGTTGGTAATGCAAGGCAAAATGGAAATTGAGACAGGTATAGAGTTTTAAACATATGGAAATAGATGGATAATAGAGTATTGATGTCAGTTGCCAGGTATGTGTGGACTGGATATTGGGAAAGTATGCTGTGCCTTGTAATTTTCATAACTGTGGTCTAATTATTAAAAAATAATTATGAGTTCTGGGAGAAGGGGAGAGGGTAGAAGGGTAGAACTGGGAGGGTGGAGGGGGGGACTGTATTGGAGATGTAACTTGAAGTAAGAAATAAACATAAAGAAGAATACCTTGAGAACTAGATCTTAATATTTTGAAATTTTTATTCTCTTTACCCTTCTCTCTTTATTCATTTCTTTTTCATATATGCATTATACAAATAAAATGTACCCACTTCCTCAGACCTACTAAATGAGCCTTGTGTGTACTGTATTGCATAGTGTTGACTGCCTAATATATTCTATAAAATGCAAACTTCATGAAATGTATTTTAAAGGAAGACTATTTTTACAGAATTCTTCGTGATCCCTTGAACAGCACGTGCTGCATAGGCCAACCAGTTTCCGTGCTTTGCACATTGCTTCTGTTGTTTTTACTCAATGAACTGAAAATAATAATTCACATTCCCATGGAGCATATGTGAGAGTTTTGTTCTTTAATCTTACTCAAGAATGTTTCTTCATTGGTAAAATGTGTGATAGAAATATTTCTCTACTCTCTCCTAAAGACACTATATGTTATCTGTAATATATGCAGATGATATTATTTCATCAATTTGGTCTCAAAGTACCAAAAAAATAAGAGGTTGATGTTCCAATCTGATTTAATCAATTGCTTACAGGAATGGCTTTTCTTCAAAGTGCTTTGAAATAAAATTTGTAAGTATGTTGAAAGGGTCAACATATTGGATAAATTAAAACATTTCACTTAAAGTGAATCTATGGACTAGGAGTGTTCTTCAGTTGGTAAAGTGACTGAATACCTTTGCATAAAATCCAGCTCTTCTATTGACACCAATTGATAACAGCCACTTAAGTTACATGATACTCTGTTTCAAAATCCTCTCTCCCTCTCTCTGTCTCACATATACACACCGTATGCAGTATATAAATATTAAATATATGTATTAAAATCTTTAAATCTTCCTAAAGCATCCATGAATTAAAAAAAGACAGCTTTCTAGAATTTTGAGGGTGAGATAATTTTGTACTCTTTGTATTATCAAAGGAGATGTAAGAAATCCATTTAGATAATCCTCAGATTCATAATACTGTAAGGGCAAATAATGATTAAAAAAGGGGGGGAGGAGGAAGAAATAGACAGTGCTCTGTGAATTAATCTATCTTATAATTTTGACTTAATAAGAGCTACAGTATATCAGTGTTCTGAATCCTGAACTCTATTAATTAGCAGGAAATTACAATGTGTTTTGCTCAAATAGTAAACACTGGTGACAAATGTCATCAAGACAGTGATTATTTACATGTTTTTATTTTTCTTATTTTCGTTATATTTCTGAGTATGACCTAAAGCACAATTTACACTGTCAGTTGATGTAGGTATATTTTAGGGTATATATAAAAATATTCTTCATTGATGGAGCTTATGTCCATTCAAGATAAGCAAGCATTGTTCTGTGAGTTTTTTACTTCTGTCTAGGCAAATGAACTTTTTGAATGACATGCTTAAAATTATAAAGGTATAGATTTAGACATTTCAGCTAGAGTCAAGAGACAAAAATTGCATGAAATGTTGTCTCAAAAGTAAGATCTTAAACAATAAACAAAAATGTACAATTCTGAAATTCAGTCTATACATCAAAATGTTTGTTACATCAAATGAAGATGGAAAAATGGATTGACAGGCATCAACATGAAGGTAACGCACATTAGTTTGAATTCTTAAATGAAAACAATGATTAAATGTCACAATAATAAACACAAATCCATTCAAATTTTGTGTTCTTTTTACTTTGTTTTCTTTTAAAAACATCAAGTGCAACTCATGTTGGCCATATACCCTTCGATGCTTGATCTTTCACTGGAGTCTCTTCTAGTCTCTGACCTACAAGAGACTACAACCTTAAAGAAAATGAATCTCTTTCTCCCAGCGGCTTCCAAGGGCCAATAACAGTCAGCTAGGGATGGAACTTCCTTCCCTCTGCATACTGGAATATTGTCTAGATTGAGCTTGCTTAAATTTATCAGAAAAAAATCACAGAAATAACAGCAATAACAACAAAAAGCAAGGTCTGGTTGCAACAACCCAAAAAAAAAAGAGAGGGAGAGAAAAAAATACCATTAATAAATATTTAGTATTTTTTTTGCAGATCAATAGCCAAAACACATAGAGAAGAAACTGAAAAAAAGATGCAGGGTTCTGGTATTGCAATATTTGAACAATATAATTTTCCAAAATGCTATGGGAAGATCAACCGTGGAATAACATTCCTACTTCCATTCTTAAATGCTTTATACATACAAAATTGGAGTTGTGCCCATTGTAAGTGTCTATATCAAAATAATTAGGGATAAAACAAATAGACTTTAAAATAACACAATTATTCAGAATATAAAGGGCAAGAGTTGCTTAGCAGTTAAGAGCATTGACTGTTCTTCCAGGAGACCTAATTCTGATTTCCAGCACTCAGATGGTGGTTCATAACTGTCTTTCATTGTAGACTGGGGACATGACTGTTTTTTCTGGAACACAGACACACAAATATACACACAAAAACACCCACAGGAAAATCATCCATCCACATAAAAATGAATAAATATTTTTAAATGTTAGAATCCTTTACTAATCTTAAATATGTATTTTTCTTTTCTTTTCTTTGTTTTTTGTTAAATATTTGGAAACCAAGAGAATATATTGGAATAGAAACAAAACCATTTTAAGCCAATAGAATGGCTTTTTAAATGTTCTCTAATGTTAATAAAATAAAATAAAAATAAACCAAGTTAACGTATCTCTATCATGAAAAATTGCCTTATCACAACTGGAGAGTTGACTCAGTGGGAAGTATAGCACTTGCTATAAAAGCAAGAGGACCTGAATTTGAATCCACATAAAAAGCTAAGCATGCTACACATGTGCCTGTAACCTAAGCTGTGTGTGTGTGCATGTGCAGGGACACAGAGACAGGATCTCTAGGGCTTTCTGGTCTCCAGCCTTCCTCCTGGTTTAGTTAAGGGATCACTTCAAAGGAATAAGTAGAGAGTGATTCAGTATGACATCATTCCTCTGCTAGTCTCTGTGCAGGAGTGCAAGGGTGTGCACATTCGCTCTCACATACATGCATATATCACATACCATATACACAAGATGAAAAAGGAAAAAGTGACTTATCAGATAAAGGAAACCAGATGAGATACTTGATTTGCATTGTAGATTTTGTGGTACTTGAGTTCGATTACTATTATATTCTATTGAAATATTATTTTTAGGAGGCACCCATTCTAATTAGTAGGAGTCAAACATGAAAAATATTGGCTTTAAATACTAAGATTTTATGAAAAAGGCTCAAGCAGAGGTTACAGAATAATTACTGAACAAACTTTTGAAGAGATTTCTACACTAAGTAATAAATTCCAAGAACCCTTCAAGCTCATTTAATTCTTGTTCAGTTTTTATGTTCACATAATTTCTACTACAATTATAGTTATTCATATTTCTGAATTATGAATTTATTCATATTTATAACTATTATGAAATCTATCCCACAAGCACACATCTTAAATCTCAGTTATGCTATATTGGGAGATTACGGCAACTTGAGGAAGTAGGACTAAGTCGAAAGAAGTAGTTCCCTTTGGTGGGTTCTTTGTGCTATCTTTTCTTTAAAGCTGTTCTTTTTCTCTGTTTTCATTAGTGTCCACAAACACGGCCTCTGTCACACATGGTGATGTCCTCTCAAGACATGTGAGACTTAGAGACCATGTACTGAACTCCCAGAGCCCATGAGTGGCATAAAAACTTTACTTCAAGCTGTTTATGTTTTGTGTTCAGTTGCAGTGTTGAGAGAAGTAACTGATACTCCATCTGTCTCCATTTCATCACTAAACCCTCTCAGTGTTTGCCTCTCAACCACAGATAGACCTTCAATTAGTTGTTTAAAGAAACATAGGTTGCTGTATTTGTTTTGCTACTTTGTTCTATTTGTTCTCTTGTATAACTGCAAAAAAAAATGACCTTTTGGACATGCATGCTATGTAAGGAAATATTTTAAGTTTTGTGTTCTTCAATTACAAGAAATAATAGCAATATGACTGATGGCATGGTGCTCCTCATAAATAGAGGCAAAGATAACAGAAAAAGGCTTTCCAAAAAGTTTGGCTGCCATTTTGAAAAAGGAGATATCTGAGACTTACAGATGATGAGTTTTAGAAAGGAAAGGGCATTTCCTTGGATAATAGAAGTACCAGTGCTGTTATACTTCATATTATTTCAGTGTATACCTGAGAAATAATAAAGACTGATTTACTGCTAACTTTTTTTAAAAATTTTTTTTAGCATAGAAAGTTAAGGGAAGTTTACCCAACCCTAATTTATACTTACACAAGTTTCAAATAATCCATGGTGATTTAAATCCATGAAGTAAAAGTAAAATTTTAAGCAGGTTGTATTCATTTGACTTGCAAAGGAAATACTCCTATCTGTATGTGCTGGGACTCCTAACTGAAGTGTTGGTTATCATCTTTGAAGGAATGTCTTGATGGTGTTCTGGGTTTGAAAATTAGAAAGACATTTGTGCTAAAAACAAAACAAAACAAGCAAACAAAACCCAAAATCAAAAGCCCATCTAAGATGTTGTTTCTTGCAGTACATAGTAATGAACACAAAGATCCACAGAGGACAATGTGTACAGAGTGTCTGAGACTTTAGAGTACTAATTGCTTAAATGGAATGTCTTTATCACATCCCTCACTTCAAGTCTCAGAATTGGAGGTGGAAAGATTGTGAGAGCCAGAGATGGAAAGTGACTGTGCAGAAATTGTCATCTACACACAACAGGGCTGAAGTAAATCTGAATTCATAGAGGCTATGATAATATACACAAGATTTGCACAAGTTCTAATTATACAAAAATCTCAGTGTGGCGAAGAGGAAATCAACACAAACTTTCACTACTTACCAATAAAACTATTTTCAATTTGCCTTAGTTACTGTTCTATCGCTATGAAGAGACACCATAATGGACAATTATTATAACAAAAATATTTAATTGGCAGCTGACTTGCTCACAATATTAGAGGATTAGTCCGTTGTCATCAAGGCAGAAAACAGACAGGCATGGTGCTGGAGGAGTACCTGAAACCTGAAAGCTTTACATTCCCACCATAGGTAGCAGTCAAAGAGAGGGGAGGGGAGCTGTGGACTTTTCAAACCTCAAAGCCCTCCCTTGGTGGCACATTTCCTCCATCAAGGCCACGCTACATCAAGGCCACACTCAGTCCTTCTAATCCTCCTTCAAACCACCATACAACTGATACATGGGAAATGGAAAACTAATTTTTTTTTCCCAATGGAGTGACAAAGGGTATACCAACCACACTTCAGAGTAGGTCCTATGTTCCAGGGTACCTAGAACCTACTAATACAAAATAGACTTATTTTTGTTGATGTTAAAGCATACTTTCTTTTGGGGGGGAGGGTCAGGCTTATGTTTTTCAAAAGGGGAAAGAGCATGCAGTTAGGTGAGTAGGGAGGGATTTTGAAAGAGAAACAGAGGAAAAGGAATACAATCAAACTAAATTGTATAAAATTTAGGAATTAAAATTAAACTTAATTTATAAAAAGAAGTAGACACTGAATCCCTTTCTGTCTCAATTACTAATAACTACATTACTTTGGTGATTATCTGAAATACTTAGCATATTAATCAAGCCTGTAATTAAGAGTAAATAATACAATTCTTAATATCAATATTTGTTTATGAATGAAAATAAAAATTACTTGTCTTCAAAATAAAAAAATAAAAGCAAAAGTAAGCAAACAAAAATCCTTCATATTCTACATATATCAGGCTGAGAAAAACCTGCTGTGAATTATCCATGAGAAATTATGCAAAGTCACAGAATATTATTTACAAAGTAACATCACATATCACATCCACAGTTCTGCAGATGAATATTAATCCAGCAAAATGGCTACTGAGGCAAGGGCTCACATTCCATGACTAGGTCTGTGTGATCCAGCTAGAATACAGATATGCACTTAGTATATATGTTTAAACCCTCTGGCTGGAATATATACAGGACACACCTTAATCCCTCTGGCTGGAATTTTGTACATATTTTTAATCTCAAGCAATGGCATCTAATTGAGGGACAGACAAAATTAAAAATCAGAGTAAGATTTGACAGAATGAATCAGAGAGAGGATACACCCAATTATCAAAAGGACAGGAAAGAGAACCTAGTTACGTAAGAGTAGTTCAAGTTTGTAGAGACAGTACAGTAGAGTTCAGGAGTACAACAGAGTTGAGTACAGTTCAGCCAAGTACAGTTGAGTTTGTGCAGTTCAATTCCTGGAGTTCAGAGGCAGCTTTTTGAAGCAGTGAAATTCAGTGAGGAGCTGAGAGAAACCAGGTCTCATCTTGGAGAGGAGTTTTGAGCCAGAACTGCTGAATATAACCAGCCAGCTAGAATTCAGAAAGAACTAGAAAAGTTGAATTTATTCAGCAGTGAGTCTTGGAGTCTGAAAACATTATAGGCCTAGGTTAGCAGATGGAAGGTGGAAGCTGAAGCCTTCAAGGTCTGGGCTTGCAGAAGATTAGTTTGTATGGAGGCTAGAAGCTTCCAGGCCTAGATATAGTTAGATAGAAATGCTCTGGGCTCAGTTGAAGCCACTATTCATAAAGCTTGGGTATGGCTCTCATCTTATTCCCTCATCTGACGAAATGAAAACATTTATACAGTTCCAAGGTAAAAATCTGCCAAGTGAAATCCATTAAGAAGTAGATGACACACTTTAAGTTTGCAATGCCTTTTCATGCCAAGTATTAGAAAGCCCAATAAGACTAAATGTTGGACAACTCTTTACTAGAGGACCACTGGGTCAGGGAAGAAATAAAGAAGAAAATCAAAGACTTCTTAAATTCCAACGAAAATGAAGACACAACATACCCAAACCTATGGGACACAACGAAAGCAGTGCTACAAGGAAAGTTCATAGCACTAAGTGCCTTCAAAAAGAAAATTGTGGCAGCTCATATTGGTGAATTAACAGCTAAACTAGATGAATGGGGAAAAAATGAAGCAAACACTCCTAAGAGGAGCAGAAGGCAGGAAATCATTAAACTTAGGGCTGAGATAACAACTTAGAAACAAAAAGAATGATACAAAGAATCAATTAAACTAAGAGTTGGTTCTTCGAGAAAATCAACAAAATAGACAAACCCTTAGCCAAATTAACTAAAAGACAGAGGGAAAAAACACAAATCAACAAAATCAGATATGAAAGGGAGAAATAACAACAAACATTGAGGAAATCCAGAGAATATTTAGGTCATACTTTAAAAATTTATATTCCACCAAATATGAAAACTTAAGCGAAATGGACAATTTTCATGATATATTCCACCTACCGAAGCTAAATCAAGATCAAGTTAACAGACTAAATAGCCTTGTAACCCCTAGGGAAATAGAAATTATCATTAAAAATCTCCCAACCAAACAAAGCCCAGGGCCAGATGGTTTCAGCACAGAATTGTACCAGACCATCAAAGAAGAACTAATACCAATACTCTTCAAACTCTTTCACAAAATAGAAACAGAAAGAACACTGCCAAACTCATTCTATGAGGCCACAATCACCCTGATTCCTAAACCACAAAAAGACCAAACAAAGAGAACTTCATACTAATCTCTCTCATGAGCATAGATGCAAAAATACTATCAAATCAAATCCAAAAACATATAAAAGTATCATACACCATGATCAAGTAGGCTTCATCCCAGGAATGCAGGGGTGGTTCAACATATGAAAATCCATCACTGTAATTCACCATATAAATAAGATCAAAGAAAAAAACCACATGATTATCTTGCTAGATGCAGAAAAAGCATTTGACAAAATCCAACACCCATTCATGCTAAAAGTTCTGGAGAGGACGGGAATACAAGGACCGTATCTAGAAATAATAAAGGCAATATACAGCAGGCCAGTAGCCAAAATCAAATAAAATGGAGAGAAACTTGATGCATTTCCTCTAAACTCAGGGACAAGACCAGGATGCCCACTTTCACCATATCTCTTCAATATAATACTTGAAGTTCTTGCTAGAGCAATAAGACAACTAAAGGAGATCAAGGGGATACAAATTGGAAACAAGAATTCAAATTATCCCTATTTGCAGACGATATGATAGTATACATAAGTCACCCTAAAAATTCAACCAGAATCACTCTTACAGCTGATAAACACCTTCAGCAAGGTGGCTGAATACAAAATTAATTCAAAAAATCAGAAGCCCTTCTTTATACAACAAATAAATGGGCTGAGAAAGAAATCAGGGAAACAACTCCCTTCACAATAGCCACAAACATTATAAAATACCTGGGGGTAACTCTAACCAAGCAAGTAAAGGATCTGTACAATAAGAACTTCAAGCCCTTGAAGAAAGAAATTGAAGAGGCCATCAGAAGATGGAAAGATCTCCCATGCTCATGGATAGGTAGGATCAACATAATAAAAATGTCCATCCTATCCAAAGCAATATACAGATTCAATGCAATTCCTGTCAAAGTACCAACACAATTCTTTATAGACCTGGAAAAAGCTATTCTCAATTTCATATGGAACAACAAAAAACCGAGAATGACTAAATCAATCCTGTACAATTAAAAAAAAAAAAAAACATGTGGAGGTATCACCATCCCATATTTCAAGCTGTACTACAGAGCAATACTAGTGAAAACAGCATGATGGTACTAGTATAGAAACAGACCGGTGGATCAATGGAATCCAATTGAAGACCCAAAAATGAACCCATACACCTACCTATGGTCACTTAATTTTTGACAAAAAGCCAAAAGTGTACAATAGAAAAAGGACAGCATCTTCAACAAATGGTGCTGGTCCAACTGGATGTCCACTTGTAAAAGAATAAAATTAGGCCCATATTTATTACCTTGTACAAAACTTAAGTCCAAGTGGATCAAAGACCTTAACATAAGGCCAGTCACACTAAATCTACTAGAAGAGAAAGTGGAAAAAACCGTCAAACTCATTGGCACCGGTGACAACTTCCTTAACAGAACACCAATAGCTCAGGACCTAAGACCAACAATCAATAAATGGGACCTCATGAAACTGGAAAGCTTCTGTAAGGCAAAAGACACTGTCATTCTAACAAAACGGGAGCCTACAGATTGGGAAAAAACTTCACCAACCCCATAACTGAGGGAAGCTAATATCCAAAATTTGTAAAGAATTCAAGAAATTAAAGGCCAAGAAACCAAATAATCCAATTAATAAATGGGGAAAAGAGCTAAACAGAGAATTCACAAAGGAGGAATTCCTAAAGGCTGAGAGACACTTGAAGAAATGCTCAGCATCCTTAATCATCTGAGAAATGAAACTCAAGAGGACTATAAGATTTCATCTCACACCTGTCAGAATGGCTAAGATCAAAAGCTCAAATGACAGCACATGTTGGCGAGGGTGTGGAGAAAGGGGTACCCTACTCCATTGCTGGTGGGAATGCAGGCTTATGCAATCACTATGGAGGTCAGTCTGGTGATATCTTAGAAAACTTGGAATAGCTCTGCCTCGGGACCCAGCCATACCACTTCTGTGTATACAAACAAATGACTCCTACTGAATCACAAGGAAGTTTCCTCATTTATGTTCATAGCAGCCTTATTTGTAATAGCTAGAAACTGGAAACAACCAAGATGCCCCTCAATGGAAGAATGGATTAAAAAACTGTGGCACATCTACACAATGGAATACTACTCAGCTATCAGAAACAATGAAATTATGCAATTTGCAGCCAAATGGATGGAACTAGATAGAGAAGCTCATTCTGAGTGAGCTAACCCAGACTCAGAAGGATGCACATGGCATCTATTCACTTATAGTTGGATTTTAGCCATATAGTACAGGATAACTATACTACAACCAACACACCAAAGGAAACATGGACATAGACTTTTTTTGTTTTTTGTTTTTGTTTTTTTCTCTCCCTGTCAATGAGACACTTTTCCCTGGTGGTACTGCCTTGTAGTCCCCCAGTGTATGAGGAGGCTCTTGGCCCTCATATGACTGCTGAACTGGGTCAGGGAAGTGTTATGTAGGGGCAGTCCACTCCATAGGAATGGGATGTAAGGGTTAGGGAGTAGAGGGTGGGACTGGGAAGGGTGGAAAGAGGACACTATGATGGAGATGTAACCTCAAGCAATAAATAAATAAATTTATTTTTTAAAAAAGACTAAATGTTATCAATTATGGTGAAATTTATGTTTATGTCTGTTGAGAGATATTTCCCTCATTGCATGAATAAATATCCACAGATATTTTTTCATAAATGGATACTATGGTGATATATATATATATGAGTAATCATTATGATAAAATATGGAAATGCAACTTTCTAAAACATGTGTATATATGTGTAATATGATTTTTATGGGGTATCTAAAAGTCATGATTCATATATAAATATACATGTGTTTACACAAGAAGACAAAGGTTAATTCAGAGAGAAGTTCTAGGGAAAATTCAGATTAGTCACTGGGAATGAAAACAACTGGTAAATGGTGGAAATACTTGCAATAGCCTCATCTGTGTCTACTGAGGATGTAATAGGTGAGCTTCTGTGTCCCTACTCAAAGAATAAAGCCTTTTAATGACTGTCCACACCAGACTCACAACACACTATAACAGAGACACTGAACTCTGTATTATTTTTCCCCTGAAAATAAAACTACAACTTATATGATACCCAAAGGAAAGTGAATACCCAGAGCAGGAAGTGAAGACACAATAACAGGAGCAGCCCTAGCATTGAGCCATTACCCATCGGCCATGAAGCAACTGTTTCATCAGTTGGAGGAGAGCAGCATCTCTTTCTATGCAGAGGCAGAAGTGCTACAGAATCAGTTGTTTTAGTGTTTGGTTCTCTGGAAAATCTTTTCTGGTGCCTCCATCACAGTACACTCCAATACCAAGTTAGTTCACTAAAAACTGTAAAAGAGGCTTTTCAGTTTCATGAGGTCCCATTTATTGATTGTTGCTCTCAGGTCCTGAGCTGTTGGTGTTCTGTTCAGGAAGTTGTCCCCTGTGCCAATGAGTTTGAGGGTTTCTCCCACTTTTTCTTCTAGTAGAGTTAGTGTGACCGGCCTTATGTTAAGGTCTTTGATCCACTTGGACTTAAGTTTTGTACAAGGTGATAAGTATGGGTCTAATTTCATTATTTTACAAGTGGACATCCAGTTGGACCAGCACCATTTGTTGAAGATGCTGTCCTTGTTCCATTGTGCCGTTTTGGCTCCTTTGTCAAAAATTAGGTGCCCATAAGTGTGTGGGTCTATTTCTGGATCTTCAATTCGATTCCATTGATCTACTGGTCTGTTTCTATACCAATACCATGCTGTTTTTACAACTGTTGCTCTTTAGTACAGCTTGAATTCTGGGATGGTGATACCTCCAGATGTTTTTTTTTATTGTACAGGATTGATTTACCTATTCTGGGCTTTTTGTTGTTCCATATGAAATCGATAATAGCTCTTTCTAAGTCTATAAAAAATTGTGCTTCTGTAAGGCAAAAGACACTGTTATTCGAACAAAACGGCAGCCTACAGACTGGGAGAAAATCTTCACCAACCCCACATCTGACAGAGGCTAATATCCAAAATCTACAAAGAACTCAAGAAATTAAATGCCAAGAAACCAAATAATCCAATCAAAAAATGGGGGAAAGAGCTAAACAAAGAATTCACAAAGGAGGAATCCATAATGGCTGAGAGACACTTGAAGAAATGCTCAACATCCTTAATCATCAGAGAAATGCAACTCAAGACAACTCTGAGATTCCATCTCACACCTGTCAGAATGGCTAAGATCAAAAGCTCAAATGACATCACATGCTGGCGAGGTTGTGGAGAAAGGGGTACCCTACTCCATTGCTGGTGGGAGTGCAGGCTTGTGCAACCACTATGGAAGTCAGTCTGGCGATATCTTAAAAAACTTGGTATAGCTCTGCCTCAGGACCCAGTCATACCACTTCTGGGTATACACCCAAATGCCTCTTCATGGAATCATAAGGAAGTTTCCTCATCTATGTTTATAGCAACCTTATTTGTAATAGCTAGAAACTGGAAACAAAGCAGATGTCCCTCAACCAAAGAATGGGATAAAAAACTGTGGTACATCTACACAATGGAATATTTTTCAGCTATCAAGAACCATGAAATTATGCAATTTTCAGCCAAATGGATGGATCTAGAAAAGCTCATCTTGAGTGAACTAACCCAGACTCAGAAGGATGCATATGGCGTCTATTCACTTATAGTAGGATTTTAGCTATATAGTAGAAGGTATCGATACTACAACTAACACACCAAAGGGAACTTGGACATAGACTTTTTATTTTTTATTGATTTATTTATTTATTTTTATATTTTCTTTTCTATTTTTAGTCTTTTTTTATCTAGTTGTCTGCTTATTTGTTTGTTTGTTTTTCAGTTCTCTCTCCCGGGCAATGAGACACATTTCACTGATGGTACTGCCTCGTAGACCCCCAATGAATGAGGAGGCTCTTGGCCCTCATAAGACCTCTCAAATGAGATGAGGGACTGTTATATAAGGACACCCCACCCCAGAGAAATAGAATGGAAGGGATAGGAGGTAAAGAAAAAAAATGAAATGTGATGTTTTGGCCTCTTACTACTAATTGTCATAAACTGTTTAGGATAATTAAGAAATGCAAACTAATAGTTATTCAAGCCGGTCATTTTGTTAGGTAGTATGACAGCCTATTATAGTTACTTGCTAAGCTAATCAGAAATAAACCTGCTAAGAGACAAGCAACATCTGCTTACCCTAATATAAGAGATAGATAGGGCCTCTTCAAAAACCTCAAGAGATCTGCAGAATATGGCATTCAAAGATGTTTTTGTAACTTTAGATTTTTTTATAACAAGACATATAAACACCTGACAGCACCCAAGTAGAAGATGAGCATTGAAGAATCTCCAGTGGGAGATGATTGAATTAGTTGCAAGCCTATCTCTTGGTAGGAAAAGCCCCTTGCTCCAATTGTAGACAGAATGCTGTCCAAAAAGGACAAAACCTGGAAGCAGGTAAATCGACAGCGTAGCTCTGCCAAGACAGGGTAGGCAAGTCCTTCATAACCCCTGCTCTAAAATCAATGTCTGTCAGAGAAATTGGGCCAAACAACTGAAGATCAATGCTGTAATGTATGGAGAGAAAATGGGAACTGTCCAGGCATCCACTGGTATGTCATTTCTTAGTTTTGGAAGCTGCAGGCCCTGTACTTCCTATAAAATCAGATATATTTATCCCTCTCAGGTCTCTGAGGTGGTTGAAGAACAGATAGCTAGAGCCTCATAATTAAATTTTGAGTGGTTTAGTAGTCAAGACAGTGTTATATATCTAAGAAGATGCCTTTAAAATTGTGTTGCAAGTTAGTATGAATATTGAGTTAGATATAGAACTTTAAACTCATGGAGATGGTTAGATAGTAGAATGTTAAAGTCAGGTGCCAAATACATATGGACTGGACATTAGGAATGTGTGCTAAGCCATATAACCCTCATAACTGTGGCCTAATTACCTCTGTTGTTTTGTATTGTATTTATTATTATAAGAGAAAGAGCCATTTGTTGGACTGAAAGGGGAAAATGTAGGGGGAAATAAGATATACCTTAAACTTAAAAAAAAAAGGGAAGAGGATGGGGAGTTGAGGGTGGGAGGGTGGAACTGGAGGGGGGAATAGAGAGGGGACTGTGATTGAGATGTAACTTGAAGAAATAAAAAATAAAGGAAAAAACTCTAAAAGAGGTTTAAGCTAGAGTCAATTTACAATTGATTACTTAAGAAAAGTTTTGCATAAGAACATTTTGGCAAAATCATTAGAAGTCTGTAATCTATTCTCTTGTAATATATTACAAACACTGAAAATAGAATTATATCATTATAAAAACAAGATCTGCACAACATTTCATTCTATAGTGAAATTCATGGAAAATTTTCCATGTGGTATACTTGTCTCTTACATGATTATTTCACTTATGTTCATATGCGCTCATACAAGTAAATATATTTACTTGAAAAATCAATATAATAATGATATAATTAAAGTGCATGTACTACATCCTCAGATTCTGAAGATGACTGAGCAATATTCAAATCATGAAGCTCATTAACCTTTACTCAAATACAGCAACATTAAGACTTGTTTGGCACATGTCTACATTGACTACTTTTTTTTATAGCTGTAAAAGATCACCTAACTACATTTTATTAATGTTGCCTCAAATTATTTTATTTTTACATTTCTATATCAATTCAATGAAGAGAATATTGGCATTTCTATTAGTTCTGCTTAAAGAGTATTGACACTGTGTTATCACTGAACTAACACCAGTCGTTCATCTGCAAATGGAGACGTGGCCTTGTTGCAATATTAAACAGTTTTTTCTTAGTGGGGGGAGTTTTCTTTGACAGTTAATGACTGCATTTATAAAATTTTATTGTGAGTCATAACCTGTAAAAATGCTCTATATTCATAAACTGACCACCAAAATACCAACAAAAACACAATTCCTGTCTTTATGTTCATGTAACAGTGAACAATTATATGGTCACATTTTAAAACATGCAATTTCAAAATATGCTCTTTGATACCAAAAATGATTTTGGACAGTAACATCATTAAAGACACAATTTATTTTCAAGCATTAGAAATACTGGCAATTCTGAGACTCGGAAGATGGTGGCGACCTACACTGACGCACTCTGAACGCGGGAAAAAAGAGCCATAAAAAACACAGAGATATTGGGCACTGTGCAAAAACCGG